>JAHRHZ010000078.1:4685027-4700689 GCA_024137785.1 Ginglymostoma cirratum
CCCCCCAATCTCAACTTTCCCCATCCCCCAATCCCAACTCCCCCATTCCCCCATCCCAACTCCCCTATTCCCCCAATCCTAATTTCACCCATTCTCCCAATCTCAACTCCCCCATCCCCCAATCTCAATTTCACCCATTCCCCCAATCCCAATTCCCCTATCCCCAAATCTCAACTCCCCCATCCCTCAATCCCAACACCTCATCCCGCCAAATCCCAACTCTCCCATCCCCCCAAATCCCAACTACCCCATCCCCCCAAATCCCAACTACCCCATCTCCCCCATCCCCCCAAATCCCCCATCCCCCCAATCCCAACCACCCCATCCCCCAATCCCAACTACCCCATCCACCCCATCCCAACTACCCCATCGCCCCCATCCCAACTCCCCCATCGCCCCCATCCCAACTCCCCCATTGCCCTCATCCCAACTCCCCCATTGCCCCCATCCCAACTCCCCCATCGCCCAATCTCAATTTGACCCATCCCCCCAATCCCAACTCCCCCACCCCGCAATCTCAATTTCACCCATTCCCCAATCCCAACTCCCCCATCCCCCCAATCCCAACTCCCCCATCCCCAGATTTTCTGATGAAGGGTTTAGGCCCAAAACGTCAAGTTTTCCTGCTCCTATGATGCTGCTTGACCTGCTGTGTTCATCCAGCCCCATGCTTGTTATCTCGGATTCTCCAGCATCTGCAGTACCTTTTATCTCTCCCCCAATCCTCCAATCCCAACTCCCCCAATCCCAACTTCCCCATCCCCCAATCCCAATTTCACCCATTCTCCCAATCTCAACTCCCCCATCCGCCAATCTCAATTTCACTCATTCCCCAAATCTCAACTCCCCTATCCCCCAATCTCAACTCCCCCACCCCTCAATCCCAAATCTCCCAATCTCAATTTCCCCCATTCCCCCAATCCCAATTCCCCCAATCCCACCATCCCACCCACCAATCCAAACTCCCCCACCCCCCATCCCGACACCCCCACTCCCCAAACCCAACTCCCCCTGCCCATTGGTGGGGAACATGTGCAGCTCTGCCACTTCTAACTTGCGCCTGGGCCCCACGGACATTGTGGGTTTGGCACAGATAGTCCTTCAAATACACTGCAACATATTTCAGCGCTAGCCTCCCTCTCAGCCAGGGAATACTGACGATCGCCTGGGACTATTCAAACGAACACTGAGGCACAGAGAGGTTCCTGGCGCCTGGTCAATCTTTACCCCTTGACTAACATCGATGACCAAGCTGGGTGTAACAGGCTGTCATCTCATCGGGGTTTTATGGGAGTTGCTGCTTAAGGGTCTGTCAGTCACATTTCCTACACAACAATACTGAGGACACTGCATTGGCTGTAACTAAAAGGGTACTTTGGGATGCACCGACGTTGTGCAAGGTGCTACATCAATGCAAGTCCTGACTGTTACGACTATTCTGCAAGCTTCAGTAAGGAGAATGGACTGGATTTGAAGACAGCGTAGTTGAGCTGCAAGCACAAGCTTGTGTCATTGCACTTCATACAGGCATTGGCCCGGTCTATCAATCTGCTATTACCGTATCCCTGGCTCAGGCTGTAGACATGCTCGCCGAGCCAATGGGTTTGATTGCAGACGTTTCGTCATCCTGCTAGGTAACATCATCCAACATACAAACCACTGAGAAACAGAACCGGAAGTAATGCCAACCACCCCAGCAAACCGAGGCATATAAATAACAAACGGGACAGAATACCAATCCTATACCGGAGGCACACTGACGGTGTTACCTAGCAGGATGACGAAATGTTTGCAATCAAACGCACTGGCTTGGCAAGCAAATCTCCAACCTCATCCACAACCCCAGTTACAAATCTTCTCAAAAACATTATCCCTGGTTCAGCCTGGGTCTTTCCTGACCAGCCCACCCACTGCACAGGTTAAACAGAAAGTAGTTAATAAATGCAGGCAGCAGCTGATCAGACACAATGGGAATAATCCCCCCCCACCGTGCCACACTGGATTCTCCCACTCAGATGAAACGATCCTATCAAGAAAGAACGAACTTGTTCACAACGGGTGTCAGCTCTTCTGCTGCTAAAGCCTTCACCCATGCCTCTGTTAACCTCATAACTCAACCATTCCAGTCCTTCCCTCGTGACCCACCTCTCGGCTGTAAACGAAGCAACACTTCTCACTGCTTAGCTGACATCACCCCTCACTGCCCCACAATAAATCTTCCCTGCAGTCATACTTCTACAGCTTCACAAAAAGGTTGAAAACATTATTTTTCCAAAACTTAAAAGCCAAATAAATGTTTTTTAGAGACCGTAAGTACAGATCACAGAGTTATAGAGGAACACAGAAGCAGTCTGTCAAGACTGCACCAGTCAAAAACAGCCAACTAATTATTTTGGTCCCATTTTCCAGCTCTCGGCATATAAACCTGTACAACAGTACGTCTGAATGCTCCTTCAATGTTAAGAGGGTTTCAGCCCTTACAGGTATATTCCCACCACCTCCTGGGTGAGAAAAACTTTCTCTCACATCCCTCTGAACAGCTTGACCTTCCCACTAAATCTTTGACCCAGTCTAAATCTATCCCTCCATCAAAGTGAAAGGTTTCTTCCTTACCTATGGCCTCATCATTTTATACATCTCAATCAAATCCCACCTCAATCTCCACTGCTCCAAGGAAAACAACCAAATTCCACGTTAGTGTTATCTGCAACTTTATGTGGCTTCATCTTGACAAAAGGGTTTTCTGTGATTGACTCTCTCTCTCTCTTACATATATATGTACAATATGTATTTCCATCTGATAATATGGAGGTCTCTCTCTCTGGTAATCGAGAGAGGTAATTGATTTTACAGTTTGAGAGGCAGTGCTCCAACACATGGGGCAGGTGAGGAAGTAAATGCCAAGTCTACCTCAACTGCAACAGGAAATGAACCACACATCACATTGAGCCAACTGCCCCCCCCCATCATTATAATAAAAAATAGCATGTACCAACATCAGGGGCACTCAAAATTTTATTCAAAAATTCTCATCTTTGCTTTCCAATCCCTCCTCAGTCTCAGCCGTGCCTTGTTTTCCAACACTAGAATCTCCTCAACCCCTCTGAACAAGAGTTGTGTTGGATTTAAAACACTGACTGCATCTTTCTGCACAGGTGCTGCCAAGTTTTCTCGAGCGCTTTCTGTTTTTATTTTAATTCTGCGAGCTCTCTGCTATTCTGTCTACGTTGTTGTGACAGGCCCACTTTTCAGTGCTCCAGCACTGGGGTGTGTGATTTCGACTGTGTAAGGCGGGAGACTCTGGCAAACCCTTCTTAAAACACTCTATCCTTTAGAACACTTCCTTAAAACTGACCTTTCTAACCGCACTTTTGATCATCACAGCATCTCCTCAAGTGTCACAGCGTCCAATTTTGATGCCCTGTGGAATGTCTTGTATTGTTTTTGTTATGCTGAAGGTGTTACATAAATGCAAGGTGTTGTTGCAGAGACATTGTAACCATGTTCAGACATGCTTACTGCAGTAAAAATGATGGAGATATGTGACTTTATAGGATGAATGCAGCAGAGAAAATCTTTGCAAGCACATTTTGCAATTGTGCTGCACGTGGTGAGCAGCTCAGGGGCCAGCATAGTGTGGGCCGAGCACCATTCAGCGTGACATCCCTCCTGTTTGTTGGATCATAACTTAAAGGTAAGGAGGACAATCTCAGCGAACCTCGAGGTGCACAGCAAGGTAACCGTGCAACACCACACCTAAACTTAACCTCGGCACAGAATTCTCTGCGCACAAGGCTTCCCACATGAGTCTACAGCAGTCGGGACAGATGTCCGTCAATACTGGCGGATCAGTAAAAGATTAAGTTATAGCAGTTCAGCACTCCCCCATTAATCAGCCAGGAGCACCACTGGCTGGTTTATCAATTGTCATTGTGAAAAAGCAGTCTTTGTCAATCCTCAGCAACCCAGTCTGGTGCCATTCTATACAGAGGCCTATATGGTTGCTAAGACAACGTGGTCTTGAAAGGTCATACCTCGTTGCTGAGCCAGTGAATTCATAATAGCTCACTTCACAGTTTCTAAGTCGATTGTGTTGCAATAGCTATTTCTCAATGACTGAGCTGCCGGTGCATTTTTTTAAGAAAAAACTTGCTCTCCAGAAAATACCTGCAGCCATTTCTTGTAGAGACTTCAGACGGAATCCTGAATCAACAGGAAACACTGGCCGAATCTGACAATAATTAAAAATTGGAATTGCTCAAGACTCGATTCAAACCTTTGTGCCTCTAATGTCGTAATTGTGGAGAGAGAGGCCTGTCGTGCTGAAGGCCATAATCCAGTAAAGACACAAGTTGAGGCTGGGAAGCAGGTTTCCCATTAAAACAGGGCTCCCTGACTACAACCAGGCCCTACATGTACACTGTGCAGCCCTGCAGTCAACTGGATAAAGATCAGACAGAATGGAACAAAGCCTAACACCTAATCTCTGATCTAAACTTCCAGTCACAATAAAAGGCAGGAGACCGACTTTGTGGAAGAACATATAGATTCTTGGGCGTTAAGTGCAGAATATCCCAGGAGTTGGCAAGCACAGGGAAAAAAAAATAAAGATTCTTGAAATCTGAAACAAACACAAAAACAGTGCTGGAGAAACTCAGCAGGTCTGGCAGAGACAGAGTTAACGTTTCAGGTGCAGTGGTTTATAAAAATGGTTCCAGGGATAAGAAACTTCAGAATAAGGTAACATTGAAGATGTTGTGTCTGTTCTCCTTGGAGAGAGGCCTGAGAGGAGATTTGGTACAGGTTTTCAAGATCATGAGCGGGGTGGACACAGTAGATAGAGGGAAGTTGTTCCTGCTCGTAAAAGAATAAAGAACAAGAGGACATAGATTTAAAGTGAAGTGGAAACGAAGCAAGAGTGTTGTGTGAGAAAAGCATTTTCACTCAACGAGTTATAGGAAGGATATCATAAAACTGGAGAGGGCTTAGAAGAGATTTACCAAGATATTGCCTGGTGTTGAAGGCTTGAGTTGTAAAGAGAGGCTGGATAGGCTCGGACCTTTTTCACTGGAGTGTAGGAGGTTGACAGGTGACCTGGTAGAAGTTCATAAAATAATGAGAGGTATAGAGAGGGTTAATGGTAGGTGTCCTTTCCCTAGTGTGTGGGACCTCAAGACAAGGAGGCACATTTTTATGGTGACAGGAAAAAGATTTAAAAAAGACATGATGAGCAAATTTTTTACACAGAGGGTGATTTGTGTACAGAATGAACTTCTTGAGGAAGTTGTGGATGTGGGTACAATTACAGCATTTAAAAGGTATTTGGATAAGTACATGAATAGGAAAGGCTTGGAGGGATATGGGCCAGGAGCAGGCAGGTGGGACTAGTTTAGTTTGGGATTATGTTCAGCATGGACTGGTTGGACCAAAGGGTCTGTTTCCGTGCTGTATGTCTCTATGAGAAGCTAAAGTATGGAATACACTGCTTGGAAATATGGAGGAGGCAGGTTCAATTGAGGCATTCAAGAGGGCATTGGCTCATTATTTGGTTAGAAATGGTGAGCGGGATATAGGGAAAAGGCAGAAGGCTGGCACGAGGGATAGAACCAGTGCAGGCACGATGCCCTGAATAGCCTCCTCCTTTTTGGTAACAATTCTGTGATAACTGTAGATATATCCCTGTGATAAACCTGTGACACTGTGGGGAGGGGTAGGCCTTCAGCTGACAAGGGAGGATTGGTTCAGTATGGTGGGAATTATTTCGACTTTTTAAAGTTTTAAAACACAAACATGCCTCCCCTTCCACTGGCCTTTTTTTTTGATCCTGAAATGAGACCTCAAAGATCTGCTCGTCAAGTTATACTGAGCAATTAGGACATGGAGAGAAAGGAAGATTTCAAGGGGCCACATAGTTCTTAGTGTTTGGTTTGGGTTCTGGGGTGTGTTACTGCTGCTTCAGCATTTGCAAATTGTCCAAAATCTTGTCCCGTGATCCCAAAAGGGCAGTTAAGGGTGAATCACATTGTTGTGGGTCTGGAGTCACATGTCGGCCAGACCAGGTAAGGATGGCAGATTTCCTTCCCTAAAGGACAATGGATTCACGGCCATCATTAGACTCTTAAATTCCCAATATTAAGTGAAATCAAATTCCACCATCTGCCATGGTGGATCATAGAACCTGGGTCTCTGGATTAACAGTCCAGCGATAACATGACTAGGTCACTGCCATTCCCTTAAATGCTCGCTGGTGATATGTCATTCTTTGTCTCTGACGTATAAAAGTGATATAGCTGTATCTCTGACTTGGAATTTTAAAAAAACAGCTTGAGGAGGCCATTCAGCCCCTCAAGCCTGTTCCACAATTCAATTCAATCTTGGCTGATCTTACCTCAAACCATCCACCCACCTACCTACCTCGGATCTACACCCCTCAGGGACACAGGCAAAATCTGGAACAGATTTTTGAGACAACTGACAATCTATTTAGCAGCCTGTGTTAGTTTAATGATTTAAAGTAGGCTACGTTCCTTTAGATGAATACAAATTAGGAGCAGTAGGCCATTTAGACTTCTAAGCCCACTCTGCTATTTTACTGTCTAAGTCAGAACGGGTTATGCACCTTTAATTTAAAATCTATAATGTCTTGGCTTGGGAGAGCTCATAGTGAAATGTCAGATTAATTTAGGTCACCAGGACAGAACGGGAGAAATTTGCTGACTCTGCAAATGCTGAGAGAGGTAGGGAAACAGTTTGAAAGCTTTTAGAGGCAGCACAACACTGAGGGGTCAGGGCATAAAGGAAGATATCAGCCGGAGACGGAGAGTGGTTCGATAAACCAGAAAACGGCCGACTGCTTCATCACATCTGGCCTCTCACACAACTGCTACTCAATCATGTTGAAATTTATCTCTGCAATCCTTTCCACTGCTCACCCACTTACTCAGTGCTAACTAGCTTCTCCTCACCAGAACACCGCCTCCTACAGGCCCACCTGACGGTATTTCCAATGCAAGGGTGCAAATAGCACAGGCAGTTTTTTGGCAATTTTCCAATCCCGCTATCTCCCCACACAATTGAAGAATCAGCTGTAAACAGATCACAAAATTGTGAGAATGTTCCACACGACTCCTGTCCTGAAAGCACTAGGTCTCATTCGGGCCTGGGTTCTTTGGGCATGGGCTGCCCTCTTGTACCGTAGCCTCATGGTCAATCTTCATGTAAGAGCAGCACTGGGCTGTTCAGCTGTTAAGGGCATCACAGGCTAATCTGGTGGCCTGTGCAGGGGGATCTTGTGGTACAGTGGTAGTGTCTCTACTTTACTGCTCTACTAAGAGGCCTGAATACAAGTCCCACCTGCTCCACACAATGATGAAGCAGCTCAAGATGGTTGGGCCAAAATATTGGCCCGATCACCCTTGGCCATATCCCATGGATAAAACAAAACTCTCATGCCTCTGAGATAAAAGGTACTGCAGATGCTGGAGAATCCGAGATAACAAGCATGGGGCTGGATGAACACAGCAGGTCAAGCAGCATCATAGGAGCAGGAAAACTTGACGTTTCGGGCCTAAACCCTTCATCAGAAAAAATGGTACAAGAGGGCAGCCCATGCCCAAAGAACCCAGGCCCGAATGAGACCTAGTGCTTTCAGGACAGGAGTCGTGTGGAACATTCTCACAATTTTGTGATCTGTTTACAGCTGACTCTTCAATTGTGTGGGGAGATAGCGGGATTGGAAAATTGCCAAAAAACTGCCTGTGCTATTTGCACCCTTGCATTGGAAATACCGTCAGGTGGGCCTGTAGGAGGCGGTGTTCTGGTGAGGAGAAGCTAGTTTTTTCTGATGAAGGGTTTAGGCCCGAAACGTCAAGTTTTCCTGCTCCTATGATGCTGCTTGACCTGCTGTGTTCATCCAGCCCCATGCTTGTTCTCTCATGCCTCTGAGGCAGTAGGTGATGGAACTTAAGCACAAAATTCCAGGCTGGCCTTGCAATATGTGCCACACTGCTAGAAGTCCCACCTGAAAGACATTAAATGGAGGCTGTACCTGCCTTTATTGGGGTCACATGAATAATCCCACACTGCTATTTGAAGAAGAGCAGAGATGTTGTCCTGATGTCCCAGCTAATATTCTCCTCAACTAACATCGCCAAAATATTACCTCCTCACGCATCTCATTGCAGTTTGCCAGAATATGCTGTGCAGATTATTTGCCACGTTCCCTATATTAGATATCCTCCAAAAACACGCCATTGACTGTGAAGGTCATTGGGATGTCCTGAGGTTGTGAAAGGTCCTAGTTAAATGGAAGTCTTTCTTTCCTTACGCATGATGTGGAGGTGCCGGTGTTGGACTGGGGTGGGACAAAGTCAGAAATCACACGACACCAGGTTATAGTCCAGCAAGTTTATTTGAAAACACAAGCTTTCGGAGCTTCAGTCCAAGCTTGTGTTTTCAAATAAACCTGTTGGATTATAACTTGGTGTCGTGTGATTTCTAATTATTTCCTTGAACACAGAAGGAACACCAACCACTCAACTAAGGGGAAAAGGAAAACACAAATCAGGGAGGAGATAGCAGAAATAGTTAGGAGAAACTTGTGAACTTAGTGCTGGATGTGAGACTGTTGGATCCAGTCATTAATGATAGTTAATACAACTGAAGTCTACATCAAACTTCTTTCTTTAGGGTAAGAGGACGTGAACAGTAACCTTATTTACTCGGTGCCTGTGAAGATTAAGCACCATCCATGTGAAGTGGATTACCAGGTGCCCCAGAGGATTCTGTGCAAGGCAGTACAGCAGTGAGCTGGCTGCAATGGGGCTGCCATGGGAATGCTACGTGTCAGCTCAGCTCCATTGCCCTGATGTACCTTAAAACACCAGCATTACCCAGGGACTTCTTTCTGTGCGGAAGCAAAAGGGGACGCTCTTTGCAGCAGAACGCTGCACTATCAGAGATGGACCCCTTGCACAGCAGAGAAGGCGAGTTCGCACATGCACACAGTGCTGAGGGAGAGCTACGCTGCCGGAGGTGAGAGAGTGAACTGAGGCCTTCTCAGGTGAATGTTAACAACTCAGATAACTCTGTGTGTAAAGCGATGTGGTCCTTTCTCCTAGTGATATTTATCCCCCAACCAATATCATTAATAGCAAACTACCCTGTCTTTATCACGGGCGCTGCTTATTGGATCTTGCTGTGCACATACGGACTGCCTAATTTCCTCCTGTCAAACAGCAAGCAGGATGTTACTCCGTCTCTGGTATAGCACTTTGTGAAGTGCTGTAGAAACATGACAAAATGTACCATCAGACCCTGGTGTTAGGGAACCAAATGCCCTTGTTTGCTATTTCGAACCAGTGTTCACAGTGTCAGTTACAAAGCGAGCCAGGCTGAATGAGGGGAGGGGATGGAAGAGCAGGGTGGCCTCCTTCTTACACAAAGTTTGTTCTGTCTCAAGCACTTTTGCGTTGACATTGTGAGCAACCCACCGGCAGATTCCTGCCTCATTCTATTCAAGACAAATTCCTCTCCCCCCACACCCCATCCTTTGTCCATCGCACAATAACTGTGCTGTTTCGTGTTCTTTCTCAGTTAACCTCCGTCCCTTTCCCGTCCCCAATCGGAATTCTTAGTCGACTGGGCGAAGTAATGTTCCACAAGATTTCAGAAGAAGAAACATCAGCTTCAGTCAGAAAGGCTCCTCTATATTTTCTGAAGGGCTTGTCATGGGATAGTTGGCAGCACTGATTAGGAAGCCCACTCCCTGCTGCGGTCCAAAGTCCCAATCCAGAACTGTGATTGTATGGCTTGAGCACAAATTCTAGGCAGAGTTAGCCAGGACAGTAGGGAGGGGCAGCTGAACTGTCTGAAGAACAGTGAAGGCAGAAAGGTGTAAAGCCCCTTTTCACATCTTACAGCAGCAACGACTGTTTTAAAAAACAAACACCAATGGTTGCAAAGTGTACTGCCACATCCTGAGGTTGGGAGAACTGCTTTACATATGCAGGGTCAACATCACCAAAAATAAGGCAGATTATTTGGAATGACCACACTGCTGTTCGTGGGAGCTTCCTGTGCATAAATTGGCAGCTGTGTTTTCTACATTATGACACTGACAAGCTTTCAAAGGTATTACATTAGCTACTAAGCACGTTGTGATAACCTGAAGCTGCAAACGGTGCTACAGAAATGCAAGCTATTCCCTTAGACAAAGTGTGCATTTTTGTGTCAGAGATGCCTTCAAGTTACTTAAATGTGTGAAATCAACACAATACTTTCTTTTTACTATTCACTCAAGGCATGCGGGCATCTTTGGCTAGACCAGTATTTATTGCCCATCCCTAATTGCCCAGAGGGCAGTTAAGAGTCAACCACATTGCTGTGGGCCTGGAGTCACATGTAGGCCAGACCAGGTAACGATGGCAGTTTCCTTCCCTAAAGGTCATTACTGAACCAGATGGGTTTATCCCCAACTATTGACAATGGATTCATGATCATCATTAGATTATTAATTCCAGCTTCTTTTTATCGAATTCAAATTCCACCATCAGCCACGGCAGGATTCAAACCCAGGGTCCCCAGAACATTAGTGGACTTTCTGGAATAATAGTCTAGCAATAATTCCCCCAGGCCATTGCCTTCCCTGATAGAGCTGAAAGGATTAAAATACAGGGTTTGGTTGCATTATTATGAACCCTCCTGTTTAGCAGGTTAAGGGGTGATGGGATGAATGTGTTTGAAATGATAAAGCGGTTTGACAGTGTCTGCACAACCAATATCATTAAAACACATTATGTAGTCATTTATCATTCTTGTTTGGGGGGGCTTACTGGGTAAAGCCCACTTTCACAGCAGCAACTGCAAAAAAAAATGACATTGGTTTCTAGGTGTACTGAGACATCATGAGGTTGGGAGAACTGCTCTACAAATGCAGCTTCTTACAAATCTCAGACTTTTTGTTACACATATATATCACAGGCATTCATTTGACTTAATATCACTGGTATATGACAGAGTGGTGATGGGATGTTCACTGATGACTGCGCTATGTTCAGCACAATTTGTAATACTGAAGCAGTCCGCATCCAAATGCAGCAATGCCAAACAATAGCCAGTTTTGGGATAACAAGTGGCCAGTAACTTTGCTTGGCATTGTGTGGTAAGAATGACTGTCTCCAACCAGACAGGACCTAACCATTGCCTCTTGGTCTTCAATAACGTTACCATCATTGAACACATGAACAGGAAGCCTGGTTCTGAACATGGGACTCCATTAACAAACATATAGAAATAGACCCAGTATACAGACCGCTGCTAAAACAACAGAACCCTGAAGTGACAAGACCCATCGCACCAGAGGATCATGTAAATCTGGAACAGAGCAGAATACCAATGCTTTGATTAGAGATTGCACTGATGATGTTGCCTAGAATGATAACGAAATGTCTGAACACCACAGAATACCCAGCTCAGCTAGCTAACGAACAACTATACACTCACTATCAATGTCCTGGGGGTTACCACTGACCAGAAACTAAAATGGACAAGTAATGTAACTAGTGTGGCCTCAAGAGCAGGTCAGAGGCTAGGAATCCTGCAGCAAGTAACTCACTTCCTGATTCTCCAAAGCCTGTCCACCAACTGCAGGGCACAAGTCAGGGAATGTGGTGGAATATTCTGCACCTGCCTGGGTGAGTGCAGCTCCAACAACACTCAATATCCACCCCACCTTCAGCCTTCACTCCCTCCACCACCGACACTCATTAACAGCAGCGTGTAATATGTACACAATTCATTGCAGCAATTTACCAATGTCCCCTTACAGCACCTTCCGAACCCACGGCCTCTATTGTCCAGAAGCAAATAAATGGGGATACCATCAAGTTCCTCCCCATGTCACACACAATCCTGGTTTGGAAATGTATCACTGCTCCCTCAGTGTCGATGGGTCAAAATCCAGCAACTCTCTTCCTAACAGCTTGGTGGGCCTGCAGTGGTTGTAGAAAGTGGCTCACCACCATTTGCTCCAGGGCAATGAGGGATGCTGGCCCAGCCTGTAATGCCATGATCCTGTGAACTATTAAAAAAATCCTGACATCATTCAATTCGCTAGAGAAAGCTAATATGGCAAATGATTTAACATCATGCATTTGGAAGTTGTGAACGCTGTCCATTTATTCTGGAACTCAAGCTCCTCCTTTCTTCTGAAGATTCCAATTATTTTCTTTTCTCACGCCAGCACTTTCAAGTATGTTCAACACAGCAGTCAGAAATATGAACACTGGGTGATCTTGGACCTCCAGGGCCGGACAGAAGCTGTGGTATTGCTGGTGGCCTAAAAGCCCAAACTCTGTGACACTTCCCTCCCCGTCCACAGGAGCTACTCGAATGAGAAACACAAATGCATCCGGACGTCTGACCTCCATCAGGGAGCAAAGCAGCTGTTTAATAAAAACCAACTGAACACATTCTTACACACTCTTCGCAAGCAGGACTCTCGCCAAGTTATAAGCGCCCTGTGTCAGTCAATGGTTTCCTGTTTGGTTAAGCTGCATTCCACACAACACATCAGTCACCCTTTCTGTGTGCAAGTGGTGCATGTGTGGAGCGTGTTGTGTGTGAAACAGGTGATGTGCATGCGTGATGTGTGACGTGCATGACACATTGAGTGCATGTGTGAAGTATGCGTGTGATGTGTTTGCATACTGTGTGCAACTCTCATCTGAGTATGTTGTACATTTTGTGATATACAAGCATGATGCATACATATGACAGATTTGATATGAGATGCGTAGGGGTGCGTGTGTGTGCGTGCTTGTGTATCTGCACCTCCACGAGTGTATTCCCAGTAGCCTTTTACGGCTGTCATGATATTTCTGTAATCTGATGTAGCCATGGCTTAGTGAGTAGATCTCTTGCCTCCCAAACAGGAGGTTGTGGGTCAGGTCCCATTCCCTCACTCGCTGGGGAAGTTCACGAGAGCAGGGCAGAAATCAGTCACAGAGAACAGTGGGGTCGTCTCCGACTCTCAAATAAATGCCAACGATCCCATGGCACTATTTCTAAAAGCAGGGGAGCTATCCCCCAGTGATCTTGTCAATATTTACCCCTGAACCAATACCACTAAAGCCCGATGACACAACTTGGCAAGTATTTTATTGCTCTCTGCGGGATCTTGCTGTGCACAAGTTGGCTACCAAACAACTGTTTAGAAAACTACATCATTGGTTGTACAGCACTTTGCAATGTCCTGAGGTCATAACGCCACTAGATAAATGCAAGTCCTTTTGTGTCTTTCCCGAAGGTCTCAGGATTGACCTGTGCTGCATGCACCAGGCTCTAAGCAAGGGTAGGGTTGCTACGCTGTTCCACCTGATTAAAGAGTTGAAAACGCACACTTCTTCGATGAAATATTTGGTCGCAAGTGATAAAATCTCCTGAAGTGACTCAGTGATTAAACCTCTGTGACGCACCTCAGGAAATTTGCCACACTAACCGCAGTACAATAAATGTGACATGTTACTGGAAATAGTGGAAGGCCTTATGATTCTGGTTCTGCGCTATTGGGAGTTCAAGCATTATCTTGACAATTTGGGAATTCCAACTTTGGAAAGACCTGGGGATTGGTAAGGAGGACGAGAAAGTCAAATGCACTAAATGAGCGGATTGTCAGAGAAACCCCACTGGGATGTGAATTCACTCTGAACTGCGAGAAGGCACATCCAACAGAGCAGCAGTCCCTCAGCACTGCAGTGGGGATCAGGCTCGGCTGGGTGTGGGCTATGGATCCAAGACGCCAAACAGCCCAAGCAGGTTTTACTGAATGACTTCCCAGAGTGTGGAACTGTCAAGGCTCCAGTGACTCACTCATTACAGTTACCTGTCACAGGCCACTTAGCACACGCTAGCATACCTCTGTCCCTCCAAAGCAAGTTACAGGACCACAGGTTTTATTCCCAGTCTGTGTCCATTTGTTAGCCACTGCATTACCTCACACAACTCCTCACCCATTAACCATGTGTTCACTGACTCTCTCCCCTCCTCAATCGTTAACCAGTTATTCCCTCACACCTTTCTTCACTCCCTCAGACTGGACGCTCTGGCTATGCTGTGACGTTAGGAGTTGCTGCAAGACGGTCCTTGGGGACAAAGAATGTTGAGGGGCGCAGCTCCTGATCCTTGTCTGGTGAAGCCCCCTTAGGGATGCACACACCTGTGGGTATCAAGGCTGGAAGCCCAGCCTTGCCCCTTGAGCTCCTGCCCCGGCGCTCGATGGTCACTACAGGGCACAAGCAGTAGGCAATGCTGGCACCAGCAACCAGAGCTTCTGTTGGGTGGGGAGACAGTGGGTGGGGATTACTCAATGCAGGAGGAAAATCAGTGAAGATTTGACAGAGAGAACAGTACAATATTTACCCCGTGGGGAGGGGGAAGGCGAGGCGGGGGGTGGGAGGGTTTAGGATGAAGACACACCAACCTGTCTGAGTGCAGGAACTTGTTTGGCCCATTCTGGACGATCCAAGGGGCTTCTTCCACAAACACATTGGCTGCTCCGAGCTCTCTCTCTCTCTCTCTCTCTCACACACTCGACAGTGGTCTTGCAGCCGTCCTGCTCAGAGAGCTGCCTGGTTGGGTGACCCTTCTCCTCCTCTGGTGGCTCTTCAGGCCCCCACCAACCACACCCCTCCCCCCACCCCAAACCCTGCCTTCCCTCAGGTCTCCAGGGGGGGGCCACAGCTAGTTTCCTATCCACATACCACACCCCCAACCCCACTCCAACCCTGCCTTTTCCCTCCCTCCCTCTCTCTCTCTGTCTCCCTGTGTGTCTGAGCCCAGTGCCTGCTCACAGGGAATTTGAAAAGGGGAAGCTGGCTTGGCTGCAACAAGTAGATTCAGAAACCAGTCACGCTCGGACGTGCTGTCGGAATTTCACTCTCCCTCCCTCTTCACCTCGGCTCCACACAGGGAGACAGGGAGAGGGAGGGGGAAAGGGAGAGAGGGAGGTGGAGAGGGAGAGAGGGAGGGGGAGAGGGAGAGAGAGAGGGGGAAAGGGAGAGAGGGAGGGAGGAAGGGGGAAAGGGAGAGAGGGAGGGAGGGGGAAGGGAGAGAGGGAGGAAGGGAGGGAAAGAGAGAGGGAGGGGGAAAGAGAGAGAGGGAGAGCGAGGGGGAAAGAGAGAGAGGGGGAGTGAGGGGGAAAGAGAGAGAGTGAGGGGGAAAGAGAGAGAGGGAGAGTGAGGGGGAAAGAGAGAGAGTGAGGGGAAGAGAGAGAGGGACAGGGAAGGTGGAAAGATAGAGAGAAAGGGGGAAATGAGAGAGAGGGAAGGGGGATAAAGAGAGAGAGGGAGGGGGTAAGATAGAGAGGGACAGGGAAAAAAGAGAGAGAGGGAGGGGAAAGAGAGAGAGAGAGAGAGAATTTGCCACTTACAGCCTGACACCTTCCTCTTCAGAAACTCAAGAAATTCCTTTCCGCTTAAAAACACACACACACATGCACCCCAGCATTCACAAAATAAAATCCAGGCAATATGGACTGTACACAGAGGATTAAGAGTTTGACTGATTGAGGGTTTGAGGGGGTTTAGAGAGTTTGAGGAGATTGAGGGTTTGGAGAGAAGGTTGAGGGTTTAGGAGGGTTTGAGGAGATCTTGAGGGTTTGCCGT
>JAHRHZ010000078.1:4700699-4723468 GCA_024137785.1 Ginglymostoma cirratum
GATCTTGAGGGTTTGCCGTTTGGAGGGTTTGAGGAGATTGAAGGTTTAGGAGGGTTTGAGGAGGTTCAGGGTTTAAGGGGATTTGGAGGGTTTGAGGAGGTTTTGAGCAGATTTTAGCTTTAGGTGGTTTTGGGAGTTTGAGGGTTGAGGTGGGTTCAGGAGGGCTTACGGGTTTGGGGAGATTTAAGGAGGTTTTGAGGGTTTCGGTGGGTTTTGGGGGTTTGAAGAGGTTTTAAGGGGTTAGTTGGTTTTAGGGGTTTGAGGGTTGTAAGGCCACCTCTTTGAACCTGACTTCCAAAAATGAGTCCTTCAAGGTGCCCCTGCGTGGTGAGAGTTTTGGGGGGGCACTGATGCTCAGGCCTCTGTGGGAACACTCCTACCTTCAGGGGGACCAGTCCCTCTTCCCCCACCTCGTTCGGGTCTCTATCCCCACCCCGCACAGCTCTCTGACACACAGGAGGGCAGGGCTGGAAGGGACCACCGTCTCACACCACCTCAGCTTGTACTCCGTGGAAAGGAACTGCACTTTCAGAGCGCCTGGCGCCTCCTCCTCCTGGCTCAGCACTGCACTATGACTCTCAGTAAGATCAGTCTGTTCAAACCAGTGCTGTTCCTCCTCCCTCCCTCCCCGCTTGCAGATCACATCAGAGAGAACAGTGTGTGAGAGGACTAATTAAACACTGCTCCAATACAACGCTGTCAGATCCTGGTGAATCAAACTGAAAGGGAGGGAAAAAGGACAAGAGCTTCAAGAACAACTATCCTGTTCATTCACAGGGGGAGACTTGCACAGGGCTCTCTCTTTACACTGCTTCTTAGGAAAATGTTTTAAGTCAATCCTCCCTTACAAGTCCATTTTAAATCATCAGCCAGGCATGACAGAAGGCTGATTCCTTTGCTTGTTCTGCAAATTAATTTATTCCGACTTCATCTGTCCAATCCTCCAGCCACAGTGTGTTTTTTTTCATAATTATCTTGCCCCCCCTCCGCTTTGTAATTATGACCAATACATCTTGTTCAAACTAAGCCCGATCTCTGCAATGACCTGCCCACCCCATCACCCAACCCCTGACGTCAGTCCATAACGAACTGGGGGGGGGAGTTGGTGGCACTTGATTTGCTAGAGACTATCACTCACATGACCCACGCCGACTGATAACATTCCCACTAGCCGTTCAGCTCCCATCCCCAAAACGAGATTGTGCTGTCCAGAGAGTGACCACCATACAGGCTTCCGTACCAACATTCCTCCTGAGCCCCAGCTGGAGGTCAGACCGAAACCTGGGTCTGGACAAGATGCGGGAGATAGGATCCCCCCCAAGGGCTGTTTAGGTGGGTGCAGAACGTGCGAGGTAAGGAGGGAATCAGAGTACCTAATGAAGGATGTGGAGGGTACTGTAACAGGGTTGTAAGGGTGTAGTGTTGCGAATGGGAAGGCCTCATTGGTGTAAGGAAGCTGATGAGCCCAGTCCGTTCATCTGCTTGACCACGGCGGTAAAATAGCAAAGGAAAACCAATTCCATTCTATACTCATTAAACATCAGAAGGAGGATCCTACAATCAGGGAATGGTGTAGGAATTGGGCAGCTGGGGCACAGCAGTGAGAGGAATAACTCTTGGCTGATGTTGGGTCCCCTCTCCTGCCTGAAGCACAAAGCAGTGACTGTAGCACCTTTGGTGTTACCCTGACTAAACTCATGCAGCTGAACGTGGAAACATAAAAAAATAGCAGCAGCAGTAGGCCATTTGGCCCTTTAAAGCCTACCTCACCATTCAGTGAGGAAAGAGGCTTTGGGGAGGCAGTGCAGTGGGGAGTAATCCAGGGTAGGAAGGGAGAACGAGGCTATTGCGGGGGGGGGGGGGGAAAAAGGGTTGGGGGACAGTGCAGGGTGGGGGGAAGGGGTAAGAGGCTATGGGGGGAGGGGGCAATGGCTAATCATTCAACTCAGTATCCTGTACCCACTTTGTCCCCAAACCCTTTGACTCCTTTAGCCTTAAGAACTATATCTAACACCTTCTTGAAGACATTCAATGTCTTGGCCTCAACTGCTTCCTGTCATAGAGAATTCCACAGCCTCACCACTCTTGATGAAAAAGTTTCACCTCATCTCAGTCCTAGACGGCCTACTCTGTGTCCTTAGACTGTGATTCCTTGGTTCTGGACTCCCCAGTCATCAGGAACATCCTAAATTTACTGGGTCTGGCTCTGTTTCTACGCGATTTTTCTAAACTTCACTGAATATAGTCCTAATTGATCTAGACTTGCTTCACACTTCAGTCCTGCCATCCCAACAATTATTGTCGGTAAACCTTTGTTGCCCTCCCTCCACAGCCAGAACATCATTCCTCAGGCAAGGAGACCAAAACTGCTCTCACCAAGGCTATGTACCATTTGCAGTAAGACAGTGCTGCTAAACACAGCCAAGGGTTCAAAGCGTACTGGATGCTGCCTTAGGCCACAAGGCGAGCGTAAACATTGACACTCTCTCAGTTGCAGAGTTTCCTGTCTTCGAGATATCATCAATCACATCCAATTTTCTACATGCTACAACTTTTGTAAGCACACTGCGTGCTAGACCCTCCTCAGGGAATCTGGATTGAAAGAGGGCTTTGATTGGCTGAGTGGCTTGATGAGTGTTTTCAATAACTTCAAGTTTCTATGACCCTAACTCCCAGTGCGACACTAACCCTCAGACTACACAGCATGCCTGCCCGGTAACCCGCTCCTTCAACTTCCCATCACCGTTCTGGTGATTCTGTGCTAAGAGCGCAGTCAGGTGGAGCTCACTGGGCCACTGTACGATCCCTTGGGGCCAGGTATGCAAGCCCCCTGCCCGTGGTGGAGTTGTTATTCAGCTCTGTAAACAGGAGAGCCTCCAGCAACTCCTTGTGACATGCAAATACTGAGGGCTGGTTTGAATCCATGAGCTCCCACCCTCAGTCAGGTCCACTTGCTGCTATTTGGCAGAATCGCACCCTCCCCAAGTGGGTGGAAGTCAGGCCCACATCACAGAAGGGTTATACCACAGGAGCAGGTCATTCAGCCTATCCTGCCAGCACTGGCTCTCCAGGAGCAATCACCCATTTGCAAATCCCCAGCCTTCTCCCAATGACCCCACACATCCTTCCTTTTCAGATGAGTCTAATTCCCTGATGGATACTCAGATTGTACCCGCTTTTACCAGTCTTAGACAGTTGAGATCCTAACCACTCACTACAATTTTTCCTAATGTTGCTCCTTTTGCCTATCATCTTAAATCTGTTGCCTCTAGTTGTCAATCCTTCCACCAGTTTCTCCATATCGACACTGTCCTGACCCCATTATGATTTCACCACTCTTTACGCCTTTTATACCATGTTACCTGTGAGCCCGAATCACCCTGGCCTCTAACCTTACCCTGGCAATCCTGATTGTTTCAATTGCTCATCCCCACCTCTTGCTGCAACATAAAACCCACCTTCAGTTCAAAAAGGACTCAAACCAGACTCAAAATGTTAACTCTGTTTTCCTCTCCACAATGCTGCCAGAGCTGCTGAGCTTCTCAAGCACTTTGCGCTTCTTTTTAAATTTCAGATTTCCAGCAACTGGGGTATTTTATTTTGATGAAGGTGATCTTGAATGCCTCAGTCAATTCTCCTGTCGCTTCAAAACAGTCCCAACTTCCCCAAAGTTCCTCACCCATCCACACACATCCTGGGTGGGTTTTTTATATCACCAGGGCAATGATAAACAAGCAAAGGGCCGAGAGTGAAGCTCAAGGGGCAAAGTGTACAGATATTAGGAATATTATTAAACAGCTCTGTATCAGAGGAAGATCATTGACTCCTTTAAATCAGCAACACTGTTGTAGCTATGTGTATTCAATTAAAGTTGATCAGGAACTTCAGTTGTGAAGGTAGACCAGAGAAGGTGGGATTTCACTTTGGAGAGGCTTGACAGGAGATTTGATCAAGGTGTTCAAAATCACAAGGGTCTGGTTAAAGTAGGTAAAATGTAGGATAAAATTCATAGGCCTCTAGAGACAGTACTGTCTAAACGAATGACAAACCATCATTACCCTCTTGAGACTCCTGAACACCATGGTCAACTGTCCCTCCAATAGCCCATGCAACCCAGCTCTTCATCCAAGTCCAGAAACACTCCCTACTCCCCCTCCACTCAGGCACACTCCCTACCCGCCCTCCACCCAGACGCACTCCCTACTCCCTTCATCAGACACACACCCTACCCCCCAGCCCAGAAACACTCCTTATTCCCCCTCCACCCAGACACACTCCCTACTCCCCCTCCATTCAGACACACTCCCTACTCCCCTCCATTAGACACCCTCCCTACTGCCACCCTATCCATACCCACTTCCAAAGGCCCCTCAAGCTTCCATTCTATTCAGACATACCTCACAACACCCCTCCCCTCCTTCTGAATGAACATAAGTGCCCCTTATCCCTTACCCCACAGGAGTCCCTCATTAAGGGTTAATTTCCATTATTCTGTAGGTCTGGATCAGATGTTCAGAGAGATTGTATGGCCAGTGCCCTCCATTCTCCACCTCATGTCCCCCCCACCCACCTCTGTGTCCCCATCCCCTCCCCGTGCCATCTCACAGTTTAGTCCCTGTTGCTGCAGGCTGCCAGATTTCATCATGTTACACACTATTTTAGCCATTAACCAACCAGCTCTAAGGCAGTAAAACGCACACAACTAAAAGGAAAAAAATGCAGATGTTTTCTTCTCCCTTAGCATCTCACCAACCAATGTTTAGAAGCTTTCAAGTTCCCAGCATACAACTGACAATATGAAGATGACATGACCTATGACTCCGAGCTTTATCAATTAGCAATGGACCATTCCTGCTCATGGTGGGTAGTGATTAGTAACAGCGCCATACTCCATGATGGATAAATTCCTCCTGCAGAATCAGCAGCTCCTCTATCACAACAAACTCCTTCACAGTGTCTACCTCAGCAACTCGCCAAGGCTCCTCTGCCAGCATCTTCCAAGTAAGAGACCATCTCCAAGTCAGCCATTCAGCCCATCAGTCTGCTCGGCCATTAGATGAGTTCGTGGCTCAACTGATAATCCTCAGTCCCACCTTCCTGCCTTATTCCTACACCTTCCTGATTAATAATCTGTCTCTCTCAGTCACAATCCAGCCTTGGCAGCCCTGTGCAGTAAAGAATTCCACAGATTCTGCACCTTCCAAGGGAAGAAATTCCTCTCCATCTTTGTCTCAAAGGGCGACCCCGATTCTGACAGTTTACCCTCTGTACCTATGCAAACAGCAGCAGCTGTAAGTTCCCCTCTGAACTGCACACCTTCCTGACCACGCTCAGTGGCCCCATTGCATACTCATCATTAAGGACAGGAGACAACTCATCAGCAGTGCCAACAGCGGTATTCTAAAGGAATCTCATTCCATTGGTATCATCTTCCAGTGGAAAATAGCCATTGACATCTGCTCTGCACCCATGTGAGTTATAAGGAGAGTGTGGATGGGCTGGGACTTTTTCCCCTGGAGCATAGCAGACTTAGGCATGACTTTATTCTGGTCTATAATCATGAGAGATATAGATAAGGTAGATAGCCAACAGGTTTTCCCCAGGGTAGGGGAGTCTAAAACTAGGGACCATGGATTTAAGGTGAGAGGGAAGAGATACAAAAGTGTCCAGAGGGGCAATCTTTTCACACAGAGGGTGGTGAGTATCTGGAATAGGTTCCCAGAGTAAGTGGTGGAAGCTAGTACAATTTTGTCCTTTAAGAAACATTTGGACAGGTCCATGGATGGGATAGGTACGGAGGAATATGGACCAAACACAGACTAATGGGACTAGTTTTAATTGTGAAAACCAGTCAGCATGGGCAAGTTGGGCAGAAGGGCCTGTTTCCATGCTGTAGACCTCTATGACTCTATAACTCGATCTGTTCCTGGTGTGTGAGTCAATTTGGAACCTCCTACATGTATGGATTTCTGGCATTGCAAGGGGATAGAGTCTCAATGCCAGGCAGAGTTTAATAAAGCACCGTTCTTCCCTTTCTCTGCATGTGTTGTGCCATCTTTCTGAACTCAGCTCCTGGGGGTCAGCAGGGGCACTGGAGATGGATAAAGAGCGTGGCCTACAGGAAAAAGACACCTCAGCCCAGCCCCCTCCCGGGCACTGTGATCTGCCCGCCCCTCCCACTGTGTTGGGAGAGGCATGGCTGGAATGTATCCTGCAGCCAATGCCAAGATTCCTGACATTTCTCCCTGGAGTCGGGTGCAGAGTTTCAGTCAGAGTGTGGGATTCTTTGAGGACCAAGCACGTCACAGACCCCACCCCACTCCATCAGTCACGCTAGCTTTCACCACGTTGAAAAACAAACAGCCTTCCGAAAAGAGAGAAAAGTGAAGTGGGAGCAACCCACACATTGCCCCCCTCCCCACCCTGTGCTCTCTGCGAAGATCTGTCACTGCAGTGGGCTTAATAAAAGAAGCATTGCTGGGTCTGACAACTGGGGGCAGAAGCAGGGGGTCACCAGCTCACGTTAATACCGGCTCCTCACACAGAAAAGACACACAAAACGGGCGTCTCACACTATTCAACCTCCCAGCAAGTGGTTAATCCCATGAAATCAATCCCATGTATCCAACCCATTTCCCTTCATTCTTTATCCCCAATTCCCTGCTTTCATCTATCGAACTTGTCCTGAAGTCGAGAAATAGTTTCTGCCGGTATACGAGTGTGCTTGCAGCTTCTCTTTACACTGTCTCTGACATCCTGTTCCCATGACCCATCAGCCACTTGGGCCAGTCTGCTTCCAGCTACTTGGTCACATCTCTTTGAGCCAGTCAGTACCTCTGCTCAATCACCACTGAATCCCCACTTCACAGAAGAAAACTGCTCCAATTATTCAAGAAGTGCTTTGTCTTTTTATATATTGATTTCCTCACCCCAAGTAATATCTTGGTGAGTCTGCGCTGGCCCCTTGCTATTACCTCAACAGCCTTCCGTTGGTGAAGACCATGACCATAAGGCCATCTGATGTAGGAGCAGGAGTGGGTCATTCAGCCCATTGAATCTGCTCCACGATTCAATGACTGCTCTGATAATTCTCAACTCGACTCTCCTGCTTTATTCACACAACCCTCGATTCCCTGAACAATTAAAAATCTATCTCAGCCTTGAATATACGTAATGACCCAGCCTCGACAATCCTCTGCACGAAAGAATTCCACAGACTCACTGCCCTCTTGGAGAAGAAATTCCTCCTCATCTCCATCTTAAACAATGTGACCCCTTTGAAATAACTCCAGAGAGGCCGGTATCCCGTCACCAAGTCACCCTTTATTCACACGGGGAGAGTCCTGGGCACTGACCCAGCTCCCTCCAGCTCTCAGAGTGAACTGAACCTCTGACACTCCTGTTTATATCGGTCAGCCAGGGCTCCCTGATTGGACCAGATTAACAGCCCCAATCAGGGAACTTGCATTCTACGAGGTCCATGTAGCTAATCTTGTGAAAATCACTACATTCTTATTCTGAGATGATACCCACGGGTCCCCACAAGGGGAAACAACCTGTCCATATCTACCCTGACATTTCCCCTCAGAATAAAGGCACCTCTTATGCTAAACTCCATCAAGTACATACCCAAACTGTTCAACCTCCCTCATAACACAGTCCCTCCAAATCTGATTATCAGCCGAGTGAAACTTCTCTGGACTGTCTCCAATGTCAGTCTATCTTTCGGTGAAACGTCAGCTTTCCTGTTCCTCTGATGCTCCCTGGCCTGCTGTGTTCCTCCAGCTCCACATTGTGTTATCTCTGTTCATGGTAAATGTTGACTATGGTCTGACCAGTGCCTTGCATAGTTTTAGCAATTTTATACTCCTTCCCCTTTGAAAAAAAGGCCAATACTCTGTTTACCTTTCACCTTATCCACTGAGCTTCGATGTTAGCTTGTTTTGATTCATGGACAACTCTTCTAAATTGCTCAGTTCTGCTGCTTTCTGCAGTCTTTCTCCATTTAAATAATATTCGGCTCCTCCACTCTGTCTGCCAAAGAGCATAAATGCTCATAATGATCCAACTGTGATCCCAGGAAGGTTTCACCATTCCATCTTGGCTTTTATACTCAGTGGGGAAAATACTCATTAAGACCCTCTAGCAAACAAGGGGCACAGCATATACTTTGTGCCCAACAGAGGGGATACAGGCAGTGTGCCAATGCACCAAAGGGATTGCTGTCTGCAGGGCAGTGCTAAAGGTGGGAGGGGGAGTGCATATTCATGCGAGACTAGCATGATCTAAAGCTAGCCTACACTTAGAGTCAGCCTGTATGTCTGAAAGGGTGGTTCATCATCTTGACGACAAAGGCCAAGACATGCTCAGCTGAGAGAAACCAGGGCAATGGAGCAGAGGGCAAGGGAATGAGCTCCTGGATTCTCAGCTTCAGGCCTCAATGTCGGCGGTAAAGAGGCCATACAG
This sequence comes from Ginglymostoma cirratum, assembly GCA_024137785.1. Lineage (NCBI taxonomy): Eukaryota > Metazoa > Chordata > Chondrichthyes > Orectolobiformes > Ginglymostomatidae > Ginglymostoma > Ginglymostoma cirratum. The sequence goes on from JAHRHZ010000078.1 coordinate 4,709,166, forward strand.
ACATCCATTTTGAAGGGAGAGGGAGCAAATAGCCAATGTCAAGAGTCTGACCCCCAGCTCCAGAACACGCTCAACGACCTGATACAAACTGTCAAGATCACTGAATCAAGTGATTCCTGGGATCAGGGGAGGTGGTTATCTAACGACGAAAGGTTTGGATCTGCATCCATCGGAGTTTAGACGGATTTAGAGGAGTTTTGAAACGAAGTAGAGAGGAAAGTAGAGTTGAGGCCACAGTCAATCTTATCAAATGGAGCAGCAAGTCCTGACAGGCTGAATGGCCTACTCCTGCTACTAATATGTATGCTCCTATCTCTGCTCACATGCATCCTGGAATGTCATCTCTCAACAAGTGCCCCATCAATCTCACACACTGCTCAAGGTGCCACACCCCAGCCATTACTCACTCGTCCACAACCTTAAACATTCAGGACACATGCCAAACGTTCCTCATAGTTCCCACTGCTGCAAACCTCAGCTCGTTCCCACATCTCACATTTTCAACATACTGCTCCTCAGTTGTAATGGTGACATCGCCCACAATGCATTATAACATTCACTTGATACAAATGGCTGTTAACCAGGAGGCAACAGCAGTGTTTGTGCTGTGGCTGAGGCCGGGATAATGGCGTCACTAAGGTGAATCAGGACAATGGTATGTTTCTGCCTTCTGCACCTTCTCAGATCCTTTTTCACCCTCATCCCATAACCTGGCATGGTGCAGCGATGAGATTGTCCTCATTTTGTCTTCCCCCTGTAATGATCACATAGTCTGAGAATAAAGGGGGCACCAATTTAACACTGAGATGTGGAGGAATATCTTCTCTCAGAGGGTTGAGAGTCTTTGGAACTCCCTGCTACATAGAGCTGTGGGGGCAGAGTCCTTGTGTGTATTTAAGGCCGAAATGGATGGACTCTTGATCAGTCGGGAAATCGTGGTTTACAGGGAAAGTGCAAGAAAGTGGACGTGATGGAAAAATTCCAACAGACTTGATGGGCTGAATGGCCTATTTCTACTCCTATGTTATGGATCAGAGAATTTCTCACCAATCATGCCCCGCTTATTCCGCAGAGGCTCAGACTAGCACTGTGCACACCCCTGGACACTACAGGGCAATTTAATGTGGCCAATCCACCCTAACCTGCACATCTTTGGACTGTGGGAGGAAACCGGAGCACCCGGAGGAAACCTACGCAGACATGGGGAGAATGTGCAAACTCCACACAGACAGTTGCCCGAGGGTGGAATCAAACCCGGGTCCTTGGCGCTGTGAGGCAGTGGTGGTGCTAACCACTGAGCCACCGTGCCACCCTGACTGAGCCAGCTTCACAGTCCCAGTGCTCAAAGGGTCTCTCCCTTGCCTGGAGAATTGTCACCTTGAGGGGGAGTGGGAAGTGTGGTTAGCTTCCCCAGGGTAGATCGATCTGTTGTGCTCTGTCAGGAAGACCTGACACTAACGCTGTGGTGTGTCCCCACCCCACCCCACAAACTGCTGTCACCTTACCACCCCGACACCCGAAAAACTACTGCCAGCTGCCCCCAACCTCTCCAGACAACCTGAGGTTGGGGTTCTGAACGCCCATAGCTGCTCCACCTCATCCTTTAAGGCAGTCTGAGGCTGTCACTGTTGAAAACAGATCCTACACCAGCTTCTGTGACTGGCAAAGACAAAGACAATCACACTGCACACTGTCCCATGTTAGGAAGTAAATTTGTCATGGGCTTGTTTTTTGCGCGTGTAGCATATAGTTTACAGATGGTTGACAACAGAAGAACAAGACAGCAGGGTAGTGTTGAGACCTAGGGATTTACTTGGAGGGACCTGGGTCTGACAGATGCCTCCCTCCCTTCCTTCACCTCCAGAGGAGGTCAAAGTCACCCTGGCACGGACTGCACCCTCATGATCACACAGAGGGACCCCATGATTTGGATACACCGAAACCCCACCCTAAACTCCCCTACAAACACACACCCTATCCATGTGACTGGTGCTTCGGAACGGATTAGGGAGAATATGTTCACACTTCCTTCACCAGCCAGCTCCAGAAACACGGAACCTGGCTGCACTCTGGAGCTACATCGTTCACCTTCACCTCCCGGCAGTTGAACCCCATTTTCAAAGATTATTTTCCTGGCTTTACCTCCTTCCTATGTGACGTGCTGCTTCTAGAGTTAGGACTCCAACTCCCAAATCCATCTGGCTCTTTCACACCATCCTGCCTTTCAACATCAAGGTCAGAAAAGATTTACAAGGCTGTTGCTGGGGTTGGAGGGTTTGAGCTATAGGGAGAGGCTGAATAGGCTGGGGCTATTTTCCCTGGAGCATCGGAGGTTGAGGGGTGACCTTATAGACGTTTATAAAACCATGAGGGACATGGATAGGGGGAAAGGCCAAGATCTTTTCCCCAGGCTAGGGGGAGTCCAAAACGAGAGGGCATAGGTTTAAGGTAAGAAGGGATAGATATAAAAAGGACCTGAGGGGCAACCTTTTCACACAGAGGGTGTCACATGTATGGAATGAGCTGCCAGAGGAAGTGGTGGAGGCTGGTACAATTACAACATTTAAAAGGCATCTGGATGGGTATATGAACAGGAAGGGTTTAGGCTAAATACTGGCAAATGGGACTAGATTAATTTAGGATATCTGGTCGACATGGACGGGTTGGACCAAAGAGTCTGTTTCCATGCTGTCTCCCCATTCTCATGGGGGTTTCTTAAGGTCGGTGTTGGGAAATTCCCTCCAATACACCTGAGTCACCATTTCCCACATGTGGGCATAGTCATAGAATCATAGAAGCAAGGAAGGAGGCTATTTGGCCCACCGACCGTCTGAACAGCATCCCACTCAGACCTACCTCCTTACTTTACTCCAAACCGTCCCCTCAAAATTCTTCAGTCTTCCAATGACAAATTCAAAGGTGTCAAAGAATGTCAAGCTTGGTGCCATCGAACTAACACGTTCCAATTTATTCTTTTGTTCATTCCTGTTCTGCACACTCTTGAAATCCTGCCCCCCACTCTGCCCTAGGAGCAGATCATTCAGGTTCATGACCTGCTTCCGTCAATGTAATTAGATCTTAGCGGATCTGCATCTCAATATCACTCACCCACAGTGGATGCCCACGTCTGCCCACGGTACAGTGGGTGCCACTGTCACTCTCAACCCCAACTCCACCTTCCCGAGTCAGAACAGATAGATTTAAGCCTGGTCCCCATGACCTTAGTGTAGAATGCAGGCTGACTGTCTCAATGCAGTGGTGAGGGAGGGGACACTGTGGCACTGTGGGAGATACAGCCTTTGGGTGTGGTATTGAACTGATGCCCCCGAGGTGGATGGAAAAGATCCCAATGCACTTAACTGAAGAAGAACAGGCAAGGTTTTCTGTGAAATCCTGCTCAATTCTTAACCGTCAACCACCATCACAGCGAAACACCATACGCTAAACTCACTCGCGTTGAGAAGGATGAGAGGAGCTCTAATTGCTAAAGGGGATTAACAAAGTAGACACAGAGCAGATGTTTCTTCTTGGGCAATCCAGAACACAAGGTCACAGTTTTAGGCTAAAGGGGTGGCAGATTTAAAATAGAGATGACAAAGGATTACTTCTCTCAGAGGGTCGTGAATCTGTGGAACTCATTCCCTCAGTTGATGCCAGGACACTGAATAAATATACAGACGAGAAAGACAGATTTTGAATTAGGAACAGGTTGAAGGATTTGGGGGAGTGGGCAGATAAGTGGAGTTGAGGCCACGATGAGATCAACCATGATCATCTTGACCAGCAGAACAGGATCAAGGGGCCAAATGGCCTCCTCCTGCTCCTAGTTCTTAGGTTGTTATCTGCTTAGCTCTTGTGGGATCTTGCTGTGTATGAACTGTCAACTGCAACATAACAACCACTCTTCAAAACGTAATTCACCATGTGCAAAATTCTATGGGCCCCCTGTCTGGTCACAAATGGCGCTATATAAATGAACAATATGCAGTACCTATTATCTCTAATATAATCTCTTTCCTGTCCGACAAAAATGAGCACATCTCAATAAACATGGCGACCACAGCTTTTTGCGGAGGGGGTCGGAATTCCCAATTGTACTGCCGTCGGGTTTCTCAAATTAAAAATAAAATTGCATTTACCACAAAGAGAAGGCTCTCCCATTGACTATGGGAGGGCTCACCTGACATCTATCTATATCAGAGACAAAAGTTCAGCCATCTCTCAAAACAGCAAGAGATTTTGCCAAGAAATTTCACCTTTAATCCTTCCAATCTTTGGACTGTGTTAGTGTGTGTGTGTGTGTGTGTGTGTGTGTGTGTGTGTACAGAAATGGCTGGGAGGGGCAATGGATTAGATATGGACGTTTCATTGCAAAAGCATGGAATGAGGGGGCACTGTTTACAAGTAAGAAATTCTTGCTGGTGGGGGAGAGAGAGAGGACGAGGAATGTTTTTCTCTCAGTGGGCTGAGGGTGAACAGTCACCTTTCAGCACTCTACTGATCACTCTAAAGATTGTTGCAGCTACAGAGACAATACGGTACAATGGGTTAGGAAACTTTTAGCAAAACCCCGTACTCTGACTGTGTACAATTAATACAACGTAGGGAAATTGCACCTGCTACGTGTGCTACAAACTATTTAATGAACCGACGCAACAGCTCACGAAAGAAGTTCGAGATGAAGAAAGGGCAGGCAGCAAGAGGAACTCTGTGCTTTGGAAATCTCTCACCCAGAAGGCAGGATCATTGAACACTTTTAAGGCAAAGGTACTTAGACTCAAAGGTCATCTCAACTAGCCAGGTATATGGAGTTGAGGTCAGATCAGCCATGACCTTTCTTCATTCCTAACAGAATTTGGGCATTGCTGGCATGGTCAATGTTGGTTGCCCATTCCTAATTGCCCTTGAACCGAGTGGCTTCCTGTGGAGGGCAATTAAGAGTCAACCACATTGGTTTGGGTCTGGAGTTACACGTGGGCCAGACCAGGCAAGGATAGCAGATTTCTAACAATCGATGACAGTTTCATAGTCACGACCACTGAGGGTAGATTTAATTTTCTAGATTTATTGAGTTCAGTGAGCTGCCACGTTGGCATTGAATCCATGTGCCCAGGGCATTAGCCTGGACTTCTGGACCACTACTCCAGTGACACTACAACTGCTCACCTTCTCTCCCACTAACACCAAGGTTTGGGGCAAGTGAGGTCCCAGCAATGGTTGCCAAAGCCCTGTTGCCTGTGGAAAAGGTGATGTTTGACTTTCATGTACTGCTGCAGTTCGTGTGGTGAAGGGGCTCCCACAATGCGGTTAGAATAATACAAGTGGACTTTCAGGTGGGAATCTCAATAATTGTAACACCAAACTCTGACAGAGGTACTCAATTCACCAGGATATTTGCATTGTATGTGAGTATTATGATCCAGCTCATTCCCACTGGCTGCATAAAATTCCTCCCTTAAATCACCACATTCTCTCGAATGACCTTCCCCAAAACTATCAATGTGTGTCCTGTAATCCTTTTTATGATCAGTTGAAGAACATAAGTTTTATCAACCTAATATATAACTTCTGTAAACACCCGGCAATAGGGCGGCAGGGTAAGTTGCTGCATTCAGAGCTCCACTCTTCTCGCCAGTTCCCTCTCTTTTTCGATACATTTTCTCTTCTTCTTCTCTCTGTCTCCTCTCTGCCGTAATTCCATCTCCCCATCCACTGCCCTTTTAACTACCTACCTAAGGAGTCGGGTCGCCGGTGGGAACCGTGCGGTGGGAGTTGAACACGCGGGCCGTGTCCTGCAGTGACGGTGGATCGAGCGTTGGCCGGAGCGATGGCGGCGGACCAAGAGTGGGCCCGTTTGGCAGCGAGAGCGGGCATTTTGCATGGCGCCAGCGGCCTGCTGAGCATCCTAGCGAATAGAGCAGCACCTGCACCATTGTGGAGATGGGACGTGGGACTCAGAATCCGGACTTTTCTTTTTCTTGCTTACCTTTTGGCTCCGTTAAAATCTTTTAATTCTGGTTTTTGTAACCAAATGGGCGCCAGTGAATGGCGACTTTCTGCACGTTTCGCTGTACTTCAGTATTCCTATAAGTTAGTACATGTGACAAATAAATACATCTAAAACTAAATCTAAATCCCCCCACCCATCCTCATCTTATTTAAATGGTGTCACAAACTAATGGTGCATTCTGCTCCGAACCCATACATTCTTAGGTTCAGAGATAGGGTCTAGGCCCAAAACATCAGCTTTCCTGCTCCTCTGATGCTGCTGGCCTGCTGTGTTCATCCAGCTCCACACCTTGTTATCTAGTCCTTATGTTCATACCAGCCCCGACTGATTGGCTGGAAGACCCCTTTGTGTATTGGTATCCATGATGAAGTCAATTTGTGAGGGTGTCTCTGTGACCATCAGTGGTGGTGGTGGTGGTGGTGGGGGGGGGGGGGGTGCGAGAAATGGGAATTAGATTTCTGACCTGTGATCCACCGTTTAAAGTTCCTCACTTCACAGCATATGCCGCAGGTCACAGGTCATCTGCTGCCCCTTGACTTCAGGATTGGGTGTAGTTAATGGCAGAGGGTATTTTGGGGGGAGAGGGGGTGAGATGGGGAGGAGTCACCTGTCTGTCCCTTGAGCCCCAGATGATGCATGTGTGTGGTATCGCACCTTCCCTTTGACCTGAAGGGGTCAGAGTGTAATGGGGTCATATTGCATGCAGATGCCCTGTGACCTGCTGGGCCATGGGGTTCTGACAAACGGCCTCACTCCACTTTGTTAGGTTGTCCTTTCCCTTCACTGGGGCTGGGACACATGTCAAGCCCTTTGTTTTCGTTTCCGGGCTGACATAGAGCGTTAGGGTTCGGGGATAAATGAAGACAAATGATCCCTGCAGCAAGCCTCAGAGCATGGCATGCAGTCCGTCATCGCTGGGAACCCAGGCTGAACTGGTGGCAATCCTCCTCACTCAACCAACGACCCTCACCCACCAGCACCTCACCTCTACCATCCTGGAGCAGGCTAATACTCCTGGCACACTGCTGCAAGCTGCCAAGACCTTGTTAATGACCCAGTCCTGCTCTTGCACTGACCTGCTGCCTTGCCAGTCTTTTGCAACGCCCCCATTCCCCACTGCCTGGAAGAAACAATGCCCTTCAACTAAGTGGCTGATAGCTTCTCCATGCATTATGGCCTGTCAGAATCAGAGACAGCCCCTCCCATGATCATTCTCATGACGTTGGCCCCAGGAAAGCAGGAGAGTGAGCGACTGTGGGCTCTCTTGCAGTTTTGTTTGAGTTAATAGTGCATTAACTACCTACACCGAGCTGCCCAATCACAGGACACTTCATAGGCACCTTGATGAACCAAGCAAACTGCACGCTAATTACAGGAGGAAGAGAATATGATCTACCCAGTGTCCCATGCAGGCCTAGAGACCGCAACAAGACTGGGTCACAGAGGAACTGCAGCATCCTCTCACTCGCTCTCTCACTGTTGCCCTCCGGTTGTGTTCAGGAGTGAAGCTGATCTAGATTATAGGAGCTGTCGCCGTCAGCTAACGCCACAGGGTTGTGCAGCGGCTTCTGGACCTTGGAGCAACCTGGTGATGATGTCACAGAGCTGCACACCATGGGGTATAAATCAAACAGTGTTGGTGGGGTTCAAACACACTGCACTCTCTGGAAAAACACCACCAGACGACAACCCTTAGCCTGGAGGTGGTGCACAGGCATGAACACATCAGGTAGATAGGTACATCCTCAGCTAACGTGCCTATGATCAGAGCCTGGTATATCTATGATTACCGTATACAGCAGTAATTTGTATTAACGTATAACAAATACAGTTACTTTAAGGTCTAAGCCTTCTTCTTGACCAGTCTGTTTTGAAGCCTCGTCTATAATCACATGGTTTGATACAGATTATGTATAGGACAAAACCTCACCTCCACCGTGAAGTTGCCAAAGAGAGTCAGCTGAGTAGTCATATGACTTTACATCACTTCCTAATGCTGCTGTAAACAAGCTTATTTAAGAGACCGAGCCTTTACTTTGCAAATGGGATGGTCATGTCTCCTCCAGGTGTTCCTATCCAATCCTCTCCTGACACCCGTGAAAGACGGTCTTTGGTCTGTCCGCAACCTGCTGGTCTTCCAGCGGAAAGAACTGACCCCGACCGAGTGTTGTAGACTGGCGCACTCCAAGGTCCAGGACTACGTGCTGAGGGACGCGGTGAAGCTTGGGGCGGCCACCGCCAAGGCGTGATGGGGAAAGACCACCGTGTAAGACCCCTCGGCCGGAATATAACAGGGGCCCTTTGAATAATTGGGTCGAGCTGGGGCCTCCTCCAACTGGTCAGGGGGCCAACCGCGAGTTTTTTTCTTTTGTTTTTGTGTTTTCTTTCCCTTTAGTTGGTGTACGTACCCCTGTGTAATCCAGAGCGGATACAATGACCGGGTAGGACTGTAAATTTGTTTATTTTGTATATTTTCAAGAATAAAGTATATTTTTTCAAAAAAAAGAAATCCTGTCCTGACACCCAGCAGGGATGACAAGAAGCCAGGTTGATAGTTTCATATTCTATCTGCTGACTAAAATAGAGTTGCTGCTTTCTGTGGTTTGGTATCCTTCACTGTGTGATCTCCCCCAAACCCTGCTCCTTCTTATCCTTTCAAGCACTACCCACTCCAATGTCCCTCAGACTGATAGCCCCATCCCTGCAGCACCTGCACTCCCATCCATCGCCCCTCCTATACTTCCCCAATCCTGCTGCCCCATGTTGCCCTCCCAACTCTCTACTGCCTCCCTCCATGGTTCCCATATTTCCCCCTTTCTGTTTCACAATGTCTCCTCGGTTTCCTCTCCCCTTTTGTCCCTTGCTCCCCAACATCAGTTATCCACTTCCGACTCCCACAACACAGTTGCTCATTCTCTGTTCCACCATCCATATTTTCCTCTCCGTATCCCCAGCACTGTTGCCTCCTCCGATCCATATCCCTGTTGCCCTGTCTCTTCTGTTGTCCCCTCTGCCCCCCACATCTGTTGCCTTTTTATCCTGTGGCCCCCTGTTTCCCATCTCTGTTGCCTTCTCTCTTTCCCCCACCCACTGTTGCCTTCTTCCGTTATGCCATCTCTGTCCTCACATTCTTATTGCTCCCTCTCTGTCCCCTACCCTGTTAACCCACCTCTTCCTTCCCTCTCTGTCCCACATCCTTTGTTGCCCCTCTTTCCTGTTTCCACTTCTGTCCCCAAACCACTATTGCCCATTCTCTGATCCCCATTCTTGTTTTCACCTCTGTCCTGTTGCCTCCCCTTCCTGCTGTTCACTACCCTTGTTTCCCCATCTCTCATGTTGCACTCTATGTCCCATCATCCTTGTTTCACCCCTTTCTTGTGGACACCTCTCGTGATCCTACCCTCTCTTGCTCCCTCTCTGTCCTCCTCACCCTACTGTCCTCTCTGTCTCCCCATCACCTTGTGGCCTCTCTGCCCCCCATCCCTGTTGCCCCCTCTCTGTCCCTAAACCCCTGTTGCCCACTCTTTGTCACCTACCTTCTATTGCCCCCTTTCTGACCCCAACCCCTCTTCCCCCCTCTCTGTCCTCCCTCTCCCCACACCCCCTGTGCCCCAATGCCCCAGGTATCTGGTCACATTACTCCACTTTGATTATGGTCGCCTTGCAGCGACACTCCAGGTCAGTCAAGGAACTGCAGCTTTGCTTCCGCCACAGATTCCTGCCTGAACAGTGGTGGCAGCACTGAGCAGGATCCCAAAGAAACAGCAACAATTTGTAGTAAACCCTCTCTCAGGGCCTATAACATTGGGAAGTAATAGGAGGAATTTGTGGGGAAAGAAGATCAAACAGACAACAAAAGGGTGTAGGAGCTTAGAAGCTCCTTAGCTCAGTAGGTTACAGATTCAAATCTTATTCTGGGAACATAAGTTCACAATTAGGTCTTTCGTTCAATGTAGGACGCAAGGGAGGGAGTTCAGACTGAGGCATTATATAGTGGCCTGACTTAACAATGATCCCTCAAGCAACATTGCTGCCACTGATGATCCGATCACTTCACTCGCTGCTGTTTCTGGGACTTGTGTTTAAATCGGCTGGTTGTTTTTTACTATATTCCCATTGAAAGATAGAAAGCGATTGCCTGGTTCAACAGTAAAACATTTTGGAAATATGCCAAGGCCATGAACATATCAGACAGGCTGAAGAGGTTGGGACAATTTTCCCAGGAGAAGAGAAAACTGAGAGGAGATCTGATTGAAATATTCAAAATCATCAGTGGTCTGAAAAGAGTAATTACAGAGAAAATGTTCCAATTCATGAAAGGACCATAATGAGAGGGCGCAGCTTCTAAGTAATTAATAAAAGAAGCACAGGTGATATGAGGAGAAGTTTTTTTTCACACAGCAAGTGGTTATGGTCTGGAATGTACTGCCTGAGAGTGTGGGTGGAAGCAGTTCATGCTTTCAAAAGGGTATTAGGCTGCTATTTGAAAGGGAACAAAAATGTAGGGTTACTGAGGAAAGGCAGGAGAATGGTGCTCAGGGAGACCCTCATTTTGGAGAGCCTGCATAGGCACAGTGGGCCAAATGTCCTCCTCCCACACCTATTGGTTCTGAAAGGAGCTAAATCAACACAAAGTCTTTCCGTAAGCACCTGTGCCCTCTGACCTTGAAACAAGGAGAACAAACAGCATATCAAGGGACCGTAGGATGTTTTGTGGTGAAGATTATTCAGCTAAATCTCAAAAACAAGCTGGTAAGAAATCATGAAATTTTGAGACAAAGGAAGATCCAAAGACATAAGAACATAAGAACCAGGAACAGGAATAGACCATCTGGCCCATTGAGCCTACTCCGCCATTCAATAAGGTCATGGCTGATCTTTTCATGGACTCAGCTCTACTACCCACCCTCTCACCATAACCCTTAATTCCTTTACCGTTCAAAAATCTATCTTTGCCTTAAAAACATTCAACGAGGTAGCCTCATTACAGGCTTCAGAATACTTCATTTAAAATTAACACACTGCATTAACAGAATCATTTCAACAACAGTGTCAAGAGGTTTGACTTTCCACTGTAGCTAGGTCAGCAGTAATTCAGATGATAACCCTCTGATCTCTGAGATAGCAACATTCAAATCCAGTTCTACGGCTACAGAATGATAAAGTGGTGCACAATTGGGGAAGCAGTGCACTGTCAGAGGCTCAGCCTCGCTCATGAGGTGTCAAACCAAGGCCCCATCTACCTGTGGCTGTAAGAGATCCCAAGGCAGTATTTTGAAGAAGAACAGGGATCTCCACAGCGTCCTGCCCATCAATCAACATTATCAAAAGCAGTCTTTATCACCAAACCTAGGCTCAAAGAACGTACAGATTTAAATTTAACAAAGATTAATAAAGCTGTTATGGACACTGCTTCTTACTGCTGTTGCATGTGCTAACTGCATCTTCCAGTAATACCTACTGTACAAAAACAAAGTTGCTGGAAAAGCTCAGCAGTTCTGGCAGCATCTGTGGAGGAGAAAACATAGTTAACGTTTCAGGTCTGGTTCTGAGGAAGGGTCACCGGACCTGAAACGTTAACTCTGTTTTCTCCTCCACAGGTGCTGCCAGACCTGCTGAGCTTTTCCAGCAACTTTGTTTTTGTTCCTGATTTACAGCATCCGCAGTTCTTTTGGTTTTTAATACCTACTGTACGTTCAGTTTCTTATTCATACTGTAACACAATCACTCAAGCTACCACCCAGTGAATGATTGGTTTGTGGGAGTTTACACTGTGTTAATTTGTCGCCTTGTTTCCTACATTATAACAATGTTAGAGGAACAGGTGAGATAGGAAGAGTAGACTGGGCAACCTATTGAGTCTGCTCACAAATGCGAAACTACTGTGTTCGATCTGTGGGTTCACTTTCTCGCCAGCTCCCATGTCTCTTAATTCTCGAAGAGAGCAAAAATATATTCAATGATGGAACATCCACAACCCTCAACCACAGCCCTGTGGCCATCAGCTCCACATTCTCAGCATTCTTCAGAATTCCCCATTGCATTTCCTGGTCTCTATCTTATACTGATGGCCTCTAGCTATGGTTTTCCCCACACAAGGGAAGAGTCTTTATTCACTCTATCACAATCTTTAATCATTTCACAGGCCTCAATTAGTTCACCCCTGAGCCAGGGGCCAACTGAGAGTGATGGTGTAAAGACAGAGCAGTTCAGCATGTTGTTAGATAACAAGGTGTAGAGCTGGATGAACACAGCAGGCCAAGCAGCATCAGAGGAGCAGGAAAGCTGACGTTTCGGGTCTAGAATCAGTTGTGTAGAAAACAGCTGCTCAGTTGTTAGCACTGCTGCCTCGCGGTGCCAGGGACCCGGGTTCAATTCCACCCTCAGATGCTCCGGTTTCCTCCCACAATCCAAAGATGTGCCGGTTAGGGTGGATTGGCCATGCTAAATTACCTATAGGGTCCAGGGATGTGCAGACTAGGTGGGTTAACCATGGGAAATGCAGGGTTACATGGATAGGGTAGGGGGGTGGTTCTAGGTAGGATGTTCTTCAGAGGCTCAGTGCAGACTCAATGGGCCAAATGGCCTGCTTCCAGACCATAGGGATTCTATGATTCTATGAGATGGAATTATTGGGTGGAGATGGGAATGTGGAATTTGGAGACTGCTCGAGAAGGTGAATAATCTACTTGATTTTCCATAGAATCATAGAATCCCTACAGTGTGGAAACAGGCCCTTCGGCCCAACAAGTCCACACCGACCATCAGAACATCCCACCCAGACCCATCCCCCTATAACTCACCTAATGTACACATCCCTGAACACTACGGGCAATTTAGCATAGCCAATCCACTCAGCCTGCACATCTTTGGACTGTGGGAGGAAACCCACGCAGACACGGGGAGAATGTGCAAACTCCACACAGACTGAGGGTGGAATCGAACCTGGGACCCTGGTGCTGTGAGGCAGCAGTGCTAACCACTGAGCCACCGTGCTGCCCCATACTTGTACATAAACATGCCCTCACTGCTGCTTCACAGAGGGTACAAAGCAGATCAGACACACAATAAAGCTCCTTCATAAGTAGCTCTCCAGAGCTTCTATGGAAAAGTGCTGTTTGAGGTCCTCTGTCCCACACTATTCCTTTCCTGGGCAAGTGTCAAATCTCCAAGTTGGAGCCACAATACTGTGGTCACATCCAAGCGTTGCTAGTTTCTGCACTGAAGGGGACAGGTACAGGGCGGGGTGTATACAGAAACCTGGGAACTGAGACAGAAAGGCCAAAGAAGGAGGTGACTGGAGACAGCATGATTGTATGACAAACCGATAGAGAGAAATTGTACATTCCTAACAGTCTCCTGTCGAAATTCAGAAGTGCATATTCCTGCAAGCAAGTTCCCCACTCTATGGCTGGGACAGCACACGGCCGACACACATAAAGAGAAGACAGGTTTATGAATAATGAGAGGCCACCATGAGACTGAATCACAGAGACAGACTCACTCACAGGCTGTGGGCCAATAGAAAGGGGCAGGGTCATGACAGAATAAGAGATTCATACCGTGAGACTCCATTGTAAGCCCCAGGCAACCCTACCGTTTATTCAGAGCTAAATGGGAAAGGTTTCTTTGCCACACCTCGTGTAATGTTCCTGGCAGGTATTCTGCAGTTTGTGTAAGGTTAACAAGTCATGGCAATTGGATACTTGATGCATCACCTTCAAAGCCACTGGCGATGAATTTCATAGAGGCTGTGTACACAGGGGGTGAGTGACAGCGCCAGTTCACAGTAAGTCACACAGACAGTGCAGCACTGCAAACTGTGAACTTCTACCCAGATCACCTTCAATTCAAGAAAACAAAACGCAGTGCTTCCCCACCCAATGATTATTGAGAAACACAAGGGCGCAGAGAAAGATTTAACAGCTAATCATCACAGCATTGACATGGCTTAGACAACGCAGTCCCTTTAAAACAATCAGAAGCAGGAGCTGCCCACAGACTCATTAAATACACAAAAAATAATACAGTAGACAGAACAATATGGCACAGAGACAGGCCCTTCGGTCCACCATGTCTCTGATGCCACCATGATGTCATTCTAAACTAATCCCAACTGCCTCTACATTGTCCGTATCCTACAGTTCCCTGCCTGTATTGTTTACCCAGTATCATTCCAAGGCAGGAACGTTTACACAGAAATCCCATCAACCACTCCCAGGACAGGGACAGCATGGGTTTACATACAGAGCGAAACTCCCTCCACACTGTCCCCATCAAACACTCCCAGGAC
>JAHRHZ010000078.1:4723478-4746197 GCA_024137785.1 Ginglymostoma cirratum
GGGACAGCATGGGTTTACATACAGAGCGAAACTCCCTCCGCACTGTCCCCATCAACCACTCCCAGGACAGAGACAGCATGGGGTTAGATACAGAGCGAAGCACCCTCTACACGGTCACCATCAACACCCCCAGGACAGGGGCAGCACAGGGTTAGATACAGAGTAAAGCTCTCTCTATACTATTGCCCCATGAAAAGCTCCCAGGACAGGGACAGCTTGGGGTTAGATACAGAGCGAAGCACCCTCTACACTGTTGCCATCAAACACTCCCAGGACAGGGATGGCACAGGGTTAGATAGAGAGTAAAGCTGCTTCTACTCTTTTAAACTGAGAGTAAAACTCTCTCCACACTTATTAATGAAAGTAAAGCTCCCACTACTCTTTCAAACAGAAGTAAAGCTTACTCTACACTGTCCCCATCAAAAACTCCTGACCCAGGTCGAACACAGTTAAGATGCAGTTTAAAGTGGTCCCATCATAGCCTCCTAGATAACAAGGTGTAGAGCTGGATGAACACAGCAGGCCAAGCAGCATCTTAGGAGCAGGAAAGCTTGACGTTTCAGGCCTAGGCCTAGCACAGGGTTAGGCGTAGGCCCGAAACATCAAGCTTTCCTGCTCCTATGATGCTGCTTGGCCTGCTGTGTTCATCCAGCTCTACACCTTGTTACCTCGGATTCTCCAGCATCTGCAGTTCCTATTATCTCCCCATCATAGCCTCCTGTCAGGTATAGCATGGTTTAAATGAGGAGAACACACATGTCCATGAGTTACCGAGCTGGGTAAATCCTGCGCCTGGACCAAACAGTGAAGAAGCTGTACTCATCCTCAGGAGAGTTTGTTCTTCACCCCAGAGACAGGTGGGAGAGATGGAGACGAGAAGGTAGAGACAGACAGAGAGAGAGAGAGAGAGAGAGAGAGAAAGAGAGATGTACTGTTAGATACGGAAAGTATCAGTAAGTTAAACCTCTGGGATTTAAACCAAGAGCTAAGAGGATAGATTGAGAGAACTGATGCTATGGGAACAAAGAGTTTTAAAAAGACAATCTGAGACTCTGAATCAGACAGATGGGAGAAGTTGATTACTGTGTCGAGCGTACAGCCTGGGGCAGGAGACCAGGGTAGTCAGGATTACAGAAGCCAGTCTAAGCAGGAAATGAGTGTAATATCTGCTGTAGAGACAGCGAATATAAACACTAAACTGCCCTGGAGTGTGGTGTCTAAACTCATGGAACCATCAACAGGAAATGTTAGCTGTTCAATTTTAAATGATGTCTTTAAACTCTTTGAGAAGGTGAAGTTTCATTTGAACAGTGAAGCCCCAGCTGACCCAGAATGCCAGGTTAGGTAGCAGGTTGCCCCTACAATCCACAGTTTCACTGTCAGTCCTGGCTTGGCAAGGCTGCCATTGCATTTAGGGTAGAGAAGCAGCTGATTATAATCTTGGTGTTAAAACGGAGACACAGAATCTGCACAATTGACAATCAGATTGGTAACTGTTCACCCTCTGCAGGTTAACCAACGCCCACTCCCTTTTTAATAAAGACAAAACATGCACGTCTGAAGTAACGTTCCCAGCCTCGGGATATCCCAAAGTCTTTTGCAGCCAATGAAGCACTTCTGAAGTATTGAGTTAACACAAACACAGGAAACAGGAGCCAAAAATAGGCCATTTAGCTGCTCAAATGTGCTCAATCATTCAATAAGATTATGGTCAATGTATTAACCCGGTTTCTCATCAATGCCCAATAGCCTCGATTCCCTTCCCTCACAAGAAGCTCTCTATCATTGTCTTAAAGATATCTAATGACCCCATCTCCGCATCCTTCTGAAGCAGTTAGTGCCAAATGACACTCGGAAAAACATTCTCCTCATTTCTGTCCTAAAAGGGTGAACCTCAGTTTTTAAATAATGCCCCCTAGTTCCGGAGTCACCTTCAAGAGAGGCCATCCTTTCTACATCCACCATGTTAAGACCATTCAGGATCTTATATTATTCAATCCAGTTTCGCCTCACTTTTCTAAACAGCAATGGAAACATGCCCGGTCTGCCCACGCTTTCTTCCAATTTAGTAAACCGCTTTTGAAACAGCTCCAGACATGGAATGAGCTGCAAGAGGAAGTGGTGGAGGCTGGTACAATTACAACATTTAAAAGGCGTCTGGATGGGTACATGAATAGGAAGGATTTAGAGGGATAGATGCCAAATGCTGGCAAATGGGAGTAGATTGGCAAATTAAACAATTCTTTGGGACACAACAATTAGAGGTCGGCATGGATGAGCTGGACTGAAGGGTCTGTTTCTGCGCTGTACATCTGTATGACTCTATAACACATTTACTTCCTAAAATAGGGAGACCAAGACCACATGTCTTAGGTCTTAGCAATGTCCTGTAAAACTGAAGCATAGCATCCAAACTTTTCTGTCGTATCCCCCTTGCATAAACAAGAGCATGCTGAATGACTTGCTGAACCTGCATGCTAACCTTTTGTAACTCGTGCATTAAACCACCCAGACTCTCTGTATCAGAGATAAAAGGTACTGCAGATGCTGGAGAATCCGAGATAACAAGGTGTGGGGCTGGATGAACACAGCAGGCCAAGCAGCATCATAGGAGCAGGAAAGCTTGACATTTCTGGCCTAGACCCTCTGATGAAGGGTCTAGGCCCAAAACTTCAAGCTTCCCTGCTCCTATGATGCTGCTTGGCCTGCTGTGTTCATCCAGCCCCACACCTTGTTATCTCGGACTCTCTGTACCTTGAAATTCCGCAGTTGTTTTCCATTTAAACATAATACATTTTATTTTTACACAACATGCTCCATCTTCCAGAGTTTTGCACACTCATTCAACCTATCTATCTGTCTGCAAACTACTTGTGTTCCCTCCACAACGTACTTTCCTACCTATCTTGGTACCATCTGTGCAATCAGTGAAGGCCATGCCTTCAATACCTACGTCTAAGTCATTGATGTAAATTGGAGAAGGTTGAAATGCCAGCACAAACTCCTGCAGGACTCCACTTGCCATATCCTGCCAAAGATCCATTCATGCCTACTGCCTGTTTTCTGCCAATCTTCTATCCATACTAGCATTTTATCCCCTACACCACAAGCTCCTAGTTTATACAATAACCTATTACATGGTACCTTTTTCGTTATTTACTCGTGGAACATCGATGTCTCTGGTTAGGCCAGAGATTGCCCATCCCTCATTGCCCAGGAGGCCAGCTGAGAATCAACCACTTTGCTGTGGGTTTGCAGTCACATGTAGGCCAGACCAGGTAAGGGTGGCAGATTTCCTTCCCTAAAGGACATTAGTGAACAAGATGGATTTTTCTGACAATCAGCAATGGATTAATGGACATTATTAAACCCTTAATTCCAGATTCTTTATTGAATTCAATCGAATTCCACGGTTAGATTTGAACCCAGGTCCCAAGAACATTAGCTGAGTTTCTGGATTAATAGTCTAGCGATAATACCACTGGGTTGTTGCCTCCACCCTCTCAAATAACTTCTGGAAATGCAAGTACAGTATGGCTACAGGCTGTCCTGTATCTACAGAACATATCACTCCTTCAAAGGACTTCAATAAATTACTTAAACATCATTTCTCTTTGACATAAATGACCCTTCCTGGTTACCTCGATTTTCTGTGTGTGTGTGTATGGCTGTGTCTGTGTCTGTGTGCGTAGGGGTGCGTGTGTCTATGTGTGTGTAGGGATGCATGTGTCTGTGTGTGTAGGGATGCATGTGTCTGTGTGTGTCGGGGTGCATGCTTCTGTGTGTGTCGGGGTGTATGTGTCTGTCTGTAGGGGTGCGTGTGTGTAGGGATGCGTGTGTGCGCGTGTGTGTAGGGGTGCGTGTGTGCGTGTGTGTGTAGGGGTACGTGTGTGCGTGTGTGTGTAGGGGTGCGTGTGTGTGTAGGGGTGCATGTGTGCGCGTGTGTGTAGGGGTGCGTATGTCTGTGTGTGTAAGGGTGCACGTGTAGGGATGTGTGTGTGTAGAGCTGTGTGTGTCTGTGCGTGTAGGACTGTGAGTGTCTGTGTGTGTAGGGGTGCGTGTATGTGCGTGTGTGTAGGTGTGTGTAGGGGTGCGTGTGTGATTGACGCATTCGATGACCAGTTGACAAGGGGGCTGGGAGAGGGGCACCTGGAAGTGAGAAGTCATGTGTTGACATTTCCAGGAATTTGTCTGGCCAGAGGTGCCAACACCATCCCATCGACAATGTAAAAGCAGTCACTGACAATGGAGGCTGCTGGCAGCAACAATGTAGTGCCATTTCCCTTGGAGGCATCAGGGTGGGGGTGCAGTGAGGGGAGCAGGAGTACAGGATCCGATACATCCAATATCACGTGATGGATGTTTTTAGGAAGGAGGACAGAATTTCACACAGATTCTCTCTCCCTTGGACCAGGTTCTATTTGATAAAAAAAAGGGAGAAGGTGAAAATCAGGGCATTTGAACCAATTTTAGGAAATTATTGGGACCCAGGTATATTTAATGAAACACTGGTACTGAGGAACCAGATCATCCTAATGTTGAAAAGGACCAAGACCCCCCACACCCTTAATCTTTTCAGGAACAGAGTAAAAAGTTGAATTCAGAAAATCAACAACTCACATCAAGATCTTTTTACTTTACTTGTGTGGGCGTAGTGGGAACCGTGAGTCACCAGAAGTTATACATCAAACAGATGACTCACCTCCTGCCAGGTTTCTGGCATCGTACTCACAACCTCCACATTCATGGCGCCAAAACAGATCTGTAAACAGGCTGCCTTTTCACCTCACAAGGGTGTGTTGGACAGGTACAGCCAAAGATCAAAACCAAAGCAACAGCAAATTCAAAACAATGTAATTCAAAACAGAAATAGGGACTTCAGGCTGAGGCCTACAATGACCAGAATGACAGCTGTCAGTGTACAAGGCCCAGCACTGCTCCAGCTATGCAGTCCATGTTTGAGAAGATCCCAGGGGAATAGACTTTCACGGAGTGCTCAGTGGTCAACCAATACACATCAACTGTCCTTGGACAGAAGGAAAACTGACGTAATAGTCCTGTGGAACGGTCCCAACCGGAAACATCAACTTTCCTGCTCCCCTGATGCTGCCTGACCTGCTGTATTCCTCCAGCTCCGCACAGTACTGATTCCTGACTTCCAACATCTGCAGCTCTTACTATCTCCTGACCTAACAGTCCACCTCACTGTTTTTACCACACAGTGGCAATCGTGTGCTCCCATGGAATTGGGTAGAGGGTGGAGGCGAGGGCAGGATCCTTGTTCAAAATGTTGGTGAGACTTTGAGTTGTATTGGACTGAACAATTGTGACCATGTTCTGGACCTGTTACATCAAGGCCAGTCTCCATCCTGTTGAAAGGACACAGAGACAATGGAATAATAGATTTGCCAGGTCACAATGATCTGGAAACTCTTGAGCAGGCTGAGGGTGACATCTGAGGGGTGACCTAATTGAAGGCTTTAAAATGGAGCAAGGGTTTGACAGGCCGGACTCTGAGAAATGTTTCCACCCGTGGGTGAGATCGGAAAGAGGGGCCAGCAGAATGAGATGATCACCAATAACTCCAGTCAGGAATTCAGGAGAAACATCTTCATCACAGGCTGGTGAGGACAGATGAGCTGAATAACTGCAAGGAAGGAAACCCACATGAAGATGAAAGGACTAAGATATGAGTCCTCTTCGCCAGGTTGCTTCTCGGGATTGACGATGACCCTCATGCTCTCTGGAGCAGTGTGCTGAGGTGACAAAACCCTCCAAAACTGGATCAGCACAAGCTGCTGGAGGTGGGATATGGGGCCCCACACACGCACCTTCTTGTGTCTGTGTAACCCCTCCATCTGGGTCTGTTAAAGATTGATCAGCTCCTTCACAGAGGCTACTTCTCCCATTTGGATGGACTTGGCCTGGAGATTCCCACAAGACTTTGGGGGTATTACATTTCTTTAAAATCAGATGTTAAGGGCAGCTTTGGGGGATTTTCCCTCTGCATGCCCTCCCAACAAAATTCTTTTAATAGTGAGAGGCAAAACAGGACTGGGGAGCATTGGCTAGCATGGATTGGTTGGGCTGAATAATCTGTTTTTCTGCTGTATGTTCTGTGCCAAGCAGGTCTAGGTTTTTCTGATATCTCCCCAGGCAAGGAAACAAGTCAGTAACAGCAATAAATCATCTTCAAAGATAACACAGTGTGGAGCTGAAGGAACACAGCAGGCCAGGCAGCATCAGAGGAACAGGAAAGTTAACCCCGAAGTGTCCCGACCCGAAACGTCAACTTTCCTGCTCCTCTGATGCTGCCTGGCCTGCTGTGTTCCTCCAGCTCCACACTGCGTTGTCTCCAACTCCAGCATCTGCAGTTCTTACTATCTCTGAATAAATCACCTTCACTTGTGTTTCTTCCCCTGCTGACTGTAGTCTCTACTTAACCCAGTCACATTCTGGGAGGGTTGGTCTGCCCAGAAGCAGGTGAGCCTGCAACTGCTCACACCACAAGGGGAGCTCTGTGGCCGAGGGGCACACAGGCAGGGTACATGTACAGGACCATACTCACCGCTCCCAAGCAGGAATGGGGCCAACTTGGGAAGGAGCACCAATGAGAAGCAGTCATTATGGAGGGCGGCAGGTCATTCAGAAGGCCATGTTGGAACCCGCATCACCCTCTTCCCCCACCGTCACCACCAAATACCTGGGTACCATTTGACACACCATTTCTGAGCCACTTGGAACACCAGTAGGTGAGGATGTCTGAGGATTGAGTGTGCCATCAGCTGGTACCATCTACCATGGGGTCAGTGCCTAGTGATTAGGAGTTTCTGACTACCCTCAACGATGAAGCTTGACTGGTTGGACAAGGTGGGTCCTAAGCTAGAGATAAATCTTCTTTCACCATCACTTTGCTCACATCCACACCAGAAAGCTTGACAGTCAACTGTTCCCTTTAGAGGTGTGAGAATAGAATTGGAGCTCACAGGATGTTAGGGTTCTGAGGGTGGACTCTGCTTCTGATGAGGAGATAAACTGAGGACATGTCAGATCGATGCAAACTAACCCGGTGGGAAGGGGGCAGTATTTCAAAGAGGAGCAGGGATGATTTCACCGGCGCCCTGGCCAGTAACCAACTCCCAACCAACAAAAACAGATTCATCCCAGTCTGTGGGAGCTCGCTGTGCATAAATTGGCTGCCGCGTTTCCGACATTTCAACCCTTCATAACGTACGTTGTAGGCTGTAAAGCATTTTACAGTCCCAAAAGGATGTGGAAGGCTACATGTAAATGCAAAGTCTCTCTTTCCACCCGCACTAAAGGTGGTGCTGACCTTTTTTTTGCCCACTGGCCATTCAGGCAATAGCAAGGCGGCTGGTGGCACTTACCAAATGATAACATTCTCATTGGGATGAGACCTCAACATTGCACTTCCACACGTCCTCCCTCAGGCCTTTCCCAGAGCGCTTCACAGCCAACAAAGTAGAATTGCAATCACTGCTGAATTGTGGGTAATCAAAGCAGACCACTAGTGCACAGCAAGATCCCACAGGCAGCAATGTGCTGGCAGACCATACAATCATTTTGATAGTTTTTTACTGTGGGAGCGATGTTGATTAGAATGCAGAGACGTTTACACCTGTACGGGCACAGAGCATCTTGGTTTAATGTCTCGTCTGAGAGGCATCGAAAACTGAGCTGAACCACCGCAAATAATTCAGAATTGCATCTCTGTGGGTTTCTCAATCATAACATTGGTTGTGCAAGTTATAATTAATGACGTGCAGGTTCTGACACAAGAACAAGGGGATCACAAGACAGTTGGTCTCAGTGAATAAAAGATATGGTAGTAATTTCATTTGATTTGAGGTAAAGCAGAAAATCACAAGTGTCTGAGAGGAGATTAATGGTGAAACACAATGCTGTGTACATGATTGTCTGTGGCTTGATGAACCAAGGAAGAACGCTTTATGTGTTTGTGTTCGATGATTGGAAACTGTTCCTTCTGTTGGATCATTCACATGGTTTGAGTCAGGCTGAGTTGAGCGACAGAAAATACATCAAGGACTGTAGCCCACTGCACCTCGGCAAATTGACCTTCCACCTCGTACTCTCAAATATAACACCATACACACTCTCTCTGTAGGAGGTGCCACCAGCATTAAAAAGAGATAAGATTTGCATTTCTGTAGCACCTTCCATGACCACAGTATGCCAAAACCCTTTACAGACAATAACCTTTGTTTCGAGAATAGATTTAGTGGTTACTGCAACCAAAAATAACAGTAACACATGGCTGAAATACAGGTGACAGGACTACGGCAAGCCAGCTAATACACCATGTACAAATGCATTCCTCTAAACAATTCTCTTTTCGAAACACCAATGTCATAAGGGAAGTGACGTGGGTTTTGCCTCCAGCAGGGTATCTTTAACTGATGCTGCAATGCTCATTTACCCTTTGTAACAATAAAAAAAAATCAGGCTTGGATATTGTAATATTGAAGGATCCAACAGAGGTTAATTACAGCTGACTATTATCTACAATCATTCCATTCACAGACACACAAATGTCTGGGCTAATATGAGGCTATTTGGTTACAGCAGGAGAGCATCTTCTAGTAGCTTATCATGCTCAAGTGAACCCAGGGTAAGATGGAGCTTCATGTGCTCAGCTTATAATGTCGCCATTGTGATGGTACTGTGGCTTTAAGAGGTATATTTTGTCCTGATTTTTGTTTTTGAAGAGAGGTTTTAATCCATAGGTCATGAGCTGTCTCATCCAAGCTAATAAAGTGAACAGCTTGTGAGGCCTTGGGATTTTTTTTCTTAAAAGTTAGAACAACAGCAGCAGCATGAATGGGTGGAGTCAGGCTCCCACAGAACCAGGGTTTTAGCTTAGCTTTAAATAGTTGTTGGGGTTTTGAAGTTGGTTGTGGAAGTGGCCACACATCTCTTTTTCTACCAGAATTTTCTCTTGATGTTTTCCTCACATTGCATGTGAGACAATCTATTTTATTGAATTTGCCTTTGCCAAGGGTGTGTTTATAGGACGTTACTATATTTGAACAGTTGCTGGTTAGTAGTTAAATCATCTATTACTCTGTTAAATTTGCCAATTCCTCTTTGTTTATATTTTAACCATACGAGTTAAGAATGAAGTGTAAAAACCGCAAGAACTGCGGATGCTGTAAATTAGGAACAAAAACAAAGTTTAAAAAAAAGCCAAAAGAGCTGCGGATGCTGTAAATCAGGAACAAAAACAAAGTTGCTGGAAAAGCTCAGCAGGTCTGGCAGCATCTGTGAAGGAGAAAACAGAGTTAACGTTTCGGGTCCGGTGACCCTTCCTCAGAACTGATGGTGGCTGGGAAAACGTCAGTCTATATGCACAAAATAGGGAGGTGGGTGGGGTAGGGAGTAAGCAATAGGATAGAGCCCAAAGAGAGAGAAAGACGGTTGGACAGACAAAGGAGTTGCTAATGATCAGGCTGGGAGGGTGAATAGTTGTTAATGGGGACTGTCAGTGAATAACAACAGGGGGTGTGTAATGGCAGGCTAATAGGTAAACAAGGCCTGGTGTGTGGGGTGGGGGGCTGGGACATGGGAGAGTTGGAAAAAACAAAAACAAAGTTGCTGGAAAAGCTCAATAGATCTGGCAGCATCTGTGAAGAAAAAGTCAGAGTTAACCTTTTGGGGTCCAGTGACCCTTCCTCAGAACTATTTTAAGAATAAAGCGTGTTTTGCTTAAAGCTGAACAGTGTAATCAAATGAATCACATGTGGAACACAGCAATTTATACTTGCCTTTATTTACGATAAAGCTTAGGGTCTAGGCCATCTTCTTGATATACGTGAAGGGGTTTGCTCTAGTCCATAACACTATCATAACAGCATCTCTTAAAGACAATATTAAATATTCTATGCCTTAAAGTTGTACTTGTGTACTCCCATGAGACGTAAGATAATAAAAGGGAACATGCAACCAGTTTATTCACAGCTAAGTCTTACAACCGTTGCTGTGATGAAATCTGTGTTTTTTTGTGAAAAATGTTGTTGGTTGAGATGTAAATATCACTGAAGTCACCAAAGAGGACTCAATGGCTCTTCCTTGAACAGCTCACCTCGTTCTAACCTCGCATCTCGAAGGAGGTGTCACACACAGTGTAACACTCCCTCAGTACTCCACTGGAGTGTCAGCCTACACTATTTGTTCAACTTCCCTTGATCCTTGAACCATCAACATCATGCAATACCACACGTCACTCCCCTGGTCACCTGGCGTGAATCTCTCCACTTCTTTGTGTGGCTTCAGGATTTGTATCGAGATTACGTTGACAACAGTCTGAGGGAAACACAGCAGAGTTCCCCACAGCTTCTTGTCCTGCTGACCAAGGCTGTAGTCTACTCCCAGACCATACTTGCAGGACTGGGAGGTGGGCACATGGGTGCTGTAAACTAGTGGAGAGGGCAACATTTCACACTCAGGTACAAACAGGGTCCATTGGATCACTGCAGCCTTGGAGACTCTCCCCAGTGCACTCCAGCCAGAGATGACCCCCATTCCGGAAGCCAGGAGCCCTCCCAAGCTCTCCACCTGAATACAGCTCACTGTCTGCTCTTTCATGCCTTTCTGGGATCTCCCCTTCATCTTTGTTTGCGGTCAACATATGATACAGCCTGTGATCCTCCTGTGATGATTCCCCAAGCCAGTGTTGGTCTACAGGTGACAGCCACCATCCCCAGAAACACCACTTGCCAAACAAAAAAAAAACCACAAGGTGACATTTTTCCACTCAGAGGGTGATGGCTCCTTGGAATTCTCCAACTCAGAAGGTTCTTCAGTCAATAAACACGCTCAAGGAGATAGTCAATAGATTGTTTGGAACGGAGGAAGCTAAGCTCATTTAAGACAAGAGATGAGGAGGACTTTTTTTTGCTCGCAGGCAGTGAATCTGTGGAATTGTTCAATGCAGAGGGCTGTATATTCAAGAGATAGACAGATTTTTAACCAGTAAGAGAATCAAGGGTCGTAAAGAATCACAGAATCCCTACAGTGTGGAAGGAGGCCATTCAGTCCACACCGATCCTTTGAAGAGCATCCTACCAGGCACACCCTCTATCCTAACCCTGTAACCCCACATTTCCTATGGCTAAACCACCAGCCTGCACATCCCTGAACACGATCGGAAATTTAGCACGGCGAATCCACCCTAACCTGCACATTTTTGGACCTTGGGAGGAAACCAGAGCACCCGGAGCAAACCCACACAGACACGGGGAGAACGTGCAAACTCCACACGGACAGTCACCCGAGGGTGGAATCGAACCCAGGGTCCCTAGCACTGTGAGGCAGCAGTGCTAACCACTGTGCCATCCGTGCCGCCCAGGGAAAAGCAGGAAAGTGGAGTTGAGGATGATCAGATCAAGCATGATTTCATTGTGTAGCAGAGCAGTCTTGATGGGCTGAATGGCCTATTTCTGCTCCTACATTTTATGGTCTTCAGAGATAATGGGGACGGGATAGGAATAGGAATTTAATGTGGGAATTAATATGCATGATTGCATTGAATAATGGAACAGGTTCAAAGCGCTGAAAGGCCTACTCCTACTAATCATGTTTTTAAAATCCCTGCCACAAGAAAATAAAAAGTGTTCAGACACACTGCTTTCCCTCTCTTCATTTTGCTGAAGGTTAGATTCCCCACGCTTACATTGTGTAAACGTGAAGACAGTGTCTCTTACTCATTGTTTATTTACTAATGAGAAATGGGCAGTCAGCCATATTGGAATTTCTCAATTTGCCTCAGAGACTGGACAACACTGTCCCCTTGTTCAGTCATCTCGACAACATCACTAGTTATTAACTCTGAAAGGTGTCCCCACATGATTGCTCAGATGTCAGAGCAGGAGCATGAGGTGATTGCATTTGATCATAAAGTTACCTTTCTTGATTTCAAAGCCTTTTAGTCAGGCTGCGTGCGGCTGGATTGAAGTTGTCTGTTGAATGTAAATGAAGCCCTTTTTCAAAGCTCTTCACATGCTCCTTCTTGTCCTAGCACGTCCCCTCCTCCTCTCCACTTGCCAAGCTCTGCCTGTCTCACACACACAGCCTTCAGATGTACCACCATTCAGCCCGTGAACAAACAGCCAATCAACAAACACTTTCATTTGCGTAGCGTCTTTCACAACGTTTCTAGTCAATGAAATACTGCCATGTTGTCACTACTGGCGTACACGGCATGTGGCAGACAGCCAATCAGTGCACAGCAAACTCCCACGGACATCAATGGAAGATGGGACACTATCCGCAATGTGGCAATATAGCCAGTGAATAGCAAGATCCCTGAATATCAATGGAAGATGGAATGCTACTCCTGATATGGCCAACAGCAAGATCTCATAAACACCAATGGAAGATGCACGCTATCCCCAAATCAGTTGATATCATTGGCAGACTTTTTTGATCCCAATCTCCCTCCTGAGCTTACTCAGTGACAGAGACTGCACAGCCCTCAATGCCACATTCCTGCATATCCCCCAACAATCTTTCATCCCCTTGATCATCAAGAAATATCTACCTTTGCTTGAAAAGTATTTAAAGATTCTGTATCCACTGCCTTTTCAGAGGTGGAATTCCAAAGACTCTTGATCTTCTGAGAGACAGAGAACACATATTTGTTCGCCTCTGTCTGAAATGGGCCACCCTTTAGTTTTAAACTATGAGTGTTAGTTCTAGATTCTCCCACTCGAGGAAATATCATTCTGAACCCAGAGGGCTGATGATCAAGGGGATGAAAGATTGTTGGGGGATATGCAGGAATGTGGCATTGAGGTTAAAATCAGATCAGCTGTGATCTTAAACGAATGGTGTAGCAGAATTAAAGGGCTAAGTGGCCTACTCTTATTCCTAGTATGGACCCTCTGGGTGAAGAAATTCCTCCTCATCTTAGTCCTAAATGGCTTGCCTTTTATCCTGAAGTATAACCCTTGCTTCCTCAAAACACAACTCAGGCGTACTTCAAAAGGCATCAAAAACGTTGCTTCAAAAGTTGAAGCAAAGGCAGCCTCTCTCAACTTCCACAAACTCCTTGCTATCATACTATTTGCCTTGAATATTATTCACAGAGCCTGCTAACTCTCTAGGACAGGTAAACAAGGACATCTCTGAGTACCAACTTGAATCAGTCCCCCACCTTTCTAAAAAGATATTTTGCCTTTCTAGGAAACTGTGCAGAATTGCCTTCCTCTTTGAATAATAGCACAGGATCTTTGGCAGGTACCTGAGACTGAAGACAGAATCAAACCACACACCCTCCTGATTTAGAGCTGAGATCAGTCACCGCTGAGTCACAGCTGATGTCGTGTTTCCCTGACTTTGCAGATTACTCTTCCAGAGAGTCAGCAAAGGGAAAACACGGCTGAATGGCCTCCCCCACAGCTCCACACCTGAAATTTTGGGGGTGGAAGGATCTAAGACCAGCCGCTGAAAAATGCAAAACGAAAATCAAAAGCGTCTGTGGAGAGTAAAAGACAGTTAACATCCCAGGTATGAGACAAAATGAATGGAATACTGAGTCTTTGAGTTCTGAAGACTTATAATTGGAATGAAACTGGTACCAATTCCACCCTGCACAGCTGAGTAGTCCCAGCATTTTTGGATTCTGATTTTGTAATCAAAACATGTCTGTCTGACACACCTCTACGCACACCCCCACGCACACCCCCACCAACCCCTGCCCCACACACACACACCCAACTCCCCACCAGTGCAAATTGCATTAGGACTTTTGTTACAGCGAATAACAGCAAACAGGGGACTGAGTGAAGGTCCTGCCAATCAGTCAGGCAGAAGGAACACAGCCACTGGTATCACAGAGGGCACTGATCGCCTGTACTCCATGTAACATCTGCAGACCTACTGCTCTGGGGGTCATGTCACTGGTAATCTACAGGCAAATGCTCTGGTGCTGTGGTGGAATTTCCCTTCATAAAATCTGGAAATGAAAGCTAATTTCAGTCACGGCAATCACAAAACCAGGGTCAATCATTACAAAGACCCATCGAGTTCATTAACACCCTTTAGGGAGGGAAATCTGCAAACCTTACCCAGCCAGGCCTACACGTGACTCCTTAACCACTCAATAAGCCAATCAGTTCAAGGGGAGTTAGGGATGGGAAGCAGATGATGGCTCTCTCCTGTACCAATTTGTGAGGGCTCAAATGGGAGAGGCTCCTCTCTATGGTAGGTGCATCAGAATCAAGGAAGGTCAAAGCTTTCAAGGCCTTTCAGAGAAGCCAAAAGAGCGAAACACCACTTTACAGAAATCTGTAACCTTATACCCCAGAAATCTGTTGGATTATGAAGGGATAATTATCTTTTTAGGCAGTTCCCTCAGGTGGAGTACCATGTACAGTTCCGGTCACCCCTCTATCGGAAGGATATTATTAAATGAGAGAGATTGCTGGAAAGGTTTACCAGGATGCTACAGGGACTGGAGGGTTTGAGTTATACGGAGAGGTTGGATAGGCTGGGACCTTTTTTCACTGGAGGTTGAAGGGTGACCTTACAGAGGTTTATAAAATCGTGAGGGTCATCAATAGGCTGAATGGTCAAGGTCTTTTCCCCAGCGTAGGGGAGTCCAAAACTAGAGGGCATAGGTTTAAGGTGAGGGGGGAAAAGATTTAAAAGGGACCTGCGCTGCAACATTTTAACACAGAGGGTGTTAGTGCATATACAGAATTTCCAGAGGAAGTGGCGGAGGCAAGTATAGTTATCATATTTAAAAGACATTTGGACGGGTACTTAAATAGGAAAGGTGTAGAGGGATATGGACCAAGTGCTGGCAAATGAATCATGGAATCCCTTCAGCGTGGAAGCAGGCCACTCAGCCCATCCCACCCTGACCCATCTCCTCACCGCAACTGTGCACTCCCATGGCTGATCCACCTAGTCTGCATACCTTTGGACTGTGGGAGGAAACTGGAGCACCCGGAGGAAACCCACGCAGACATGGGGAGAAGGTGCAAATTCCACACAGACTGTCACCTGAGGGTGGAATTGGACCCAGGTCCCTGGCGCTGTGAGGCAGCAGTGCTAACCACTGAGCCACTGTGCAACTAGTTCAGTTTAGGAAACCTGGTCTGCATGGACAAGTTGGACCGAAGGGTCTGTTTCCATGTTGTGTGACTCTCTGGAGCTAAGGCAAGAAAATGGAGTTGAGGTGAATGTCAGCAGTGACTGAAGAGTACAGAAGAGTCAGGGGGCTGAATGGCCTCAGCCTGTTACTGTAAACCTGTAAACTTCTGAGACTCAGGCTCTGACTCAGGAAGGACAGAGAGAGTTCAGGATCAGGCAGCGCCTACCCCGAGGCTGGGAAAGAGAGTTTCCTGAACATTAGCATTCACGTAATGTGAAGGCCAGCCACAGACAATGCACCTTCCCGCTTTTATAAATTGACAAAAGCTCTCGGGAACGAGCAGACTGCAGCTCTAAGTGAAATCGAATCGGGGTAGGCTCAGGAAACCCACTGGAAACTTGCCTTGTGTCGCCCGAAGGCATCGCCTGACCCTGTGAATTACATATCACGGAAACAGAGAGTGAAAGGCCCCTTCCTCTGGTGATGGGCAGCCCAGCTCTCAGTACGTTTGTGAAGCTCGGGACATTATTCATCTGCGGCCACTCACTGATGTTTGCTTGTGAACAGATGAAAGTGAAGCCTCGTTACGAAACCACTTTTCTCAGCCCTGGAGCTGGAGCTCAGCCCAATCTCTGTGAAAAGAGCCTGTGTTTGAAATTCAGGAAGGGGCTGGCAGGGGGAGGGGCACACAGCCAGTTAGCAGCAATCCCTAGCTGTCAGTCCTGGCTGGTAACTCATTCATAATTACACTGTCATCAGTGAATAAATAGGAAGCTCATACAGTGATCGCACTGAGTGTTGTGACAACCACTTCAACACTGGGACATAACAGGACTTACACTGGAATCTTATGTCATTGATATCTAGTAGGGCAGCAATTACACAGTGAGTACCCCTCACCCTGAATAAACACTGACCCTGTACAGTTACACAGTGAGTAACCCTGACCCTACTGAATAAACACTGACCCTGTACGGTTACACAGTGAGTGACCCTCAGTTAGCAGGATGTCTGTAGTTTTACGACATGCAATAACTGCAGCTATGAAACATTTTCAGCCAACTACAAATATCACAAGTTGGTCACGCATGCTGTGTCGGAAATACTGATACAATCCTTACATCCTACTATATGTACATTTATAATATGTATTTTTGTAATATATGTAGAAATTAATAAGCATACATGTCTATAATGCATATATATTTAAAGTTCTAACATAAAACAATGAAAGAATTCATTATTATTGTTTCCAATCACTGGCATGTAGGAATGTCGCAGATCTGTCTAATTCAGCATGTCCATGGAATGCCAAGGAATTAAGACACGCTTCTCTTCCCATTCAATGATACCATCCCAGCAAGTCCTGATTAGAAATAGAATATATGCCTCCCCTGAGACTTCTTAGATTAACTTTGCTGTTGTCTGTATTCTCACTGGTAACGGGGAAGAATAAAACAACATCATTCCTGAACTGAAACAGTGCAGCTGTTTTACCACTGACACAACACAGCTTCAATTGCCCATGTGCCTTGGTGAGAAGGGGCTCGGAGGAGAGAGAAAAATGGGAAATAAATTGGTGTCAGCCTCTACTCAGTAAGTAGCAACACTGCCTCTGAGCAGATAGAGGTTCCTCGCCAGCTCTGGAGACTTGTGCACAAAACATCTAGAGTTAGGGATCTAACACAGTACCATGGGAGTACGGGATTGCCAAAGGTGAACATGTGAGACAGATTTTACACTGAGACCATCTGCTCTCTCATGTGGAAATGATCCCACTGTATTCATTCTCTGCAGTGTCCCAGCCGACCCTCACCCCCGAATGTCACTAAGACTGGTATCTGATCCCTTGCTGCTTTGTGGGATCTTGCTGTGCACAGATTAGCTGCTACGTTTCCCAAATTACAACAGTGACCACACTTCAAGAATACTGCACTGTTGCTTTGGGACATCTGGAGGTCATGTTAAGTGCAGTACGATAGACCAACTCTGAATACAAGAAGCACTAAGTGTTTTTTTTCTGGCATCGTTTTGGAGTCTGATGTGTACCAAATGTGAGAAAGAGACAGGGAGGGAGAGAGAAAAAGAGAGGTAGATGGAGAGATAGAATGAGAGATCAAAAGAAAGGTGGAAAAAAAGAGGAAGAAAGAAAGAGATGTAGAAATAGAGAGATGGAGAAAAGACAGAGGTGGAAACAGGTGTACGGAAGTACATTACTTGCTTAGCTCACCAGCCTAGCTCCTGCCAGCTGGCCAACATACAGGGCGAAAGTGAAATGGTAAGTGTATTGAAAAACATGACACCAGCAGGGCACCTAGTTTGTTGTTGGCACTGTGCCAAGTCTGTCAAAGTCAGCCAGGGATATTGTTGGAGATGCTACGGTCAGCCCTAGTACCGGAAGGAGGGGATCTATTGCTACCCAACGATTTCTGCTGGATGGTGTGGGTCAGATGAGGGGAATCACTGCAACAGCACTCACAAAAACACCTTCCCCCCCTCCCGGCCCTTCAGACACCTACCCAGCAGATTAAGCTGTGATAGTTTCCATGGACAACCTGCTAGCACCCGTAACCTACTCGAGTGAGCTTCAAGAGGGCATGTACCTGAACAATAATGAATGTTTATATAGCACCTTGAACATTGTCAAACGACCCTAGATTTCAGAAGAAAGCAGAACCGGGCAGAAAACGACACCTGATCAAAACAAAAGACCTTCTGGTAGTTGACCAGAGACTTGTTTGAAACAGTCAGTTTAAAGAAGCTCTTTGTAAGAGGAAGGAGGGATGGACAGGTACTCAGAGGGGAGTTTTAAAGTTGAGCTGGCTGAAATTCCTATGCCTCAAAATACAAATGGAAGCTTTAATCACACACTGCTTCTTTCAGACTCAGGTAATACAGGAAGCTGCATTTTTCTAGCAGCTCAATGCGGACAATGGTAGCACCATAAAGGTCAAAGGTCAGAGTTGGAGGGGCACTCATCTCAGAAGGTTGTAGAGCTAGGCAGCATGACTGAGAGCTGGACGGATTTGAGAAAAAGTTTAAAATCGAGGTGTTTGTGAATTGGGAGCTTGTGTAGATCATTGTGCACAAATGTAAAGGATGAATGGGAACTGGCACTGGTGAGAGCAGGAGCTGCAGAACTGAACAACTGTTGGGGCAGACCACTTACTACCCAGTTTTCTGTCTTTCTATTTCTCTATCTATCTATCTATATATATATGTTTACATAGATGTATATAGAATATCTCTATACATATGTAGCATATATCTCTGTCTCTTGCTCTCTCCCTATCTGTAGAATATATTCCTGCCTCTATCTTTCTCCATGCACATATACGTAGAATATGTCTCTCTATAGGATTTTTCTCTCTCTCATATATATAATATAAATATAAAATAGAATCTCTCTCTATATTTGTTGATTATATCTGTCTCTCACTCTGTCTCTATCACTATATACAGAATATATTCCTGTCTCTCTCTGTCTCCATACATGCATATATAGAATATCTCTCTCTCTCTCAGTCTGTCTCTTCCCCTCCCTCTCTGTCAGGTTGTTGACATTAGGTCAGGAAATTGCTCTTTCTATTCAGAAGTAGTCTTTCCCCAGCACTGGGACACTGTCGCACTGCCGCTACCACCCAGTTCAGACTGAGCAGCAAACTCTCCCATCGGACCGCCTCCCAGGGGGCTATTGGAAGGAGTTTACAGATTGATGATCAACCTGTTTACCCACATCATGAACACACCTTCCCTGGTCATGGAGTGGGACCCAAATTTGGAGCTCCTGACTCAGAGGCAGGGACACTACATCACAAGACTATCCCGGGACAAACGGTCACAACTCTCTTCACTACCCAAAGTGGTTCAGATCAACCCCACCAACCTCAGGCAGACGAGCAGCAGTGAACATAGAAACACAGAAAACAGATGCAGGAGTAGGCCATTCCGCCCTTCCAGTATGCACTATCTTTCAAATGTGATCATGGCTGATCATGCAATCTCAATATCCCATTCCGGCTTTCTCTCCATACTCCTTGATCCTGTTAGCCATAAGGGCCACGCCCAGCTCCCTCTTGAATATATCTAATGAACTGGCCCCAACAGCTTCCTGTGGGAGAGAATTCCACAGGTTCACAACTCTGAGTGAAGAAATTCTTCCTCATCTCAGTCCTGATTGGCTTACCCCTTATTCTTAGACTGTGACCCATAGTTCTAGACTTCCCCAACATCAGGAACATTCTTCCCTCATCCAGCCTGTCTAGGATTTTGTACCTTTCTATGAGATCCACCCCCGATAAAGGGAGATCAGTACATGCACCCTTATCCCCCAGCTTTCCTCTTCAATCTCCCTGGATAACGAGGCTGAGAGAGAGAGAGAGAGAGAGAGAGAGAGAGAGAGAGAGAGAGCGCGAGGGAGGGCGGGGGGGGGGGGGGGTGGAAAGAGAGAGAGAGGCCCCAACCATGTGTCAGAGACAGCAGTTGAGCTGGCACACTTGAAAGAAAATGCAAATGAACAAGAACAGGGAATCAAAGCCTCTTAAGTTCAGACGAACCCCTGGAGGAGAGAGAGGGGTGAGGTGCATGTTAATGATGGGTAAAGTCATTCTGCTGAAGAGTTCTTCCTGAAGAGACTAGCAGGTTCATCTCCTTGCAGCACAAGCCATTTCCCTCATGTGTCGCCTTTCCAGTAAATACTTGGCGGTCTCTTCAATAATGGGCCCTGTCGTCTCTCAGAATGATAGAAATAGCTCTCATTCTCTCTTCTAGAGGTCCCCTCTTTAACCTCAGGATGTTCCAAAGAGTTTCAGGAAAGGCAGCAACCAGTCGGTGTACAGCAAGATCCCACAATAGTGTTAAATACTTGAAAATATTCTTCTTTCAAAACTAGTAAATTGAAATTTGGGTAACTCTCAAAGTGGGGTCTGAATGCACAGATTCCTTATCACTCAGCAGTTAGCACTGCTGCCTCACAGCACCAGGGACCTGGGTTCAATTCCACTCTCGGGCGACTGTGTGCAAACTTTACACGTACTCCTCCCCGTATCCGCGCATGTTACCTCCAGGTGCTCCGGTTTCCTCCCACAGTCCAAAGATGGGCAGGTTAGGGTGGATTGGCCATGCTAAATTGCCCCATAGATGTGCAGACTAGGTGGGTTAGCCATGGGAAATGTGGGGATATGGTGGGGGGCTGGAGTTGGGTGGAATGCTCTTTGGAGGGTCGATGTGGACTCGATGGGTCGAATAGTCCCTTTCCACACTGTAGGGATTCTATGACTTAACCCCTAATTGGTCCAAGTGACCAATAGTCAGGAGAAGGTGGCTCAGAGGGATCAATAAAGATGACGTGGCTTGCATACTCGAGTTTCGAAGATTGAGAAATCACATAACTGAGCTGTTTGAAATATTATAAAAGATTGAATAGGGTATATCTAGAGAAACTCACACCTCTGATAGGACAGTCAAAGATAATCAAATGTAATCTTAAAAATCAAAACAGATGCCGAGACCAGGAACCCCTTATTCACACAAGGAGTAATGCACAGTTGGAACGTTCTCCCCAACCCATAGCTACGGATACTAGGTCAGTTGGAGTCATCAAGGTTCAAAGTTCAATGGGTTTCAGTTAGCCAAGGGGAATCAGAGGGTAAACAAAGATTAACTGGGGTTGACCAGTTATAACCAGCTGAATGGCAAAAGGGCATGAATAGTCTCCTTCTTTCCAAGATAAGGAGGCAATGATTAGGTGCAGAGATAACAAGCATGGGGCTGGATGAACACAGCAGGTCAAGCAGCATCATAGGAGCAGGAAAACTTGACGTTTCGGGCCTAAACCCTTCATCAGAAAATCAATGATTAGGTGCAGCCCACTTTCCCCCTTCAACATTCACAGAAACGGTTACTCAGTTCTCATCATTGTACAGCAGAACCTCTCAGGGTGAGAGTGAGGGGTACTGACCAGGAAATAAAAAAAACGTATCCTACAGATCCCGATCCCAATCCCCAACCCCCAACCCCCACCCCTCTCCCTCCCTCCCTCCACTAACTGCAGAACAAAGTGAGATCCAGGGCTGGTGAACAATTCATGTCCAATTTCTGTTGAGGATTGGAATCCTCCAAGACGGAAATACAGCTGGATCATGGATGTTGCCGAGTATGGAAGGTTTGAGTTATTAAGAAAGGTTGGATATGTTGGGACTCTTTTCATCGGAGTGTAGGAGGTTGAGAGGTGATCTGATAGAAGTTTATAAAATCATGAGAGGTATAGAGAGGGTTAATAGTAGGTGTCTGCTCCCTTGGGTGGGAGAGTTCAAGGTCGGGGGGATATTTTTAAGGTGAGAGGAGAGAGATTTTAAAAAGGCATGAGGGACAAATTTTTTACACAAAGGGTGGTTCTCGCACGAGCTTCCGGAGGAAGTGGCGGATGCGGGCGGAGTTACAACATTTAAAAGACATTTGGCTAAGTGCATGAATAGGAAAGGTTTGGAGGGATATGGGCCAGGAGCAGGTAGCTGGGGGCTAGTTTAGTTTGGGATTATGGACCAAAGGGTCTGTTTCTAAGCTGTATGACTATGGGTTGAAACATACACAGGATGAGGCGACGTGTTCAATGGAAACTAGGCCATTCCTAAAGGGACAGAAGAAAATAAGGTTGAATAACCACAACAATTATTAAATTGGCATGGCATTTAGCACACTCAGGATTGTAGAACAAATGCCATCCATTTACAGGGTGGCATTGAGCAGTAAATGCCTTGGGTATTACAAGTGCAACTGGTTGAGAACAGTGTGTGCTGGGTCTACTTTGATTGATGTAGTTTGCTGCATAATGCTGTTTGATGTGGTCATCAATCACACTGGGGAGTGTGTTCCACGATAAGATTATCAGTTCAGCTTCTAATGGGAGACATTTACACCAGCTGGAGGTGATATCCAAGTACTTGTGGAGTGGGAGGACGTTTGAATGGAGCAGAAACAGCAGCCCAGCCAACCTGGGGAGAGAGGTCTGTTTTCTGTGCTGTAATTTCTATATAATTACACCCCTGCCTTCAGTCCTGAGGGTGACTGAGGGTAAGGTTTGGACACTCCATCCACTACCTCTTCAGTCAACTGGCTTCTGCTTTGGGAGATTCCATGCCAGCAACTCTTGAGCCAGTCAGGACAGTTGCTAACAGCGTGTCTGCTCGCACTCCTTCTGCTCTGATTAGTGCTGGTCATTAAGAGAAGATCTAATCAGTGACTCACGACATTCATCACTGTCCATTCTCCTCTCCCTGATAGTCCGCATTGGGCTGACCACCCAGGTCAGCGTGAACCTGTCACAGAAATCTGCGCCTATATATCAGAGAGAGAGAGAGAGAGAGAGAGAGAGAGAGAGAGAGAGAGAGCTCACAACCAATTCATTTGGCCAGCACTCTCCCGTGGTTGAGCTAATTGTACTTAACTCTTTGTCTAACCCCATGCTGTCCCTGTCCTGGGAGCGTTTGATGGGGACAGGGTGGAGGGAGCTTTACCCAGTATCTAACCCCATGCTGTCCCTGTCCTGGGAGCGTTTGATGGGGACAGGGTGGAGGGAGCTTTAC
>JAHRHZ010000078.1:4760389-4803354 GCA_024137785.1 Ginglymostoma cirratum
GTTGTGTTCCTCCAGCTCCACACTGTGTGTTATTACAATTGAACACTAGACTTACACTACAAGGGAGCATCGGCTAAAATTTGTTATCTCTATTAGTTGGTAATGGGTAGCATCCCATTATGGGCTCAAGCCTCACACAGAGCCTGGTATCAAAGCTGACACTTCAATGCAGTACTCAGGGAGTGCTGCCATGTCAGAGACACCATCTTTCAATTCACAGTCAAAAGCAGATGGATGTAAAAGTCCTACAATACCACATTGGAAAGCAGGGATATTCCTCCCCAGAGATCTAGCTAAGATTTATCCTTTAACCAACATCACTAAGGAACAGATTATCCACCTTCACAGCTAAATTTTACACTTCTTAGTTTGCCACAATCATTATATTTTTATTTGAATGTATTTCCTTACCCTCAGGGTGATTGAGTCAATTTCAACATTTAATCATTTCAGTTTTAAACCAGCAAACTTTTATGTATTTAAATATGAAGACGGTTATTTTAAGTTTCTCAACACCTTGTTGTGGAAGTTAGTGAAAACCTGAAGTCTCACCCACTCTATCACACACACAAAACTAGATTTAGATGAAGATAAAACAGTAATTATAAAAAACAGACTTGAACAATCTCTATTTTGGTGCACGCCTGAGGTTTCTGAGTCGAGCTGATGGAGGCTCAGTCTTCAAAACAGAGATTTCCTAGCAACTGTGAAGGTTCTCATAGTTGATTGGCCGGGAGGAAGGTTTCTTGGGTGAATTTGGATGTGGAACAGGTTAGGGCAGAATGTCCTTCATTCTCTTGGGAGACTCCTGGGAATACCAGGTGCAGTAGACTTAAAAAGTGACAGCATAGTGGTTAGCACTGCTGTCTCACAGCGCCAGGGACCAGGGTTCGATTCCACATTCAGGCACTCCGGTTTCCTCTCACAGCCCAAAGATGTGCTGATTAGGTGGAGTGGCCACGCTAAATTGCCCATAGCGTCCATGGATGTGTAGATTAGGTGGATTAGCCATGGGAAATACAGAGTTTCAGGGATAGGGTAGTGGGGGTGGGTGTCAGTGGGATGCTCTTCAGAGGGTGGGGGTGGGCTGAATGGCCTGCTTCCACATTGTAGGGATTCTACGATCTTTCAAGATATCATAGCTGGCTGCTAAGCTGACTGCAGATATCTGAAGGCTTTATTCCCTCATTGAAAGTTGTTGAATGCCAGTTTTAATTCCACTATTATCTTTCAGCACACTTTATAATACAACCTCTTTGTGAACTGAGCTACTGTCCTTGGCCATCCACGAAGTCATTTGGGTTGTGACTTCTCATCCCTGTGGTGCCAGCCAAAGGCCTTTGTGGTTGAAAAGTAAGCCAACAGATTACAGCAAAGATTGATAGATAATAAGTTTTTGTTAATTGGGAGTGGGTGCGAGGTTACACAGAGATGTGGAGGAGGGCCATCCTGCCAGAGAAAAAGGGTATTACTAGAAGGTTAAGGGATGATACATACCCTATCACAGTCCCATTTATAGATGAGATAAATACTAAATGCTGACTTTGTCAGTGAGGAGGTGTGTTATTGCCACGGAATGCAACATCTGACCTACTCACGTAGCCGGTGTTTATAATGGCTGGTCCAGTTCAGTTTCTGGTCAATAGTGACCTCTCGGATGTGGATCGTTAGGAAATTAACAACGGTAATGTTGTTGAATGTTAAGAGGAGGTGACCAAGCTCCCACTTATTGCAGGCTATTGGTGCCTGGCATTTGTGCGGCGCGAATGTCACTTGCCACTTGTCAGCCCAAGCCTGGATATTGTCCAGACCTTGTTGCATTTGAACATGGACTGCTTCAGCATCTGAGGAGTCACAAATGGCGCTGAACATTGTGCAATCATCAGCGAACATCCCAACCTCTGACCTTCTGATGGAGGGAAGGTCATTGATGAAGCAGTTGAAGATGGTTGGGCCAAGGACACCATCCTGAGAAACTGAGAGCCCCTGTGGCGCTGTGGTAATGTCCCTACCTCTGAGCCAGGAGACCTGGGTCCAAGTCCCACCTGCTCCAGAGATGTGTAATAACATCTCTGAACAGGTTGTTCGGAAACTATCTACCATGAGCAACTCCTGAAGTGATATCCTGGAGTTGAGATGACTGACCTCATATAACCACAAATATCTTCCAATGTGCCACATGTAGCTTGAACCAATGGAGAGTTTCCTCCTCATTCCTCTTGACTCCAGTGGTGTTGGGGCTCCCTGATGCCTCACTGGGTCAGGTTGAGGTTAAGGGCTGTCACTCTGCACTTAGATGGCGAACTTGGTTGTTCATGTTTGAGTAAGGCTGTAATGAGGTCTGCAGCTGACTTGTCCTAGTGGAACCCAACTTCAGTCACACTGATTCTGCTGTTAATGAACAAGTGGCCCTCAATAGCACTGTGTAGTACACGTATATAATCACATTGCTGATGGTCGAGAGTAGACCGATGGGGCGGCACTGCTTTTTTGTGGATGGGACATACCTGGGCAATTTTCCAATCTTTGGGTAGATATCAGGGTTATAGCTGCACTGGAACAGATTGGCTCAGAGTGTGGCTTGTTTAGGAGCACTCACCTTCAGCACTGGCACTGGGATGTAGTCAGAGCCCATTGCAGCCAGTATATTCAGTCGATAATTTGCAGAGTGAGTCAAATTGGCTGCAGCTTGGTCTCTGCGAAACTTGGAGGTCGAGGAGGCCAAGGCAGATCAACTCAGCTTTTCTGATTGAAGATGAAGATGAAGACGGGCAGCTCAGTGGTTAGCACCGCTGCCTCACAGCCCCCGGGTTCGATTCCAGCCTCGGGTGACTGTCTGTGTGGAGTTTGCACATTCTCCCCGTGTCTGTGTGGGTTTCCTCCGGGTGCTCCGGTTTCCTCCCACAGTCCAAAGGTGTGCATGTTAGGGTGGATTGGCTGTGGGAAGTGTTGGGATGCAGGGATAGGTTAGGAATGTGAGTCTGAGTGGGATGCTTTACAGAGGGCCAGCATGGACTAGATAGACCGAATGGCCTGCTCCCACACTATGAAGCATTTTCCGAGATTTAATTGGATTGTGACTGACCTTGGTTGCATTACCTTTAAGACCTTCGCTGAACAATAATCTGTCAATCACAGTCACGTCAACGTCGCAGGCTGTGTATTGATGGTATCTTCCCCCTAACCTTACAAAGAGTGGCATCACTGAGAAATCTTGTATGTCAGAGGTAAAAAAATTGCCAGCAAGCAGGCCAAAGATAACCTACTGTGCCGCATAGGCACTTCCTGCCACCGTTCGAAAACTTCGCCTGGCACCAGGATAACTGAATGGCTTGGGGCAGCCAACATTCTGAGGATGGCAGTTGTGCACACTGGTTATCACCAGGGCTATTCGTGTGGCTGATTTGGACAATTCACTCTGCTCATCTCCCTCTTTATATTCTGTGGCTGAACCAAACAGTCAGGTTGCTAACTTTGTCAGGAACACGCTGAAAAGTTTCGTCACATGATCTGCAAACACCCAGCCCCAAACAGAATCTCCAATATTTTCATAACAAATAAAACAGAAGCGTTCATGGTCACCGGGGGAAGAAAAATCTTTTAAGGCCTCCATGATTCTTTTTCCTCTCAGCCGTATTCAGGAAATTAAACTATCATTCCTGGAGATTCCAAAGCAATCCTGCAGGATTAGCAAGGCTGCCGGGACATGCCTTAATTTTGCCCAAGTTCTCTGTTGAGTTAGCCCTTTTTCTGACAAATTGACTGTACAAGCCTGAACATCCAAATGGTCCAATGGACTAGCACCTCATCCACCACCGACGCTCAGTAGCAGCAGTGTCTACTATCTACAAGATGCATGGCAGAAATTCACCAAAGATCCTCAGACAGCATCTTCCAAACCCACGACTATTCCATCTAGAAGGACAAGGGCAGCAGCTGCATGTGAACATCACCACCTTCAAATCTCCATCCAAGCCACTCATCATCCTGACTTGGAAATATATTGCTGTCCCCTCACTGTTGCTGGGTTAAAATCCTGGCATTCCCTGCATAACAGCGCTGTTATAGAGTCATAGAGTTATACAGCAATGAAACAGACCCTTCAGTCCAACTCATCCATGCTGACCAGATATCCTAAACTGACCTAGTCCCATTTGCCAGCATTTGGCCCATATCCCTCGAAACCTTTCCTATTCATATACCCCATCCGGATGCCTTTTTAAACATTGTAATTGTACCAGCCTCCACCACTTCCTCTGGCAGCTCATTCCATCCACGTGAATAAGCTACCCCTCAGATCCCTTTTAAATGTTTCCCCTCTCACCTTGAACCTAGTTTTGGACTCCCCTATCTCTTTCCCTACACCTTC
This sequence comes from Ginglymostoma cirratum, assembly GCA_024137785.1. Taxonomy (NCBI): domain Eukaryota; kingdom Metazoa; phylum Chordata; class Chondrichthyes; order Orectolobiformes; family Ginglymostomatidae; genus Ginglymostoma; species Ginglymostoma cirratum. Next base: position 4,764,759 of record JAHRHZ010000078.1, read on the forward strand.
AAGGACTGCAGCAGTTCAAGAACACAGCTTTTAGGACCACCTTCTCCAGGGGAATTAGAGATGGGCAACAAACATTGATCTAACCAGTAATGCCCAGTCTCACAAACAAATTTTAAATAGGCTTAATTAAGGTTAAAGAGGAGAAAGTAATGTCAGTCACAGGTTTCCTACAAGATCACTTTCTGACGGTATCTACTCATCGAAGTCTGGGAAGGACAGGGTCAGGTTCGGTAGAAGCCAGAGAGATGGGATGGAAATTTTTTTTATAAGTCTCTTCATGAGATGAGAGCATTGGTGGCAGGACCAGCATTTGTTTTCCCATCCTTAATTATCTTTGAGCAGGTAGTGATGAGCTGGATGTAACGGGAGTGACTTGCTTGGCCATTTCAGACGGCAGTTAAGGGTCAACCACATTGCTGTGGGGCTGGAGTCACATGTAAGGTAAGGACCAGGTAAGGGCAGCAGAATTCCTCCCGACAGAACATGAGTGAAGCGGATTCATTTATAAACAGCAATCTGGCAGTCTCATGATAACGATTAATCAGATTAACTTTTAATTCCAGATTTACTAATGAGCTGAGTTTGAATTCCTCCAGCGAATATTTGAACTTATGTTCCCACAGCGTTACCCTGGCTCTCTCAGTTACAAGGGCCACAAACATTACCATGATGCTAACAGTCCCCATACAAATCTCTCCATTTGTATGAATTCAGGAGTGAGTGAGATTTGTGGGGTCTGCACCATAATTTGAAATGACCAAATAAAAACTGCGGATGCTGTAAATCAGGAACAAAAACAGGAGTTGCTGGAAAAGCTCAGCAGGTCTGGCAGCATCTGTGAAGAAAAAAAAATCAGAGTTAACGTTTCGGGTCTGGTGACCCTTCCTCAGAACTCAGACCTGTTGAGTTGTTCCAGCAACTTCTGGTTTTGTTTTTGAAATGATCAAAGACAGCTTGGGAAGAACAGAAGAAACAAGCCCATGGTGCCATTCAGTCTTTTAAGCATGTTCTGTCACTCACTAAGATCACAGCTCAATTACACTACTTCCATATCACTTCACTCCTTCAGGAACCATAAACCCCTGTGTGCCTTGAATATACTCAACAAGTATCAGAGATAAAAGGTACTGCAGATGCTGGAGAATCCGAGATAACAAGCACGGGGCTGGATGAACACAGCAGGTCAAGCGGGTCTAGGCCCGAAACGTCAAGTTTTCCTGCTCCCATGATGCTGCTTGACCTGCTGTGTTCATCCAGCCCCGTGCTTGTTATCTCTTATGCTCAACAAGTGTCCTCTGCTCTCTGGGAAAGAGACTTTCAAAGATGTACAACACACTGACTGCAGAAATTTTTCATCTCAGACCGAAGCGGATGATTCTTTTCCTGAAGATTGTAAGCCCCTAGCTCCCCAGCCAGGGAAATACAGGTGAAGGCCATTTGGCTCTTTCAACCTAGCTCACCATTCAACATAACACTGTGGTTGTACAGGATGTTGGTGAGGCCTCTTCTGGAGTACTGTGCCCGGTTCTGGTCTCCCGGTTATAGGGAGGATATTATGAAGCTGGAGAGGGTTCAAAAGAGATTTACCAGGAATGTTGCCAGGAATGGAGGGTTTGAGTTATAAGGAGAGGCTGGGACTTTTTGCAATGGAGCATAGGAAGTTGAGGGGCGACCTTGTAGAAATTTATAAAATCATGAGGAGTACAGATAAGGTGAATGGCAGGTGTCTCTTCCCTAAGGTGGGAGATTTTAAGGATAGAAGGCATACTTTTATTGTGAGAGGAGAAAGACTTATAAAACTAACACTAGGAGATTTTTTTTTTTTAAACACAGCTAGTGGTTCGTGTGTGGGATGAACTTCCAGAGGAAGTGGTAGATGTGGGTACAGTTACAACGTTTAAAAGACATTTACATAAATACATGAATAAGAAATGTTTGGAGGGACAGGGATCAAGAGCAGGCAGGTGGGACTAGTTTAGTTTGGGATTATGGTCAGCATGAACTGATTGGACCGAAGGGTCTGTTTCTGTGCTGTATGACTATGAATCTAAGATCATGACTGATCAGGTTATCGTCTTGGATTCCTGATCTCGCACTCCTGCCTGGGGTTCCAAGATATCAAAGCATGCCAGTCTAAGCATCAGCTTCCCTGACCTCATGAAGAACAGCGCAAAGCTCACACAGTGAGAAAGGATTTTAAAAAAACTTGCTGGTAATCATACATTTCTGTTATAATGCCAGCTGTTGGTAATGTTGGACAAGTCAGATCCCAGAGTGTGACCTGGCTCAATACAGTAAAAATTTTAGTAATGGCATGTGGACACCATGATAGCCATTGAACATATTCACAAGAGGCTGCCAATGTACTTTGAACAAAAGAACATAGGTTTATTGCATTAAAAAATAAGTTTATATATAAAAGACAATTGGAAAAGATTCTATTATAAACAGCAAATAGAAAACTTTGGAGATAGTAAGAACTGCAGATGCTGGAGTCAAAGATAACACAGTGTGGAGCTGGAGGAACACAGCAGGCCAGGCAGCATCAGAGGAGCAAGAAAGCTGATGTTTCGGGTCGGGACCTTTCTTCGAAAAACGTCAATCCTTTTTACACACAACAAAGCATCACTCCTATTTTTTACTCTTTAATTTCTTATTCGACTGACAAGATCACAAGAATTTCCTTTCGGTAATTGTCTGCACATTCTCCACTTCATTCCCTCCAACAGACAGACTGGCACAAGTTAACTCATTGAACTGCAAAGAAAAAGCTCAGGCCCTGTCTACGTAAACTGTTAAAGCAGCTTAAAATTTCTTTCCACCTCTAAAGTCCTGGAAACTGCCAAAAGTGAACTGCACTTCTGCTGATAGAAATCTTTTTCCTCTGAACTTTATGTATGAATTACTTTTCCTCTTTGTGTGTCTGGGTGGGATGCTTTTCAGAGGATCAGCGTGGACTCAATAGGTTGAATAGCCCGCTTCAACACTGTCAGGATTCTGTGATTCAATGAAGTGCATGATTATGAGCAAGTTGTTCTTTTTGTGTTTTTACGCTAGTGGCTGTTCTTCAGCTGTCTCTGAGTCATAAAACCTCAGCTTAGTAAATACTTTAACGATTATCTCAATTGGACACTTAGCTTAAATCACATGACTATTTAAACGTGCTGCTTTGCTAAAAGAGTTTGTGATCTTTAAAAAGGAGTAAGTCACCCTCTCAGAACCAAAGAACAAAAAAAAATGGATCTCTACTTTAGAACCCAAGTTTCCAATTAATAAAACATTACAAACTGTGATTACAGCTTCATTTTACCCTCCCTACAGCCCCCCTCCACATGGCAATGCCAACACAGGGTGTTTATCCCTCTCTGCTCTTCAGGGGGTGGTGGTGAGCTGCCTTCTCGAACCACTGCAGTCAAAGGGGGCATAGGGGCACCCATAATGCTCTTAGGGAGGGAATTCCAGGATGTTGACCCAGTGACAGTGAAGGAACAGGGATATATTTCCAACTCACGATGCTGACAGTCTTGGCGGGGGACTTGGAGGGGTGTTCTCATGTATCTGCTGCTATGTGGTAGGGTTATTGAGTTTGGAAGGTGCTGGCAACAAGCCTGAGGCAGATACTTCAATGCATCTTGTAGATGATGCACCTGCTCCCATAGTATACAGCTCCCTTCACAAACTCACGATACCTGTGGCATTTCTTAAAAAAATACTTATTGCTGCAAAGTAAAATTGGCTAAGAAATATATGTACTGCAATTGCTCAAAGCAGCCTATTTTAGCCAAGTTCACTAAGGGATTGCTACTGGACCAGAAATAGGACAAATTCCTGATTTTTTCTTCCCAAAAGTATAGATCTTACACATCTATCGGAGACAAAAGAGGTTGGCTTAACATCTGATCCGAAAGAGTCTCTGACAATGCAGCAGTCTCCCAGTGTCACTGCAGATTCCGGGCTCCAGTCACTGGATTGGGAATCAAACCTACAATAACGGATTGAGGATGGAGAGTTAGCCACGGAGCAACAGCACCCGACATTAAAATGTACGATTGACTCAATGCCAACTGTCAGTCATTAGTACTGACAGGTTTATGAGCTCCAGCCCTGAGGCTTGGGCCTTCTAGGAGTATTTTACAGAGAAAACAGATGCCTCACATTGCTTTACACAGAGGAGCTGAACAGAGAGGAAGGGCCAAGGCAGGTGAAGAGTTTAAAACCTTTCAAGTGATGTAGCTACATTAATAATTCCATTGGGCAATCTTTCATCCCCTGAAGACTGCAAACAGAACAAACTGGTTAAACATACTGTCAGCCCAGAAACAGTTTATAGGTGCTGCTGGCTTTCAGCAGATCTCATCCCAAACAGCTTCTCGTCTGAGCACCATACCTCCCACACAGTCAGTGAGGGAAGGAACACACAGGAGGTAATTATAGAGAATTACTTTGATTGCTGTTCCAAAACATACAGGTACTGAATGTCATAGAGTCATGGATCTTTCCTTCATGGAAAGAGACCCTTCGCCCACTATGTCCATGCTGGTCATCAAGCATCTAATAATTCTAATCCCATTTTCCAACACTTGGCCCATAGCCTTGTATGCTTTGGTGTTACAAATGCTCATCTAGATACTTTTTTTACATGTTGCAAGGGTTCTTGTGTGAGGCAGTGAGTTCCAGACAGACACTTCCCTTTGTGCTAAGATATTTTTCTTCAAAACCCCTCCAAATCTCCTGCTCCTCACCTTAAAACGGTTTCCCTCAGTTACTGACCCCTCTATCAAGGGGGAAAGGTTTCTCCCTATCTACCCTGCCTATGCCCCTCAGAACTTCGAGCGCCTCAATCTGATCTTCCCTCAGTCTTCTCTGCTCTAAGGAGAGCAAACCCAGCCTATCCAGTCTCTCTTCATAGATGAATTGCTCCATTCCAGGCAACATCTGAGCTCTCTTCCCCCTCCCCAGTCCTGATGAAGGGTGTAAACCAGAAATATTGACTTTCCTGCTCCCCTGATGCCTAGCCTGCTGTGTTCCTCCAGCTCCACACTGTATTGACTCTGACTCCAGCATCTGCAGTTCTTGCTCTCTCTGAACATCCTGGTAAATCTCCTCTGCACCCTCTCCAGTGCAATTGCATCCTTCCTAAGGTGTGGTGACCAGAACTGCACACAGAACTCCAGCTATGATCAAGCTAACATTACACACAGCTCCAACATAACCTCCCTGCTGATGTATCCAATGCCTTGACTAATAAAAGCAAGTATCCCATTTGTCTTGTTAACCACCTGCCCTGCTGTCTTCAAGGACATGCACACCAAGGTCGCTCTGATCGTCTGTACTTCCTACGGTCCTACCATTCATTTGTAAACTTACTGATCCAACCTCCTACATTCACATCTAAATCATTAATGTACAGAAGAAACTGCAATGGACCTAGCACTGAATCCTGCAGTACACCAATGGATGCAGGCTTCCAGTCATAAAAACAACCTCAGCCTCCTGTCAGTTTTGGATCTAATTTGCCATATTGCCCAGGATCCCATGGGTAGAAGATTGACCTTGAACTGCTGCAATTCTTAAGGTGACGTCTCAAATTTATTTTTAACAAGACCATGACATTCAACCAATTCCCTGTTCCTCCTGTGCAGCAAATCATCTCTTTCATAAACACTAGCTCCTGCCTGCACGCTAATAATGCTGGGATGTAGGCTCATCACACTGTCACCCTCTCTAGGTCACTCTATCCAGCTTCCAAACTGCACTTCGCCAATCTGATGTCAACTCCATTTCACATTGTACCTTCCCTCCTGGACACTTGGTGTCCGAGATTGTAGAATTACACGTAGTTTGTTCAAAAACTCTTTGGGCCTTTGTTAATGATTCTTGGTTGGAGAGCACATCAGTATAAATTGAGGAAGCATTGCTGTCAGGGACTGTTTGCAGGGAGGCTTGTGACAGAATCTGTGCAGGATTTGTATATGCCAAAAGAAGATCCTTATAGATGCACGAAGCACAGATAAATACCATAGATCGAACTCCACACATTTTCTCCCATGTCAGCCTTTCATGTCTGTTTTTACCCCAATTGCAAAGTCAACCTTTTTGGATCTTCCCCAATACAATCAAAGGCTATTCTCACCTGACCTATTCCCAACTATTCCATCCCCAGGTATCAGGGTTCATTGGCAAATTTGATCCCTTTCCCAATATCAGGAATTGTTAACTTATCTGGATCATTCCCCGCTAATGGGAACTGTTGAGTAACTGAATATGTTGTTTCATACTTGTGCTTGGCATTTTGACTCGCCCACGTGTATGCAAGGAGATTCCAGAGTTTTGATCACTTTCGGTTAATGTTTGCCCATGTATTCAAACAAGAACAAACCGCAAAGAAAATTGCAGCACAGGAACAGGCCCTTCGGCCCTCCAAGCCTGCGCCCATCCAGATCCTCTATCTAAACCTGTCATCTATCTTCCAAGGATCTGTATCCCTCTGCGCCCTGCCCATTCATATATCTGTCTAGATGCATCTCAAATAACGCTATTGTGCCCGCCTCTAACACCTCCACTGGTAACAGGTTCCAGGCACCCACCACCCTCTGGGTAAAGAACTTTCCACGCACATCTCCCTTAAGCTTTTCCCCCCTCACCTTGAAATCGTGACCCCTAATAGTTGAGTCCCCCACTCTGGGAAAAAGCTTCTTGCTATCCATCCTGTCTATACCTCTCATGATTTTGTAGACCTCAATCAGGTCCCCCCTCAACCTCCGTCTTTCTAATGTAAATAATCCTAATCTACTCAACCTCTCTTCATAGCTAGCACCCTCCATACCAGGCAGCATCCTAGTGAACCTTCACTGCACCCTCTCCAAAGCATTCACATCCTTTTGGTAATGTGGCAACCAGAACAGTAAGCGGTATTCCAAATGTGGTCGAACTGAAGTCCTATACAAATGTAACATGACCTGCCAACTCTTGCACTCAGTACCCCGTCCGATGAATGAAAGCATGCCGTATGCCTTCTTGACCACTCGATCAACCTGCGTCACCACCTTCAGGGTACAATGGACCTGAACACCCAGATCTCTCTGTGCATCAATTCTCCCCAGGGCTTTTCCATTTACCGTATAGTTCACTCTTGAATTGGATCTTCCAAAATGCATCACCTCGCAATTGCCCGGATTGAACTCCATCTGCCATTTGTCTGCCCAACTCTCCAATCTATCTATATTCTGCTATAATCTCTGACAGTTCCCTTCACTATCTGCTACTCCACCAATCTTAGTGTCACCTGCAAACTTGCTACTCAGACCATCTATACCTTCCTCCAGATCATTTATGTATATCACAAACAACAGTGGTCCCAACACAAATCCCTGTGGAACACCACTGGTCACAGTTCTCCATTTTGAGAAACTCCCTTCCACTACAACTCTCTGTCTCCTGTTGCCCAGCCAGTTCTCTATCCATCTAGCTAGTACACCCTGGACCCCATGCAACTTCACTTTCTCTATCAGCCTGCCATGGGGAACCTTATCAAACGCCTTACTGAAGTCCATGTATATGACATCTACAGCCCTTCCCTCATCTATCAACTTTGTCACTTCCTCAAAGAATTATATCAAGTTGGTAAGACATGACCTTCCCTGCACAAAACCATGCTGCCTATCACTAATGAGCCCATTTTCTTCCAAATGTAAATAGATCCTATCCCTCAGTATCTTCTCCAGCAGCTTCCCCACCACTGACGTCAGGCTCACCGGTCTATAATTATCTGGATTATCCTTGCTACCCTTCTTAAACAAGGGGACAACATTAGCAATTCTCCAGACCTCACCCATGCTCAAGGATGCTGCAAAGATATCTGTTAAGGCCCCAATTATTTCCTCTCTCGCTTCCCTCAGTGACCTGGGATAGATACCATTCGCACCTGGGGACTTGTCCACCCTAATGCCTTTTAGAATACCCAACACTTCCCCCCTCCTTATGGCGACTTGACCTAGAGTAATCAAACATCTATCCCTAACCTCAACATCCGTCATATCCCTCTCCTCGGTGAATACCGACGCAAAGTACTCATTAAGAATCTCACTCATTTTCTCTGACTCCTCACATAACTTCTCTCCTTTGTCCTTGAGTGGGCCAACCCTTTCTCTAGTTACCCTCTTGCTCCTTATGTACGAATAAAAGGCTTTGGGATTTTCCTTAATCCTGTTTGCTAAAAGATATTTCATGACCCTTTTTCGTCCTCTTAATTCCTTGTTTCAGATTGGTCCTACATTCCCGATATTCTTCCAAAGCTTTGTCTGTTTTCAGTCGCTTAGACCTTATGTATGCTTCCTTTTTCCTCTTTGCTAGTCTCACAATTTCACCCATCATCCATGGTTCCCTAATCTTGCCCTTTCTATCCCTCATTTTCACAGGGACATGTCTGTCCTGCACTCTAATCAACCTCTCTTTAAAAGCCTCCCACATATCAAGTGTGGATTTACCCTCAAACAGCTGCTCCCAATCCACATTCCCCAGCTGCTGTCGAATCTTGCTATAGTTGGCCTTCCCCCAATTTAGCACTCTTCCTTTCGGACCACTCTTGTCTTTGTCCATGAGTATTCTAAAACTTATGGAATTGTGATCACTATTCCCAAAGTAATCCCCTACTGAAACTTCAACCACCTGGCCAGGCTCATTCCCCAACACCAGGTCCAGTATGGCCCCTTCCCAAGTTGGATTATTTACATACTGCTCCAGGATGCTGGATGCTCCTGGATGCTCCTTACAAATTCTGCTCCATCTAAACCCCTAACACTGAGTGAATCCCAGTCAATGTTGGGAAAATTAAAATCTCCCATCACCACCACCCTGTTGCTCCTACACCTTTCCATAATCTGTCTACATATTTGTACCTCTATCTCACGCTCGCTGTTGGGAGGCCTGTAGTACAGCCCCAACATTGTTGCCGCACCCTTCCTATTTCTGAGCTCTGCCCGTATTGCCTCACTGCTCGAGTCCTCCATAGTGCCCTCCTTCAGCACAGCTGTGATATCCTGTTTGACCAGTAATGCAACTCCTCCACCCCTTTTACCTCCCTCTCTATCCCGCTGAAGCATCTATATCCTGGAATATTTAGTTGCCAATCGTGCCCTTCCCTCAACCAAGTCTCAGTAACAGCAATAACATCGTACTCCCAGGTACTAATCCAAGCCCTAAGTTCATCTGCCTTACCTACTACACTTCTCACATTAAAACAAATGCACCTCAGACCACCTGTCCCTTTGCGTTCATCATCTGCTGTCTGCCTACTCTTCCCCTTAGTCACACTGACTTCATTATCTAGTTCCTTACAGGGTTTAGTTACTACCTCCTTACTGTCCACTAACCTCCTCATGTGGTTCCCATCCCCCTGCCACATTAGTTTAAAACCTCCCCAACAGCGTTAGCGAAAGCAGCCCCTAGGACATTGGTTCCAGTCCTGCCCAGGTGTAGACCGTCCGTTTTGTAATAGTCCCACCTCCGCCAGAACCGGTCCCAATGTCCCAAAAATCTGATCCCCTCCCTTCTGCACCATCTCTCAAGCCACTCATTCATCTTGGATATTCTTTCATTTCTACTCTGACTAGCACGTGGCACTGGTAGAAATCCTGAGATTACTAACTCTGAGGTCCTACTTTTTAACTTGGCTCCTAGCTCCCTAAATTCTGCTTGTAGGACTTCATCCCATTTTTTTACCTATATCATTGGTGCCTATAAGCACCACGACAGCTGGCTGTTCACCCTCCCCCTTCAGAATGTCCTGCAGTCGATCTGAGACATCCCTGACCCCTGCATCTGGGAGGCAACATACCATTCGGGAGTCTCATTTTTGACCACAGAACTGCCTATCTACTCCCCTTACAATCAAATCCCCGATGACTATAGCTCTTCCATGCTTTTTCCTGCCCCTTCTGTACTGCAGAGCCAGCCACAGTGCCATGAACCTGGCTACTGCTGCCTTCCCCTGGTGAGCCATCTCCCCCAGTACTATCCAAAACGGTATACCTGTTTTGGAGAGAGATGACCATAGGGGACACCTGCACTGCCTTCCTGCTTTTTCTCTGCCTTTTGGACACCCATTCCCTTTCTCCCTCAGCAATTCTCATCTGCGGTGTGACCATTTTGCTAAATGTGCTATCTGCGACTTCCTCAGCATCGCGGATGCTCCGAAGTGAGTCCATCCGCAGCTCCAGAGCCGTCATGCGGTCTAACAAGACCTGCAGCTGGACACACTTCCTGCACGTATCGGAGTCAGGGACAACAGCCGCGTCCCTGAGCTCCCACATTGAGCAAGAGGAGCATAACATGGATCTGGGATCTCCTGCCATTTTTACTCTTAAGCTTAACTTAATCCTACTATAATATCAAATACTAGATAAATGAAATGAAAAATTTATTACCAATCACTCTACTTACCAGCACACGATAAAAAATAAGAAAAACCTTACCTTCTCAACACACCGCAAAGTCTTTTCTTTCAGTTAGAGAAGAAGGATGGGTGGGAGACACTACACGTGTAGTGGAGCAAACCTATCATTTGCAGCAGGTCAGGTTCTTTTCTCCAGAGCCAGAGCTGTTCCCTGCTGTCTGTAATACAAGCCAAACCCAATGGCCGATGTCACTCGGTGCTCTGTTGGAGGAACCCCTTGGGTGAAAGATGGTATCCTTGCAACCAGCAAACCAGAGTGAAGAATCCTCCATAGTGGATCAGACTGAAGCTATTGCAGATTCCAGAATGCAGGCAGGTAGATGGGAATGAAAATACTGATCGGGCATGATCGAATAGAACGGCAGTATAGACTCTAGGGCCTGAATGGCCCACTCCTGATTCTGAGCTCACATCTACGCTGTGGCTCGAGACTGCTTCCTTAATTACACTTCAGTTTCTTTCTGCACTGGGCTACACGCGAACAAGAAGTTTTAGGTCGCAATTACAAAAGGAGACAATCCGACCAAAAATTCCTGACCCAACTTCAAACTGAGCCACTAATCTCACCAGCCACTCCTTCCCTTACCAAAGGGGATTGGGGGTGGGGGGGTTTGGGGGGGTGGTGAGCTGTGGTGTTTTGCTGTTCGTCAGGGGGGGACTCAATTAACAAACCTGTAATTTGTACCCAGTGTGATTCCAAACAGGGGCCATGCTGCCTCTGGTACTGTTCCAAGGCAGCGGGGTCAGCTCTGTGACCCCTGACAGCACAATTCCCATCAGCCAGCTGGTGCCTTGCCTTGACAACTGGCAGTGTTGAGGAATGCAGGCCAGCACTGTGATCCACCCTGGCCAGCTGCCCATCAGCTCCCATCACAACAGCCTTTAGCCAAGGAGCAGCTTGTGCCAACAGAACCTCCCTTCCTGTTCCTCGGCCGTCAGAACAGTGTAAAGACACAACAACCACCACCCTTCTCCCCCCTCCCCCACCACTCTCAACCAGGCCACTGCTGGGAAATAAGACATGGCAGGTAGCGAGTCAACACAAAGACACAAATATCCAATTTTGTGATGGGCAACATCTTAATTAACCAAGATATCTAACCTTCCCTCAACAGAAGTGGATTTCATCTGGAGTTTGAGGAAAGCAGAATGGACTGACCCATGAAAAATAACAAGGCTGAGACATAAAGGATGACCCAGGCGTTAGGCACCAGGTGGACAGTGGGTACATTCAGAGCGGAACCAAACTCCAGTGAGAGGCAGGGCTTTCAAGTGAAGTCGGGTGGTGTTAACAAGAAGTTTTGCATATAACCCAAATAAAAACCTCCACCCAAACGAGCAGCAAGTTTGACAGAAGGTTCAGAGTTTAAAACAGCAACAGTACCTATGATGGTGGCATCCAGAAACACTGCGTGACAGGGTCTATCTCAAGCCTTCCAATGGTGTGTTCACCATTTAAAAGTGTGAGGCCCTTCTCCCTCTGTCCCCAGGCTGCCAGTGCCATGAGACAAGTGTGCATTAACTGAGGAGGCACAAGGAGTAAGAGTCACATTCTGGTTGGTAGAAATATTACCCTGTGTAGCTGCGATGGGGAATATCTTTCAATTTTTTTTTTGGAAGTCCCTGGACTATGCTAGGCACCTCCGAAAGCTCCATCTCCCTGCTGCTGAAACCTACGATTCAGGGGTTGCTGGGAAACCTTCGTTACCTTGAGTCAGTGTAAATGGGATTGAATGTCAAATTATCTGTGACTGATATGCCAGTCTTATTGCGCTTAGCAGGTACAATTAACCACCACCACCCATTCCCACCTCTCCCTAAAGTCCTCCACAACTGAACAAGCCCCATCCCCTTTGAGATGATAGATCCCACTGCACAGATATACAATTATACACAAACGTCGCCAAGTTATAGTTACTTCTGTTCTGAGCCAGAGTGCAGTCTGCAGCAGTTCACAGTGTACCTCGGGGAGTGGGGCCGGGGAAAGATAGCTAATGTTTCAAACAGTACTGTTCATTTTGTGTTGACCTTGTAGTGAGCTGGAGCTTACTGGAACTCCCACAGACCGGGGTAGGGAGTTGAATGATGATGAAATGGGCAAGTTGATTTGTAAGGTCTGTATAGTGCGTTAGGCACGAAGACACCGATGACAGGGCTCTGTCAGGGGCTGTTAGAATGAGAGATGACAAAAACACAGAAGCCAACAATGATCATTGTCACCGAGCGTCACACACTACAGCACTAGTCACACAATGAGGGACCAATTTGTAACTTCCATTCTCTGTCCAAAGTATTACCAGGGGCATTGTGGAGACCCCAATAAATACAAACAGAATCCGAGACACCTGTCAAATCTTAACAACAACTAACAAACTCCTCTAAGTACTGACACTTTTCAGAGGGTGTATTAGGTACATTTGGGTGGCACAGTGGCTCACTGGTTAGCACTGCTGCCTCAAAGCGCCAGGGACTCGGGTTTGATTCCACCCTCGGGCGACTGTCTGTGTGGAGTTTGCACATTCTCCCCGTGTCTGCGTGGGTTTCCTCCGGGTGCTCCGGTTTCCTCCCACAGTCCAAAGATATGCAGGATAGGTAGATTGGTCATGCTAAATTGTCCGTAGTGTCCAGGGATGTGAAGGCTAGGTGGGTTAGCCGTGGCAAATATAGGGATAGGGTAGGGAGGAGGGTCTGAGTGGGTTAGCCGTGGCAGTGTCAACGTGGATTCAATGGGCTGAATGGCTTGCTCCCACACTGTAGGGATTCTATGATTCTATTCCCAGGAGCCCTCAGTGAACAATACCGGATCCATGATCCGCCTCAAACACAACTGTGCCAAAAACATTACTGCTTAACTTTAGGGAGAGAGAATTAGTTGCTCAAAGCCTTGCTTTGGATGTTGTTCCTGTTTATACAGTTGTCGACAGCTCAGAGCGTCCTGGTACTGGTAGAGGACAAGTGAAACCACAGAGCCTGGTTGATAAAGCTGTTGAAAATAATACTGTGTTAGTCAGCTTTTATTCTCATTTTTATTTTTAACATCATGACTTCAAGGTCTGTTTCTGCTGGAGGTCATCAGGCTATGAATGAAAAACCCTGGCGCAAGCAGGAGCCAGCAATGAAGGAGGATTTAGTGCAGAGGTGGATGTCTCTTGTGTCAGTTGTTGGCACAAAATATGATTGCCAAACAAAGCCAAGATGTTCTGCTTTACACACATAGGCTGGGGCCAGTACATTAAGCTGGCTCATTAGATTCCCTGGCAGCTGACCATGATATCAATCTCTTAACGGCTGACTTTAATACTGTCTGAACATCTTTAGTTATTACGGCCAATTCATGCTCACACCATTGTCAGATCTGTTCACCCCAGTACTGTACCCCAGTGTTATACAGCGACAGACCTGTCCCCACCGGTACTGTACCCCAGTGTTATACAGCGACGGACCTGTCCCCACCGGTACTGTACCCCAGTGTTATACAGCGACGGACCTGTCCCCACCGGTACTGTACCCCAGTGTTATACAGCGACAGACCTGTCCCCACCGGTACTGTACCCCAGTGTTATACAGCGACGGACCTGTCCCCACCGGTACCGTACCCCAGTGTTATACAGTGACAGACCTGTCCCCACCAGTTCTGAGTAAGTCTAGCTATTCCAGCCTTGACCTGTAGAATGTCTAAGAAGACTGTGCAGAGGTGAAATGAGCTCATCCTGTGAAGACGCTGAGGCAGCCAAATGCAAGAAAAACAAAATTTTCACTGAAGAACAAATGACTGTAATACAGTAAGTGAAACAAAGCCTTTCGGCCTGATTGACCTTCCACATGGATTCGGTATCAAATATGATGTGACTATAGACAGTGCAGCAAAGACTAAGAGCTTGAAATCTCCTCCCATTAGCAGCAAGATCTTTCTTCTCCAGGCTTTGTACAGAACACTGCATTCCCCTGACCACTCGAACACTCTCGTTCCCAAGAAAGGTGATTTTAACAAGGATCTCAGAATCATTAAAGGGGAGGTGTGTGTGTTCTTCTTAAACCTCGGCATGCCTTGTATCACAAACACATCAAAAATGTTACAATGAGTAAATCTCCAGTTTGCACGTGGAGCAGGTGAATTGGCCCCGATTCTGCTGAAGGATTTAAAAGACTGATGGCTGTAACGGTGTCCATTCTGCCCACGTTAGCTGGGCTACTAACACCAGCTCAATGCCTCTGGATAGGAGAAGGGAGTTGGGCAGCATTTTGTCCCCTGTCTGGTGACCCTGCTGTTAACACCAGCATCTCAGGCGTTGGTACAATCCACAGCAGGATTGGTTGAATACACAACCCAAGTTTAGATGGTCAGGGCAGCAAATGATAGGAACGTGGGCCCCAAGAACATGGGAATTCACCACACAAAAAAAAATGACTCTCACCTTGAGGAGAGAGGGAACAGAAAGCTGGAGAAATCTAAGCACAAACATGAAAGGATGGGGAAGGGTCATCGGACCTGAAACATTAACTCTAATTTCTCTCCACAAATGCTGCCAGACCTGCTGAGCATTTCCAGCAATTTCTGCTTTTGTTTCTGATTCACAGCATCCGCAGTTCCTTCAGTTGTTGTGAAAGGATGATCATTTGTTCTTAACCAACCTGCTCAGAGATGTTATGACACACCTCTAGGGCACGTGGGATTTGAAACCGGCTATCCTGACTCAGAGCTAGGGACACTGCCGCTCTGCACATTACTTTGGAAAGGGTTAAGGTTATAGCCACACACTAATCTTGAGAATGTAAATAGCTCTTGCTATCGGGAGTTTTAATTTCTGAGGAATTGTTTGGCATTTATTTTCCTCGGAAAAAGTGCTTCGCAGAAGCTCTCAGCAAAGCTTTTAAGACTGGGAAAGGAACAGAGACAGAACAATTGCTCTGAGTATGTGGAGTTCCTGCAGCTAATGAATGCCACAGAGTGAAGAGCAGGAACTGAAAAGGCACAAAGCTGTCATTGATGGACTGAAGGAATCTGTGACAGCCTTGTGGAAATGTAACTGTAAACAGTGTGGTGTGTCAGAATATATACAGAAGGGGTGTGCACTGTAGGCAGGGAACAGAGTGTTATACCACCAGTGCTAAAGGGAGAGGGAAAGTGGGGGAGCTGGGTGCAAACACAGCCAAATGAAACTGCAGAGTGCAGTGCACAGATCAGCCTGAAACAATAAAACGTCGAGGCAGTTGGCAAAAGAACAGCCACTGCCAGTGTTCCCATTTTAATCTCTATATTTGGACAACAGTGCAGTAAATGAAGTCTGTGCTGAACCACTTCATACTGGAAGCAAGTGGCTTACTGTAATCTCTTCCCAGTGTTGGCGAGGAAGGAGCTCGGAGTGTATTATATAAAAGGGGCATCTCCCTCACCCACCTCAGCTCATTCACCCACAGTCCGCTCCTGATGACCCTCCAGCTTGTGTCTGCTCTATAAACGGCCATCTGGAATCATCTCGATTCACGGTGAGATGAGAGAGCAGATGTCACGGCTGTTCAATGAATATCTAAACAGTCTATTTCGACAAGCAATAAAGTGCCACAAAGTGAAAGGAGATCAGAGGCAGCTGACAGCAGCAATACTGATTCAGAGGCACATCACAGGCAGCAATTAATGTCCTGTAAGCCAGTATTCATCATCGTCCTGTTCAAAATCTACACCCCAAGCTGTCTACCCTCAATCCATACACCCAGACAACATGGGGTTAGCTAACGCTATAGAATGTCAATCTGAATAACCACTTACTCAGTGAGAGAAAGCAGTGGGATATTCTACAATGGAGTGTATCACAAGCAAGTTCATTCTCACCCACAGGCCAAACATACCACTTTGCAGAGAAACATCTTGGCTGGAAAGGCACAGCTCACACACACGCACACTCACAGTCCAGTGGGAAAACACACACATAGCGCCCAGTGTCTACACACACACACACACGCACGCACAAACAGATTACACAATGTACTCAAAGCAGCGTGTCTGAATGCACATCCAGGCATTTGCATTGTGGCACACCCTTAAACGAAGCTCCAATATCATCACCTAGAAAAATATTTCCTTGGTATTTCCTGGGTCTGTTCAGTTGGAGATATTTCTTTATATGGTTCATTTATGATTGGACTTTGGAACATGTTCAATGTGTAAATAGGATACCCAGACCAATGCCATTTCCATGGCAACCTCTGGCAGTGTTCCTCCAGCTCTTACCATTTTCCTTCTGGAAGGACAATGCTCCAACTTTAAAAGGGGTACCGTCTTTCAGAGGAGAGGGAATATCCTCCTCTTTAACCTCAGACCTTTCAATCGATGTTAATGAACTTCTGAAGCTGTGCTGCACCTGATCTAAATGCAAAGCCTCATCCACCTGGTTGGGTGGGTATATTCAATAGTTATGGCCCTGTTTCGAAGAACAGTTTCTAAGAATTTAGAAGAATGAAGGGGGATCTTATAGAAACATATAAAACAATGAAGGGAATAGAAAAAAAAAAACAACAAAAAAAAAAAAAATCGAAGTTGTTTCCACTGACAGGTGAAACCAGAACTAGGGGGCATAGCCGCAAAATAAGGGGGAGCAGATTTAGGACTGAATTGAGGAGAAACCTCTTCTCCCAAAGGGTTGTGAATCTGTGGAATTCCCCATCCAGTGAAGCTACCTCATTGAATGTTTTTAGGCAAAGAGTGATAGATTTTTGAACAGTAAAGGAATTAAAGGTCATGGTGAGAGGGTGGATAAGTGGAGCTGAGTCCATGAAAAGATCAGCCATGATCCTATTGAATGGTGGAACAGTCTCAATGGGCCATTTGGCCTACTCCTGTTTCTTTATGTTCTTATGTAATATGGAGGGATGTGCTGACCAGTATTTACCATCCGATCAACATCGCACAGAAGCTGTCTATCTGGTTATTACTAAATTGCTTTTTTGTGGGAGCTTACTGTGTACAAGTTAGCTATTGCGCGTCCTGCATTAGAACATCCACTATTGAGTGTGATTCCTCTGACAAAGTGCTTTTTATGAAAGTGATTTGGTCCTTTCTGAGGATGTGAAAAGTGCTCTTTCAACAGAAGGCTTTCTTTCTCTTCAGCCTGAAGGTATAATGAATGAGCCAGTTGGTGTTTGGTTAAATGCATTCTCAGAGAGCCTGACGATGAAATGTTCCACTCTGAATTAAAGTCAGCTTCACCCGACAGTGAGAAGAGACAGAATCCACAATCTCAAATGACGTCAGTGCAGGAGAGTAAACCTTGAGCAAATTGCTGTGTATTCCCAAACACCCCCTCACAGCCCCAACGTTTGTCTTCAGCCTTGAGATCAAGGCTCCATGAAGCAGTCTCTGTGTATCTGGGACACACTGCTGACTCGGACCAGGGCCTGGGTGTGTGTGTGTGTGTGTGTGTGTGGGCTGTACCAGCCTGTACACGGCTAGGTATGAGTGAGTGTGTGCGTGCATGCGTGTGAAAGAGTGTGCACGTGACAGTGTGCACGTGTGCAAGAGCGCATGCATGAGTGTGTGTGCGCATGCGTGAGTGAGTGAGAGTGAGTACAGGGTGTACCACACTGCAGGCCCGTAACTCCAAAAACACGGTTAACAGAAAATCAATTTCCGTCATTCTTTGCAAAGAAACTTGACTCATTTCTGGAAGTTTCTTCCTCCAGTATATATTTCAAACCTTCTTTCCCACCCGTACTGCGCCATAACCCGTCCCCTGATGATTCTCTGTTCTGGTTTTGATGCATGCCAAGTGTTGAGCCAATCTCAAGCTGGGCATCAAAGACAACAGTGGGTCAATTTGACACAGAGTGGGTTGAAAAGTGTTCTTGGCACTCAGGCACAGAAATATAGAAAACAGAAGCAGGCCATTCAGCCCTTTGAGCTTGCTCCACCATTCAATATCATCACGGCTAATCATCCAACTCAGTCCCCTGTTCCCTTTTCTCCCACATGCTTTGATCCTTTTAGCTCCAAGAAACATATCCAACTCCTTTTTGAAAACATTCAACGTTTTGACCTCAACTGCCTTCTGTTGCAGAGAATGCCACAGGCTCATCCCTGTCTGGGTGAAGACGTTTCTCATCTCAATCCAAATAACCGACCCCGTATCCTCAGATTGTGACCCCTCGTTCTGGGCTCCCCACTCATTAGGAACATCCTTCCTGCATTTACCCTGTCTAGTAGTGCTGGAATTTAATATATTTTTCTGAGAACCCCCCCACTGCCCATTCTTCTCAACTCCAGTGAGTACAGTCCAAGCCGATCAAAGTCTCACTTCATACGTCAGTCCTGTCATCCCAGGGATCAGCCTAGTAAACTTTTATTGCACTCCCTCCATAGCCAGAACATCCTTCCTCAGATAAGGAGACCACAATACTTCAGCTGTGGTCTCACCAAGGCCCTGTGCCAATGGCAATATGACATCCCAGCTCCTGTACTTGAATCCTGTTGCTATGAAAACCAACATTACCATTAGCCTTCTGCCTGCTACACCTGTGTGCTTACTTCCAGTGACTGTAGCACCAGGAGTTCTGCCTCATCACACCTTCCCCTTTCCCCAATCTACTGCCTTAGGCCAGGTCCATGGTACATGAAGTAGCCCCTGCCTGGGGACAGCTCTCATTGTAAGTAATAACTCCCTACCGTGCTAGCCATATCAGTATGAGAAGCTGGAACTGTTAGCTAGGGGGGGAATTCCAGGGTTTTAACCCAGCAACACAGAAGGAACAGCAATATGTTTCCAACTCAGGATGGTGAGTGGCTCGGAGGGGAACTTGAAGCTGGTGGTTTTCCCATGTATCTGCTGCTCACGTCCTTCTAGATGGAAGTGGTTGTGGGTTTGGAAGGTGCTGTCTGAGGAGCCTTGGTGAGTTTCTGCAGTGCATCTTGTAGATAGTACACACTGCTGCTACTGAGCGTCGGTGGTGGAGGGAGTGAGTGTTGAAGGAGACGGATGTGGCACCAAGCAAGTGGGTTGCTTGGTCTTGGATAGTGTCGGGTTTACGAGTGTTGCACCCATCCAGGAAAGCAGGAGGTTAGTCCATCCCACTCTTGACTTCAAAAAGCTTTGGCCAGTCACCTCCTCACCACAGAGTATTCAAACTATAATGAGCTTTACAAAGGACAGCTTCTTCATCATAAAATATTTTCAGTACACAATTAGTCAGGCGACCAGGTTTTCAATGGCATCATCGTATGGCTGTTTCTAAACGTGAAAATGTAACCACCTTATAATTTTCACTGTTGACCCTGCCCTTTAAACCATGTCTGTTTACACAGGAGGTGACCGCACTGTTTGTTTTGACAGAATTCACTGGCTCTTGTCCTCCAGCTGTGGTCAGTGAACTGAGGAGCCTGCAGAAAACAAGCAGATTGAGCAACATTTTGTCCTTCAAAGTGACAGGCTATGGATTTGTGGCTGTACAGTAACCCCAGGCGGTCTTCACCTCTCTGTCACATCACAGTGGAACGTGCCAGCCAGCAAGAGAAAACAAAATTAAAATCAGGGCAGGGGAAGGTGCAGGCTGATAGAGAAATCGAGAGGCGCAGAAAAATCATATGAGAACGTTTGGGAGTGGGAGAGGGTACAGACAAAGAGCGGGGAGGAAAAGAGCAGAGACTGACGCACAGATCTGATCAAGGTTTTCAAAATCTTCAGTGAGATGGATAGAACCACACAGCACAGAAACAGACCCTTCGCTCCAACTTGTCCATACTGACCAAGTTTCCCAAAATAAATTGTTCCTATTTGCCTGCATTTGGCCCATATCCCTCTAAACCTTTCCTATACCTGTCCCTGTTCAAATGTCTTTTAAATGTTGTAATTATCACTTCCTCTGGCAGCTCATTCCGTACACGCACCACCCTCTGTGTGAAAACGTTGCCCCTCAGGTCCCTTTAAAATCTTTGACCTCTCACCTATGCCCTCCAGTTATGAACTCTCCCATCCTGTGGAAGAGACCTTTGCTATTCACCTTATCTATACTCCTCATGATTTTATAAACCTCTATAAAGTCGCCCCTCACCTACTATGCTCCGATAATTTAAATCGGTAGATTGTTTCCACTCAGAAAAGGGTCTAAATTTAAAGCAATCTGCAAAAGGAGTAACGGTGAAGTGAGGAAAACCTTAAATAATGTTGATATAATGAGCTGGTGTAAGAAACACACAATACACAGCTAAGGAGCCCATCACCAGCCTTGACATCTTAACCCTTTGTTCCATCAAGAACTGGATCTCGGCCTGATCCCCTGTTCAGAAAAATCTGGAAGCCAATCCAGGGCAACCCAATCAGGATTAGGGTCAACAACTGGGGTGGTCTCCCACCTCTGCTCCCGGAGGTTCGGATTATGGGATTGGAGAATCACAACAAGTGGGATTTCACAACTGGGGTTGGCCTGTAATTTTCTCAAGTGGTTATCATAGAATCCCTACAGTGTGAAAGCAGGCCACTCGGCCCATCCTGACCATCCAATTTAGTGGCTGACCCTAGTCTTAGCTCCAATAATCCACTTTGGGTCCATGTCCCTAACGCCTCTGCCTAATACAAATCTGACAAACTCAGCCTTTGCATTTTTACCTCCCTTTGCCAACAGTTATGTGGATGAGATTTCCATTATCCTTTCTGTGAAGAGGTACTGCTGAACACTATTGTTTAAAAGGTCCGAATTTAATCCTGTGTCCCTTTGCCTGCATTTCGCTCTCTGTTCTACTGAGTCCTTTAACCAGGGCTTCCTAAGGTTTTGGTTCAGGGCCCCAAGTGGAGTTGTGAGATGAAATTGAGAAAGAAGGAACTCCAGGAACTGGGGAGACGTAGACATATGGAGCAAAAGCCCATGGGAAATCAGGCTTAAGCCCCTGCTGTTTCTAATCTATGTCAACAGGGCAAACATTAAGTAAACATAAGCTACTCGGAAAGAGAGAGAGCAATGGAGATAAAAATGGAGCAAGTGATTTGCAGGAGGATTTAAATCAATTATGTGATTGGCGAAGCAAATGATACATTTAATTCAACACTGAGAAATGGAAAGCTCTACGAACGTCATTTGACAAACTTTGCATCAGAAGTGTGCAAAGAATAGAACTGAATTGGCAAAGAGCGATTTAGAAAGGTGAGGGAGAGTATCTGTGGATGCCTTCGTTTCAAAGTCAGTGTGGCTCAGCTATTTAAAATGCTCATAGAATGTGGACAGAAGCTGCTAGGTACAACAGTACAAATTGTTCAAGGTTTGTCAGATTTCTTTTAAACACAGCGCTACAGTTAGAATACATTTGGAGCATTCACCTCAGGCTCAAGCCGCATGTTACCACACAAGAGAGGCTACAAAGAGGAGGAATAAGTTTGATCTCAGTTAAAGTTCATCTCCAGGTCTATGCTCCGCAAAGTAGGCACTTGTCAGGGCATTTCAATGACTAACAATGTTACAGAATCTCTCAAGCTGTTGCTCATCATTGTAATTAAGGCCAACGTGACTTTCAACTGTATTCAGATTGTGGATTCCCGCTTGCAAGACGTGAACAGAGAATCTATTCGGATCGACTGGTGCGGTGCTGAGAGAGTGCTGCACTGTTGGAGAGCCATCCTTTGGATGAGGTTTTTAAACAGTGACCTGGTCTGCCCTCTCAGGTAAAGGCAAACAATAGATTGGCTCCATTCCAAAGAAGAACGGTGTCCTGGGGCTACATTCAAATCGAATGTCAACAAACCATGTGGTCTGAGAGATAGTAGGAACTGCCGATGCTGGAGAATCTGAGATAACAAGGTGTAGAGCTGGATGAACACAGCAGGCCAGGCAGCATCATAGGAGCAGGAAGGCTGACGTTTCGGGCCTAGACCCTTCTTCAGAAATGAAATCATGTGGTCTACCCATTTTCACACTGCTGCTGGTGGGAGCTTGCTGTGTAAAAACTGGCTGCTGCATTGTCTATGTTACAGCAGGATCTACATTTTGAGAGACACCTCACAGGCTGGAAAGCATTTGAAATATTCTGAGTTGGTGAAAAGCCCCTTATAAACATGAGCTTCTGCTGGAAGCAATCATTTCACCCACAAGCCCTTTGGCTGTCAGCTGGCACAATCATTAATCAAGACTCTAACATCACCAGAGGATCGCTGCGGAGGATGAGGATACGTGAAGGATCAGCTGATGACGTATGGAGACTGAAAGGTTCTGGCTTTTAAATATTTGCTCGTGGCTTTAATCAGTGTTGTTCTGAAGTGGCATCTGGGAAGCGTCTGAGAGAAATGAAGTGTCCTCCCTACAATTTGGTTCAGCAAAAAGGACAAGAAGCTGGGTCAGTGCCACACTCTTTCCCCACCCTGAAAAGTTCCTCATTACCCTCCAAGAAACGGATCTGGCTTAAACCCGGTCAAATTAAACTTTTTTTTATTATTGACTTCAATCTTCTGCAGTCAGGATCTGGTTCACCAAATGCTCAATTTAATATAAACAAGTGGTCAATTGTTTGGTGAAGATTGGGGAGTGGGTAGCTTCATAGCCTCTTGTCCTCACCCAATGCCCGTACATTCCAGGAATCAGGAGCGTGAGCCTTGACCAATTTCTTCACCTCGGTCTAGCCCAGGGCTGCAGGGTGGGTGGGGGGGGCGTTGTTGATGCTCCCCTCACTTATCGCCGTCTCGCTGAAGAGCAGCATAGACGATTGATCTTCATGGCTCAGTGGCTTACCAGCAGTCAGGAGATTCCAATGCATCCAGATCTCACCTCAGTCACAGTCAGTGACCGCACTCAGTTATTGACTACCCCTTCAACATGCACATCCCTTAAGGACAGTGGCTACTGTGGACAACCTCTTTCCCAGCTAAAAACATCACACTGGTTTTTAAAAAGCCTGCTTTTTTTAATTTCATTAATGAGATGAGGGCGTTGCGGACCAGGCAGCATTTATTGCCCATTCCTAATTTGCCCAGAGGGCAGTTCAGAGTCAACCACATTGCTGTGAATCTGGGGTCACATGACCAGGTAAGGATGGCAGTTTCCCTCCCTAAAGGACTTCAGTGAACCAGATGGGTTTTTCCTCACAATTGATTCATGGTCATCATTAGACTCTTAATTCCAGATATTTTTTATTGAATTCAAATTCCACCATCTGCCGTGGGATTCGAACCCGGGTCCCCAGAACATTATCTGGGTCTCTAGATTAAACAGTCCAGTGATAATACCAATAGGCCATTGCCTCCCTGTGTTCTTCAGATCTAAAGAACCGTCATATCGGACTGGAAACGTTATCTGTTTCTCTCTCCATTGATGCGCCAGACCTGCTGAGATTCTCCAGCATTATTTTCTTTTAATTTCAGATCTCCTGTGTCTGCAATGTTCCTCTTTGATGTTTATGGACCCTTGGTTTTTGTCTGCCACATGACTGGAAACATTCCCCCACCTTGACCCCATTAAAACCCAACTTCATTTTAAAGACCTTTTTGAGTTGCCTCTTGGTCTTTTAGGGAAAAGAGCTCCACACCTGTTGAGTCTTCTCTGATGGCTCTGCAGTTTGCTGCTTTGTAAGGGACATCTCAAAATATATGTTTGTTCAGTGCAGAGATCAGAACAGATCAAGGGTTTCCAGCCACTTAGTCCAGTTCTGTCAAATCGTGGCTGATCTCTACCTTAACTCCATAAGACCACAATAAGACAACAGAGCAGGAACAGTCCATTCAACCCATCAATTCTGCTATTCAGTGATGATTTGATAATGAATACAATACACTGCTGTCCAGCAACAGGCCCTTCAACCCACTAAAGCCTGTGCCAATTGCTGTTACTTATTTAGATCCGCTACTTACTGCCCATGCGCAGTTTCTATCCCAGTTTCTATTCATGTGTCTACAAAGATACGCCTTCATCATTGCTAATATGCCTGCTTCCACCACCTCCACTGGCAGTGCGTTCCAGGCACCCACCACCCTCTGTGTGCAAAATTTTCCCCACACTTCTCCCCTAAACTTTCCCCCGCTCACCTTGAAACTGTGCGCTCTTGTAGGTGACCTATCCACCCGAGGAAAAAGCCTCTGACTATTCACCCTATCTATGCCTCTCACAATTTTGTAGACCTCTCTCAGGTCTTGCCCCTCAGCTTCCGTGGTAAAGTGAAAACAGTCCATGTTTATCCAGCCGCTCCTCATAACTAAATCCTCCAAGCCCAGGCGATATCCTGGTAAACGTCTACATCCTCTCCAAAGCATCCACGGCCTTCTGGTACTGTGGTGACCAGAATCGATGGCCAAATCCTCATCATCACCTTCCTGACATCATCCCCTTACTTTGCTTCCCTTACTGATTGAAAATCTTGTCCTTCTCAGCCTTGACAACCCAACGGCGACAGTGCTGTGCATTCAAGAATTCCACAGATCCACTACTCTCTCAGAGAGAAAATAAAATCCTTATCATTGTCTTTTTGAATTCATTCATGGGATGTCAGCATTGCTGGCTAGGGCACCATTGATAGCCTGTCCCTAACTGCCCAGAGGGGATCAACTGCAGTGCTGTGGGTCTGGAGTCACATGGAGTCCCACACCAGTGAAGCATGTCAAATTTTCCTTCCCTAAAAGGACATGAGTGAAACAGATGGTTCCAAAATCTTAAATATCTTCCCAGAGAAAAAAAAAAGAAAGAAAGAGTTATCAACATCAGCTTCGTAACATCCAACTGACCCCCAGGTCCAGCAGCTATTTTATTTTGTTGTCGGCTGACACTTCCTCTGCTTTGAAAAGCAGAAAATTAATTGAATCTAACCTTCTGTCCAGGATCAATGCAGATCAGCAACCCGGTGTCAAAGGATTTAAAATCACAACAGAATGAAGACCAGCCCAAAAGACAACCTTCTTTCTCACAGGATTAATACAACGCAGAAAATCAAAAGAAAAATTAACATGTGTAAACTCTCCGAGCCAGCATCTTCCCCATAATAGATCTGGCCGATAGTCCCCGCATTTAATCCTTGACACGATCTGCAATTTAAATGAGATAGGCTGAGGAAAAGGCTATGGCATATGGCATTGCGGATAAGATACAATCAAATCAGGACTGGCCGATTCCCCTCAAACCAGCAGATCAGGAAGAGAACAGGTCATGCAAGATTGGGCAGAACAGTATACAGATGTCACCCTCCAACCCCTTTCCCCTATGCCTTCATGTCGACAAGCTTGTGAAAGTGCTTTAGACTCTCCACCTCCTGTACAAATTCGGCATCATGTTGTAGGAACAGGTGTAGCCCACAGGGCCCAATAGCCTGCTGAACCTTTTACCAAACCTGGACATCAACTCCATTTTCTCCACTGCAATCCACAATTCCAAATACCTATGATTTGATTGCCTCAAAGCACCAGGAACCCAGATTCGATTCCACCCTCGGGCAATTGTCTGTGTGGGTTTCCTCCCACAGTCCAAAGACGTGCAGATTAGCTGGATTGGTCACGATAAATTGTCCATAGTGTTCAAGGGTGTGTAGGTTAGGTGGATTAGCCACGGGAAATGCAGGGTTTGGGGGTGGGGGGGGGGGGGCGGGGTCTGCTTGGAATGCTCTTCGGAGGATGGGTGAAGAGTCAAGGGGCCGAAAGGTCTTTTTCCACACTGTAGGGATTCTATAAATCTCAGTTTTGAATGTAATCATCAACTAAGTATCCGTAGCCTCTGGGGTCAAAGATTCCAAGGACCTAACAACCTTTTCAATGAATCATTTCTTTTAACGTCAGTTCAGAATAATCAACCCCTACATCCCTCGTCTAGACTCTTCAGCTAGAGAAAACAGTGTAGAAAGAGGCCATTTGGCCCACTGAGTCTGCACCCACCCTCCAAAGTGCAACCCATGCAGACCCAACCCTCCTACCCCATCCCCTGCATTTCCCATGGCTAATTCCACCTAACCTGCACATCTTTGGACTGTGGGAGGAATCTGGAGCACCCGGAGGAAACCCACACAGACACGGGGACAATGTGCAAACTCCACACAGACAGTCACCCGAGGGTGGTATTGAACCTGGTCCTTGGCGCCTTGAGGTAGCAGTGCTAAACATTGAGCCACCGTGCTGCTCGACAACCTCTCTACATTTTAACAAAATGTATCTGAACTGGTTGATTATAGATATCTATAAAGGCATTCTGTCTGATTGCAACCCAGTGTCAGCTGCTATTCAGTATCACACTTTTGCCTCTAGGTCAGTAGATTGTGGTATCGAATTTCACTGCACAGGGATTGAATGTACAATCTAGGCTGACGCTCCAGTGCAGTACTGAGGGGATGCTGAAATGTCAGAGGTGCCTTCTTTCAAGCAAAATATTAACCCAAGGTCCTGTCTGTGCCTCCTCAAGCAACTATTAAAGGGATTATCGGCTTATTATCACATTGTTGTTCATGAGACATATGTGTGGTCACACTTCAAGTGTATCTCATTGATTTCAGATTGTCTGAAGCCAATCTTTTTAAATACAGCTCTTGCTTCTTAAGCCCCTACTAATGGGGACTCTGAATTACTGCTCACTCTGAATGGGGAGGAAAGGAAGGGTTAGACATGTATTAAGGTGAGTGTGTAACTTTGGAGACTATGTGATGGTTACAGTCCGTCGAGGAGCTGCCAGAGATACTGTCCTATCTCAGTGTCAATGTCTGCACGAGACAAGAATTAATTGGCTACTACCTGCCTCACTGCCCCCTCTAACACCATGTAAAGTATACACAGAGGACTCAGTACCAGCGCGTTATTAGCCAACTGTACCCCTCAGAAGAGTCTCATCTCTCTCTCATGGAGAGGTGTCCAAAGTCCTTTTGTCAACTGCCAGTTTCTGCCTTATTGTTGCAGACATGTAATTTCATTAGAATCCCTACAGTTTGGAAACAGGCCCTTCAGCCCAACAAGTCCACACCGACCCTTGGAGCATCCCACCCAGAACCATCCCCCTATAACCCACACACCCCTGAACACTACAGGCAATTTAGCATAGCCAATTCACCTAGCCTGCACATCTTTGGACTGTGGGAGGAAACCGCAGCACCCAGAGGAAACCCACGCAGACATGGGGAGAATGTGCAAACTCCACACAGACAGTCACCCAAGCCTGGAATCGAACCCAGGTCCCTGGCGCTGTGAGGCAGCAGGGCTAACCACTGAGGCACCGTGCCGCCCTCGAACCTGTAATGGTCTAAGTTCGATTCTCTGAGGAGAGCAAAGTGCCTGATTGTGATGGAAATGCGACGTTGGGCAAGGAACCACAGACCCACAATGAACTAAAACCCCACTTGGTCAGGTGGGAGGCTGGGGGAGGGTGGCTGTCATTGTCTCTCTTTCTTGCTGGAAGGATGTGATCAGGCAAAAATGCTATCAAGCTGTTTCTTCGCTGACAGTAAGACAGTGCGACAAGCAGCTACCCCAGAAAAAGACAGCAGAATCTTGGGAGGAGATGCTCTCTTCCCTTCCCTTACTGAGTGAGCACACACACATGCACATACACATACACACACACGTACAGACACCCCTAACCAGCAGCTGGTTCTGTTCACCTCACTTAGAGCCAGTAATGCTGTAGACAAGAGTTCAGGGTCATCTCTCATTGCTGGTCTAAACTCCGGGAGGGTCCAGATGGGGACAGAGAAGTCACACCATGTATTTAGTAGGGCCACTTTTGCAGCGAGCATCAGGCCAAAGGCCCAATTCACTCAAATCAGCAACTCTGGCAAATGCATCCAAAATTATGTGCACCGTATAATCACACCAACCCACACACACCCACAGACTGAATGGGATCAAATCACTGGAAGGTCCTGGGTTTAAATGGGAGGCTGACTGCTCAACTACACATAGAAGTTAAAACAGAAATTGCTGGGGAAACTCAGAAGGTCTGGCAGCAGAGAAAGCAGAGTTAACTTTTCGGGTCCAATTATCCTTTCTCAGAACTGGTTCTCAACTTCTGAATTTCTGTTTGTGTTTGCGATTTCCAGAATCCGCAGTCCTTTGGTGATTTTTAACAAATGAAAGTTCTTTTGTTTCCTGCCTTGAGCTTTGAGGTAGTTACTCCTTCACTTCCCAAGAGAAGGACCTCACAAAGCAGACCATCAGCCTTGGGGAGGCTTCCGATCAACCTGATTCACTGTAACATACGACTGACAGAGTTACGACCAACCTGATTCAACTGTACCGTAGCTGTTCCTTGTGGAAGCATACAGGGGCCTGGTATCTGCTTGAAACCACCCCTTCCCCATCCCAGCCCCTCCAACAACCCAACAGATCTCCTAGGATCCCTGGACCAGTCAGGACCGGTTCTGCCAAGCAGCTTTGCACATTTGGATCTGCACTTACCGCGTCAACATACGCTCAGTGATGTGGAAGTATTTATGCTCCCAGTCGCTTTGTGAGCACCATTGCTTTTCCTCACATCTGAAAGGAACCCGGCCAGTTCCTCCATTTGCAGTTGAGAAAAATTCTTTTTGTAAATTGAGGATTTTTACAATGACAGTCTTACATGAAGAATTTTTCCTGAACTTTCCTCAAGGAGCAAGCTGTATCCGTTGGTGCCAACAGCAGTAACTGTTTAATATATCCAAGTCCTCAAAACAAAAAAAATCCCGTTAAAATTCCAACAATTCTGCAGGACTACTGCGTGTAATAGACAGCTGTTTGGCCCATTGAGTCCACCCTAAGCTGACTCCCCCACTGGAGCTCTCTGCTCTCAACATATTCCCCTGTTCTATTCCTTGTGCCTTTCAGTAGTTTTTATTTGCACACATTCATCTTTTAAACGCTCCGTCTGGTTAATCTTTGATAGAAGCTTGTTGTAATATGCTCCTTTTTCCAATAACCATATGAATATTATACATTGTCAAGACAGTACAAGCGTATTACTGAAAAACAATCACAACATATCAAAGGTTTGAATTTTGCATTTACCAGACTCTCCCACAAAAATACCAGTGTAATGGAGAACGAGATGTTAATGCTATTATGTAAAGAGTGCTTCTCATACAAAATATTTTTTTAAAAATTCCTCTTTTTGGCTGATATTCTTGCAAATTAAACTGACGAATACAAGATGCACAACTTCAACAAATGCAGCATCTTTCGGCAATAAACATTATCCCTAACCTCTCCCTTTGAGCTTCAAGTACTAATCACAGACATATATCCTCTCGTCAATCATCAATTGACATAAATCATTTTTTTGCTGCTTTATCCTTCATATCCTCTCATTTTTGTTTAAGATCCCTCTTAATCTCCCTCCTGCAGCAAATGAAAGCTACAGTTTCTCAATTTTCTCCGAACGCTAGCCTCCCATCCCGGTATCATTCCGCTGAATCCTTTCTAATCCTCGCAGAGGCTGCAATAACCTTTTTGATAACAGAATGTCAAAAAATTGCACAAAGAACCGCAAACGTAGCCTTAACCAAAAAGTAGCATGTACAAATTCCTGACAGAGAGTCTCACAATACAGAGGTGAAATAACAGCGTACAGGCCAGTATCTCGTCACCAAGTCACCCTTTATTTACTCATGCACAGTACACCGGCTGTGACCAGCCAGCTCAGAGTCAGTCCTCTGAACGGAGGAGAATCTAAATCCCCTGGTTATATTGGTCAGCCAGGGCTTCCTGATTGGCCCAGGTTAATAACCCCAATCGAGGACCTCAGTCAGTAAAATCCACCTGGTTCCAATCACTGCAGTAGATAACACTAGACTCTCCACGTTGTTTGCCAAACAATGAGATTATGGGTGATCTGTGACCAAAGTTTGTTCACTTGCCTTTGTCCCACGTCCCTCAATACTATGAGGAAAACAATTTTAAAACTATTGATTTATTTTAACAACTGATCTCGTATTGATTGCTGCCAGCACTGTGTGTGTGTGCGTGGAAGAGTTTCCTTAGAGTCACTCTAGAAGGATGTGGCTGTAATTTTTTTAAAATTCCGCTCTTAGTCCTAGACTCTGCAACCAGCAGAATTCAGTTCTCTCTAGCTATTCCAATTTCACCCCAACTTGTTGAAAACTTTGAATAAAATTGTCCCTGAAACTTAGCAATTCCAGGGAATACGACATTTAGCATTCAGTCTGTGCCTGTAGTGTTCTCACTCCCCTGCCTTTCATTTTTAGTGTTTTTTACCCCCGATATTAGTCCATCTTCACATGAAAAGTGATAATGAATTATGCTACACAGTTTCTGCTTTGAAGTTCCTCGCCTAACAACTGTCTGAATGAAGAAAGATTGCATTTAAATAGCGCTTTTCATGATCTCAGGATATTACAAGGTGTTTTATTTTTAATTTGTCGATGGGATCTAGTTACTGCTGGCTGGGCTGATTCCTAATTGCCCCTTGAGACAGTGGTGGTGAACCACCTTCTTGAACCCTTGTACTCCTTGTGGTGTAGGAGCATGAAGAGTGCAGGTGGGAGGGAATTCCAGGATTTTGACCCAGCAACAGTAAAGGAACAGCGACAGATTTCCAAGTCAGGATGGCGAGTCGATTAGAGAGAGAGAACTTAGAAGTGGTGGGTTTTTTTGTCTTTTTGAAGCAATTAAAGAATGAAGTGATTTTGATATATTGGCACTGTCATTATGCAAGAAACTCAGAGACCAAAATGTGCACAGTAAGATCCCACCAGCAGGAGCAAGATAAATAATGAGACAATGTGTTTCTTAATATAAGACCATAAGACACAGGAGTAGAAGCAGGCCATCTGGCCCATCAAGTCTGCTCCACAACTCATGAAATCATGTGATCTGCTAATCCTCAGTTCCACATTCCTGCTTTGTCCACAATACCTTTGATTCCCTTACTGATTAAAAATCTGTCTATCTCAGTTCTCAGGGTTACATGGTGGCTCAGTGGTGAGCACTGCTGCTTCACAGCGCCAGGGACTTGGGTTCAATCCCACCCTTGGGCAACTGTCTCCCCGTGTCTGTGTTGGTTTCCTCCCACAGTCCAACAATGTGCAGGCTAGGTGGGTTAGCCAGGGGAAATGCAGGGTTACAGAGATAGGGTAGGGGAAGGGGTTTGGATGAGCTGCTTTCTGGAGGGTCGGTGTGGAATCGATGGGCCAAATGGCCTGCTTCCAAACTGTAGAGATTCTATAAGTGTCTTACATTTAAATGACCTGCAAGTGAACACCAGTATCTAGAAGTCCTTTCTCAGCCTCTTTCACTGGTTAGGAATTATTAAAAATTGTATGATTCTGTGCATGCCTTCAGGAAGGAGAGAAACCTGACCCAACCTGTATCCAGTAGACAGCAAATTGGTAACCAGAGGGCACAAGGTTAAGATCAGTGGTTAAAGAATGGAAGATGGGAAGTTATTTAACAGAGTGATTTGCGATCAGCTGAGCGTGTGTGGTAGGATCAAATTCAGTCATAACTTTCCCGAAGGGAATTGAGTAAATGGTTGTCAAAGAAAGTTATAAAAGACAAGGGGTCATAGCTGGGGCTATGAGATGAATTGGAGTTCTCTTTCGAAGAGCTAGCAGTAACAGGATGGGCCAAACAACTTCCTTTGAGGCTGTAGGGTACTTTGAATCTGCGAGGTAAAAGAAAATAAAAACCTGTTTGAAATGGCCATTTTTCTCAGGACCAGGCTGGCTAAATTATTGACTTTTTAAAAACTTTCACAATGCAATGAAGCAGTTCCTTCCTCAAACTGGTGTCTTCCAAAGTACAAGTTGCTATTCCTCTTGGATGAACAGGATCAACATCACCTTGTCGTGCCTTCCTTGCCTTTCTCTCGGAAAGTATCTCTTTCACCTACGCCCCCCAACTTAGATCATTCCCCTGGGGTGGAATTGCTGAGGGTATTCTTCAGTGCCTCAGATTTCTCCTGCAACAGGATGCGCTGACTGAGGAAAGACAGACATGGGCTCGACGTGTTAGAACCAGTCAGTTGGGCTATGCTATCGCTCCATGAGACGCAAACCAAAAGGAAAGCTAGAGGTGTGTGTCTGAGCAGCCAAGGGGGAGGTGTTCAGCAAGCTGCTGGCTTGTCCCACCCTGCATAACAATAGTCCGCGGTTCACAGCATTCCACATCTGGAATCTCTGGTCACACACACCGTCTGTCAGATTTATAGCACTGGCCTATGTTTAGGTGGGTTTAGCCCTCAGAGAAATGGCCATAGCAATCGGGTTTTTATTTTATTTTACATCATTGAATCAAAATACCTTACGGCTTAGAAGGTGATCGTTTGGCCCATAGAACATAGAACATTACAGCGCAGTACAGGCACTTCGGCCCTCGATGTTGCGCCGACCTGTGAAACCAATCTGAAGCCCACCTAACCTACACTATTCCATTATCATCCATATGTTTATCCAATGACCATTTAAATGCCCTTAAAGTTGGTGAGTCTACAACTGTTGCAGGCAGGGCATTCCACGCCTTTACTACTCTCTGAGTAAAGAACCTACCTCCGACATCTGTCCTATATCTATCACCCCTCAATTTAAAGCTATGTCCCCTCGTGCTAGCCGTCACCATCCGAGGGAAAAGGCTCCCACTGTCCACCCTATCTAATCCTCTGATCATCTTGTATGTCTCTATTAAGTCACCTCTTAACCTTCTTCTCTCTAATGAAAACAGCCTCAAGTCCCTCAGCCTTTCCTCAGAAGACCTTCCCTCCATACCAGGCAACATCCTGGTAAATCTCCTCTGCACCCTTTCCAATGCTTCCACATCCTTCCGATAATGCGGCAACCAGAACTGTACGCAATACTCCAAGTGCGGCCGCACCAGAGTTTTGTACAGCTGCAACATGACCTCACGGCTCCGAAACTCAATCCCTCTACCAATAAAACCTAACACACCTTATGCCTTCTTAACAACCCTATCAACCTGGGCAGCAACTTTCAGGGATCTGTGCACATGGACACAGAGACCTCTCTGCTCGTCCACACTACCAAGAATCTTACCATTAGCCCAGTACTCTGTATTCCTGTTACTCCTTCCAAAGTGAATCACCTCACACTTTTCCGCATTAAACTCCATTTGCCACCTCTCAGCCCAGCTCTGCAACTTATCTATGTCCCTCTGTAACCTGCAACATCCTTCCGCACTATCCACAACTCCACCGACTTTAGTGTCATCCGCAAATTTACTAACCCTAAAGCCCGTCCTGCTACTGCTAGCTCTTAGAAAGAGAATTCCAATTCATCTCACAGCCCCGGCTCTTAAAGCCCTCGTCTTTTAAAACTTTCTTTGACAACCATTTATTCAATTCCTTTTGGGAAAGTTAATATTGAACTTGCTCCTACCACACACTCTCAGCCTGTTTAAAAAAATAACTTCCCACCTTCCACTCTTTAATTAATGATGTCAATTCTGTGCCCTTCAGTTACCGATTTGCCAGCTAGTGAATACAGATTTGGTCAGGTTTCTCCCCGTCCTGAAGGCATGGACAGAATTGTTACATTGCAGAAGGCGGTCATTTGGCCCATCATGTCTGCACCAGTTCTATCCCCTACTAACAACCTCCTGCCTTTTCCCCAATATCGCTGCACACCTTTTGCATCCATCTCACCATCCACATACTTCTGAATGCCTCAATTGAATCTGCCTCCACCAAATTTCCATTTATTTGCTCATCATTTTAACTCAATGCCCTCTCACTCTCTTCCCTTTTACTGGCTCTGTTACTAAGATTCTCTAATTGCTCTCTGATACCTCACACCATTATGCCCCCTTGGTGTGTGAGACTACATTCAAAGTGACTTGGCTGTCTCACAGCAAAGCCAGGAACTGAACTCTGGCCTCGTGTCATCGAGTCACAGAGTCATACAACACAGAAACGGACTCTTCAGTCCAACCATTCCCCACCAAACATGTTCCCAAACTAAACCAGTCCCACCAACCTTTGTTTGGCCCATGTCCCTCCAAGCCTTTTCTATTCATGTACTTAACCAAATATCTTATAAATATTTTAACTGTACCCGCATTCACCACTTCCTCTAGAAGTCCATTCCACACACGAACCACTCTTTGTTTAAAAAAACTGCCCCTTGTGTCCTTTTTAAAGCTTTCTCCTCTCACCTTAAAAATATGCCCCCTAGTCTTGAACTCCCCCACCCGAGGTAAAAAACCTTTGCCATTCACCTTATCTATACCCCTCATGATTTTATAAACCTCTGTAAGGGTCACCCCTCAACCTCCTACGTTCCAGTGAAAGAAGTCTCAGCCTATCCAGCCTATTTTTATATCTCAAACCCTCCATTCCCAGCAACATCCTGGTACATCTCTCCTGAACCCTCTCCAGTTTAATGGTATCCTTTCCATAACAGGGCGGCCAGAACTGGTCACAGTACTTGGTTAATCTTCTTGGCTAATCGGATTATTAGGACTTATTTTCACAAAACGTATCTTTGGAAGCTGGACTGAGGTCCCCTCCCCTCAATCTGCAGTTGCTGATTGGGGCAGGCTTGGAGATAGGTGGACCCTTCTGGGTACAGCCTGCTGCCCAAGGCCAATGTTACTGGTAGGGCAAAGGGGAAAGGGTGAGGGGATTGGGGGGGGTGTGGTGAGAAAGATGATTACATTCGGTTATGTCCATCAACCCATGTCGTCTCAACACCATCGTGTCTCATTAACAGGGTAACATCCACGAGGCAATCTGCTCATTAACCCAACATGAGAAACATTCATTGACCTCAAACTACCTCGAGTCTGTCTCTAGTGAACTGACACTCAGAGATTCTGTTGGCAAACATCGCGCTCAATAGCCCGAGCAGCACCTGGGTGAACATCAGGTGGCTTCAGAAAGCTGGTAACACAATGTGGCCAATGTAAAACTTTGGGAAACAGATTAAATGCGGGTTAACAGTTGTGGTACCGATCAGGCAAGATCTAACTGAATGATCAAATAGGCTCAAAGAGGTTGAGTGGCATATCACTCTGCACTGTGTCCTACTCCCCCAGATGCCTGCAGACCATAACAAGGTGTGGAGCTGGAAGAACACAACAGGCCAGGCAACATCTGAGAAGCATTTCGTCAGCTTTCCTGCTCCTCTGATGCTGCTTGGCGCGCTGTGTTCCTCCAGCTCCACACCTTGTTATCTCAGACTCCAGCATCGGCAGTTCCTACTGTCTCTAAAGCACAGCATAATCCTCAGGTGTTCACTTCAGCTGAAAGGAAAGGAAGAATTGCATCTCTGCAGCATCTTTCACATCCTCAGGCCATTCCAAAGCTCCTTACAGCCAACGAAGTGCCAATGAAATGGCGTCAAGAAAACTGGCAGCCAATTTGTACACAGCAAGATCCTATAAATAGCCTCATTGGAAGGACCAGATGCAATGTTGATCTTTTTCAAAAACACCATGCAGGTTTGGGAATGAACGTTGGCCAAGACATTGGAAAGGAAGTTTCTACTCTTATGAAATGAGGCCAAAGATTCTTTTAGATCCACCTGAGGGACAGCAAGTGATGTCAGCTTAATGTCACGCCCAGGAGACACCTCTGATGGTGCGGGACTGGAGTGTGAACCTAGACCCAGTGTTTGATTCTCAGTACATGGGCTTGAAGCCACAACCTCTCACTCTGTGCATTTCCTTCCCAATTGCCAACCTGTGAAGCCCTGACTGTGCCCCGTCCCAGTGCTGTACTGTGTAACACTAACCAGGGAGACACTCGGGTCCCAAAACCCTGATGCAGGCTGACACATTGGATCTCAGTTTGGTGACATCTGGGCTATCATTTCATGAAGGAATTACCCTGACGTCAATAACTCAAGCCATGAAGAGCATCTTTGTGAACTGGGCTGGGCTGATGCCCCTGAAGGTCAAATACCCTGTTGTCACACACCTTTGAGACTGTCAATGACAACTAGACAGAGAGGTCCTAACTGACCATCACTTCTTACAAAGCTGAAGCCCAGGCAGAGTCCAGATTAGAGACCAGGTGAGGGAATTATAGATTTTAGTCTGTTTTTTTGTTAAATATACTCTGCACGCTCATGTTTGGGTAATCATGTACATCTTTAAGGAGTGCCTCCCAACTTCAACATTGCACCAAACTCAACAGATCCTCCAACTTATTCCTTCAATACATGGTTACTGTTACCAACCGGATCACAGAAACATGAGGAGTAGGCTGTATGGCAGACCCACTTTGCCAGGCAATAGGTAGGTCATGCATTCCTTTTGTCTGAATTTTCATTTCAACTGAAACATTTCAATATTTGGTCAATGCACTCCCTGTCTTCAACCCTCAAGTTATTCCCACTCTCTGGAGCAGATTTATCCCCAACGGCACTTCACTCTCTTCCGGCTGACAGAAACCAGGCTCAGAAAGACAAAATCTACAGTTAGATTTTCTTCAGGATTTCTTTTCCCCCGTGTTGTTACTTGAATGACATGGTCTCCCTCGACAGAGTGGTTTTATCACGACGCTCCCCAAAGGAGCTGCTTGAAATCCTTGGTTTGCAAAGGTACGAGGAAGCAGTCAGTGTACAGCACCTTGTTTCTCTTCAGTGGCAATGGGAAGTACTAGGTAGGAAGAACAAATGGGGTTTGGCCTAGACCCATCCCATCCTTAAAGAACCTTATAAACCACCCCATCGAGACTTGAATGAGCTCCACAGAATGGGCATGTGGTCATTGTTACAAGATGACAGGATATACTAAGTTGATTTTTGTCACTAAAAAATTAAAAATTAGGGGTAGCACGGTGGCTCAGTGGTTAGCACTGCTGCCTCACAGCGCCAGGGACCTGGGTTTGATTCCACCTTCGGGCGACTGTGTGTGTGGAGTTTGCACTTTCTCCCCGTGTCTGCGTAGGTTTCCTCTGGGTGCTCCGGTTTCCTCCCACAGTCTAAAGATGTGCAGGTTGGGGTGGATTGGCGACGTTAAATTTCCCATAGTGTCCAGGATGTACAGCCATGGGAAATGCAGGGTTAAAGGGATAGGGTAGGGGGATGTGATGCTCTCTGGGGGGTCAGTGTGGACTCAGTGGGCCGTATGGCCTCCTTCCACACTGTGGGGTGGGGATTCTACGAAATGATTCTATGATGACAACTGGCGCACTAAGAAACTAACACATTGGAGAGATGTCAGCGAACGAGTGGGGAAGGAAGTCCTATACTGTCAATACAGACGTCAGAATCCTGCATTGGGAGCAGTTCAGAGAAACCTCAATGGAGTGATTTCTGGAGGAAGTGACTATTTTTAAAGCAGCTTGGGCTGATGCTACAAGTTTAGCAAGTGAGAAGTGGCCTAATCAAAAGGCACAAGGTTTGGAATGGGGCCGGGCAGGCTGGATGCTGATGTTTCCCGTGTTGGTGGAATCTAAAACTGGGGGAGCAATTACAAAATAAGGAGTTACCCACTTAAAGACAGAGATAAGGAGGAAATTCTCCTCTCAAAGGGTCATTGGACAACAGCCATGATCTTACTCACTGGTGGAGCAGGCTTGAGAGCCTAAATGTCCTTACTCCTGCTCCCTCATGTAAAAAAACTGCACACTGCATTCATCTGACAGTGTACCAATGACCTTTTCCACTGCAATGATTTCCTCTCAAAAGGGGCCAAGCAAATCCGGCAGAGCTGGAAGGAAGGGTGGTGTAAAACCCTGGGACTCGCTCGATGTCTTCCAAAGGAACACCCAGTGACATCACGGGACAGATGAGCAAATCTAAAAACCCTCCACGGTCTTTGTTCTCATGCTCACAAGTAAAAAGTCAGCCAAATCGGAGGCTGCGAGGCCCCTACAGCTGGACAAAGATCACACTGAATGTCGCCGGTGGTAGCAACAGCTCTCTTTCCTGGCACACAGGGATCCCTCCAGCTGGCAAAGTGAAGAAGGAACATATACCTGATTAAAGCAGTAAAGCGACCTAATAATTAATTTGCAGTTTAAGTCAAATGAGTCCTAAAATCACAGGGACTGAACCACTTTGAACAATTCTTCGTATGAACAAGACTCGCATAAAACTAACCATTCACTCCCATTGACGTGTCTTTCTCCATGGCTCTGTCTATTCCTTTTTCCTCCCCCTTCAAATTCCTACTTCCCTTTGACAGTTACGAGTGGACATTTTTACAAAGGTGACAGCATATGCACTAAGGATTCCAAAAGATGTGCAGGTTATGTGCAGATGGATTGGCCGTGCTACATTGTCCCATAGTGCCCAGGGATGTGCAGGTTAGGGTGGATTGGCCA
>JAHRHZ010000078.1:4803364-4813400 GCA_024137785.1 Ginglymostoma cirratum
TGGATTGGCCGTGCTAAATTGTCCCATAGTGCCCAGGGATGTGCAGGATAGGGTGGATTGGCCATGCTAAATTGCCCTGTTGTGTCCAGGGATGTGCAGGCTAAGTGGGTTAGCCATGGGCAATGCAGGGTTACAGGGATGGGATGCTCTTTGGAGGGTCGGTGTGGACTCAGTGGGCCAAATGGCCTGCTTCTGCACTGTAGGGATTCTGTAAGAAAAACAAACATGTTGGGGAGATGACAGGAAATGAGCGGAGAAGGAAGTTCTACCAGTAACACTGTCGAAATGGACTTTGCATTTGGAGCTGTTTTGCAGGCAGTGCATTAACCTCTCCTCCCTGGTAGGTTAGCTTGACGTACTCAGTGAAGATAACCGGGGTCCTTCCAATCTATTCAAACTGTGCGAGGGGATAAATCTGCTCCCTCAAGCCCTGACCACACAGCAGGCACACTGAGGGGAACAACTGCTCCAACCATACCAGCACATTGCCCTGGAATCGCCAACCACCACCACACCCTTACATCAATTATACCTGGGCAGATACTGGCAATCCCAGAATCCCATCTCACTGGCAACCGATGCGTGTATTCATCGGAACAGAGCTCCATGGAACACTTGTTTGAGATTGTGGGTGAACTTCAGCAGAGTTTGGGTCCGGTGAGTTCAGATCCTTGTGGCTGGATCAGTTATTTCACAAGTATCATCTCCTCCTGTATTATTTGAACTGAAGCACCTCACTGCCTCGAAAATTGCCACACACCATGGTAACCAAAGGCAGAGAGAAGAAGTCAAGCTGTGAGTCCCCTGCCAACCCCATCAAAGTAAAGTTACTGAGGAGTGAGACTGGAAGAGAAGGGATCGGGAATAATTGCCCAGTTTTCTTTCTCATGTGGCACGATGGCTAGGCCCGGGAATGTACACCCTCTCCCGGGACACTGCACTCTTGTTCTGGCACAGAGGTCTCTTCTTCATCCTTGGTATTCCCAGGTATTCCGGCGACCTGGTAGGCGGTCTTGTCCAGGAATGGTGGTCTCGGCCCAGCACGGTGGGTATTCTTCAGCAGAGGCTTCCAGACTAGAATTCCAGCGGCCTGGCGTGGCAGTTTTGTCCCAGAATGGTGATCTCATCCCAGCTGTTCAGGGTATTCTGTCATTCCTAAAATCGGTTTTCCCTGTGCCCAAGATTCATTAACTGAACTGTGATGAACTCTGTCTTAATTCTATTTTTTTTTTATCATTATCACGTATGACTTCTGTCATTGGTGTAGGCAATATATGTGTATATATGTAGGAAGTATATGTGACAATAAATTTCTATTCTATTGCTTTCTTGTTTCACTATCCAATGTCCTAACAGGTATAGTTCTACACGACAGTCATACACCAAGCTCAATCCCTAGTGTATCTGCTTTGAGGGGCTTTTGCTTTGTGATAGCTGAAGGATCTCCTCCTCCTCATATCTCTCCGACTCGGAATAAGTTGTTCTTTCAGTTGGTAAGTAGGCTCCTCCCTTTGGCACGAGGAGCTCACTGCTCCCAGCTCGCTCAGTAAAGGATCTGTGTAAACAAACTTCCATACAGTGGAATGGTCTGTAATCAAATCCCAGTGTGGTGCCAATTTTCCTCAATACTCTTACCAAGGGGAATCGAAAAGAATCTGTGTCCTTGTGTCCTGTCCAATAACCCATGCTGGAAAGTAAGAGAGGGAGGAGTGAGAGGGAGGGAGGAGTGAGTGAGTGTGAGCGTGTGTGTTTTGGGTGCGTGCATGTGTGTATGTAAACACGTAGGGTGTTCATGTAAAGCATACATAACCGTGGAAGATGTAGAAGCAAGGGTGGGCCATTCGTCCCCTCGAGCATATTCTACCACTCAATAACATGACGTATGATCATCTGCCTCAACTACAGATTCCTGCTCTGTCCCTTAGCATAAAAAAAAGCCATCAATCTGACAGGGATAAACAGATACCTGAACACTTGCAGAATTTTGAGTGAAGGAAACTCAGTGTTTATTGGTGAGCCGCTTATTCAGAGACTACAACTCCATTGTTTTCGACTTGTAGACAGGGGGAAAACAACCTCTTAGCATCTACCTCATCAAACCCTTCAGGAATTTGCTATGTACCAATTAGATCACTTCACATTCTTCTAAATTCTAGGGAATATTGGCCAGGCCTTCTCAAGCTCTCCTCATAAGACAAGCCCCATCATCCCTAAAATCAGTGACCAAGGCAAATACATCTTTCCTTGAGCAAGGAGGCCAAAACTGACATAGAAACATTGTAGATAGGAGCAGGAAGAGGCCATTTGGCCCTTCGAGATTGCTCTGACATTCATCATGATCATGGCTTATCATCCAACTCAATAATCTAATCCTGTTTTCTCCCCAAAACAGCCAAACACCCAAAACACATGCTCACACTCACTCACTCCCCCATTTCTGAAGAAGGGTCTAGACCCGAAACGTCAGCTTTCCTGCTCCTCTGATGCTGCTTGGCCTGCTGTGTTCATCCAGCTCCACACCTTGCTATCTCTTCTCCCCATAACCTTTGATCCTATTTACCCCAAGTGCTATATCTAGTTGCTTCTTGAACACATTCAATATTTTGACATCAACTACTTCCTGTGGTAATGAATTCCACAGGCTCACCACTCTTTGGGTGAAGAAATGTCTCCTCATCTCCATCCTAAATGGTCTACCCTGAATCCTCATACTGTGACCCCTGGTTCTGGGCACACCCAAACATGTTTACAAACACACATGCACGCATCCAAAACACACATGCTCACACTCACTCAGTCCTCCCTCCTTCTCACCGCTCCCTCTCTTACTTTCCAGCATGGGTTATTGGACAGAACACAAGGACACAGATTCTTTTCGATTCCCTTGGTAAGAGTATTGAGGAAAATCGGCACCACACCGGGATTTGGTTCCAGACCATTCCACTGTATGGAAGTTTGTTTACACAGATCCTTTACTGAGCGAGCTGGGAGCAGTGAGCTCCTCGTGCTAAAGGGAGGAGCCTACTTAACAACTGAAAGAACAACTTATTCCCAGTCGGAGAGATATGAGGAGGAGGAGAGCCTTCAGCTATCACAAAGCAAAAGCCCCTCAAAGCAGATACACTAGGGACTGAGCTTGGTGTGTGACTATCCTGTAGAACTATACCTGTTAGGACATTGGATAGTGAAACAAGAAAGCATCAGGAACATCCTCCCTGCATCTACCCTGTCTAGTCCTGTTAGAATTTTATAAGTCTCCATGAGATTCCCCCTCATTCGTCTGCACTCCAGCGAAAACAATCCCAACATAATCAATCTCTCCTCATACGTCAGACTCGCCATCCCCAGAATCAGCCTGGTAAACCTTCACTGTAGTCCCTCAAGGGCAAGAACATCCTTCCTCAGAAAAGGAGACCAAAACTGCACAGAATATTCCAGGTGTGGTCTCACCAAGGCCTATGCAAACTGCATAGACTTAATTAAATTCCAAAAGAGTTAAAACACCATTTGCTTTACTAATTGCTTGGTGTAACTGCGTGTTAACTTTCAGTGATAAGCGTCAAAGAACACTCAGGTGAAACTGAATACCCTCTTTTTCCACTCTCTCACCCTTTAAAAATGCGTCCATGTTGTCCGTTCATATGAACAAATGGAATGTTGATCTTTATTGCAAAGTGAGTATAAAATTGGGAAGCAGTGGTCAGACCACAGCTGGAATAGTGTGAACTCTTCTGGTTCCCTTACCTTATGAAAGATACACTAGTATGGGAAGCAGTCCACAGAAGTTCCTTTAGGCTGATATAAGGGCTGTCTTATGAGGAGAGGTTGAGTATCTTGGGCCTGGACTCATTGGAATTTAGAAGAACA
The DNA here is from genome assembly GCA_024137785.1 of Ginglymostoma cirratum. Taxonomy (NCBI): domain Eukaryota; kingdom Metazoa; phylum Chordata; class Chondrichthyes; order Orectolobiformes; family Ginglymostomatidae; genus Ginglymostoma; species Ginglymostoma cirratum. The sequence goes on from JAHRHZ010000078.1 coordinate 4,807,232, forward strand.
AGAGACGACCTTATTGAAACATACAAGTTTCTTAAAGAACTTGACAGGGTAGCAGAGGAAAAGATGGTTCCCCTTGTGGGAGAGTCTAGGGCCAAAGTGCATAATGTCAGAGTAAGGGATTGCACGCTTAAATCAGAAATTAGGACATCTTTCTCGCTGAAGGTAGTGCATCTGTGGAATTCTTTACCACAGACAGCTGTTAGTGACCCAGCCTTAAGTATTTTCACGGCTGAGATAGACATATTTTTAATAAGTAAGGGATTCAAGGATATGGGGAAAAGGCAGGAAAGTGGAGTTAAGGATAAACAGATCAGTCATGATCTCAATGAATAATGGAACAGATTCAATGGGCTGAATAGTCTACTTGTGCTCTGAGATCTTACGTTCTTAACGTGTGTGTGTGTGTGTGTGTGTGAGAGAGAGAGAAAGAGAGAAAAAAAGTGTGTGAGCAAGAGCGCAAGTGAGGGTGTGTGTGCGCGCACACGTGTGCTGGTATGTTTGTCACTATCCACCAGGAGATAACATGATAAATTTTAACTGGAATGCCTGACTCCGAGTCTGGGCTCACAGCAGAAAGGCATTAAGTGCCTGTGGAGTGTCACTCCAGGGAAAGGCAGAACCTACAGCAGGAGGTGGAAGGTTTCCAGGCACAACACAGTGAGCCAAATTGGAAACGCGAGTGGCAACTGAAGGAGACACAAGGGGCAAGGTACACCCTGAGACCAGCCCAGGGCTTGAAACTGCCAATTCTAATGAGCCTCGTCAGATGAGAAGCGTCTGGAAGACTTGCGGTTGTTGTGGTCTGCACATTAGCAGCTTGTGCTCTCAGCATTAATTAGTCAGGCACAGCAGGGGGTGGAATGGAAACTCAAGAGACATTTCGTTCTTGGCCATTTGGAAAGAATTTGAAGCAGAAAATGCCTAATTCTAACTATCCAAATACTGGGGCGGCCTGTGAGACAAGTGTTACGGCTATATTTATGAATGTAAATTTCTTTGCTCGCATTCCACACGGAGTAATTTATTTTGAAGCAGTTAGTGGATAAGAACAAACATTTTTCCTGTGCAATTGAAGTCACTCCACTGCAGGGAATACAAACCATGGACAAATGGGGTGCGCGCGCGCGCACACACACACACACACACACACACACCTAAAACCCACTCCCAACAACAAATGGAGCCCTAAAAAATGGGGGATCACACCAGACAGCAAGTCCTATTGGATGTTCACAATGAACAATGTACTAACCATACCCAACCATCAAATGCTTGCAGTATTCAATACGGTGCCCATCATTGGATAGGATTCTGTGATTGGACAATATTTTCTAAATACTCTTATGTGAAAAATTACACGCTCAGCCAGTTTACAGTTGTCAGTTGGGCTTGCAGTGCAGGCACTTGTTTGCTGGGAAGTTACACATATTAATCTAAAGAGCCCCATTCTTTGCCTACAGAAAGAACTTGGTTTTAAGTTCTTGTGCTTGTTTCAAATCAAAAAAATGGGCAACTGCCATTTTCCGGTTAATTTCTGTATGTAATACACTGGCCAATCACAGTCAATCTACCTATTTTAAAATTTAAGCCAATCTTGACATTTAACTGTCAGTCTTCATTAACTGGTGCATTCTCTTTTACAATGCCTCTACCAGTCTGAATCCACTTTCTAACCAATCAGCATTCTGCTCTCAGGGTACGAATGCCGTTTTATTTTGGTACTCCTTGTGAATTATTCCGATGACTGTTAGATGAAAAACTTCAGCAAAATGTATGTTTTCTCAATAACACTCACATTCTGCGCTACCGAGCTAATTCTGGAGTTAGTTACCAGGCTGCTCTCAGTTTAACCTACCAGTGAGGACGTTAGAGTTAGGACAGACTGAGCTCACAGAGCAATTTGAGACGAACACAGGATGGCTAAGTGCACATGATGACCCCTAATAGCCACGTTCATAAGGTTGGATCAATGAACACAATTCCACTACAAATATTACTCCTAGCTCACTAAGCAAAAGGATCCAGTGTTTCTAACATCAAAATCCATACGTTGAATTTGACAACAAAAGACTTTCAGATGGTATTGTTGTAAACCTACGATTTAGCACTAAATATCAGTTTCCATCTTTCCCTTTTGAACCCTTTCCCTGTTTAGAAGGCAACTTCCCCTTGAAGAACAACACAGTTTTTATTCTATTCATTAGCCCTCCATAAAATTATCTGAAGAACTCAGCTCTTTACTTTTAGGGGAGGGTTGGAAGAAAGGGAGGGGACTAAATTAAAACAGAGTCGGAGGTGTATATAAAATGCAACAGACCTTGCAGTGCCCACCTCTAATGTCTTCAAGGGTGTTGAAGGATACCATGTGCTTAGAATGCTGCTCCTTTTTCTGTTCTTTGGTAGTTGCAAGTGATATCACACAAATGAATGGTTTCCCACCCCCTCCACTAAATCACCAGTGATCACTTCCCATCATTACCCACCATTACTAATCGCCACTGCTCCCAATTAACAAAGGTCCTACAAAGCCCACCAGGGAGCAGTGCAATAGCACCAAACATGTGGGAGAGGGAGGGGATTAAATTAGAGGGGGGAATAATATGCTCCAACCCCTGCAGAAGTGCACTATTATTGTTTTCCAACAATTGAATCGGGTCATCGCTAGATTTTGAATTCCAGATTTTGTTGAATTCAATCCCCACCACTGGCTGAGGTCAGATTTGAACCGGGGTTCCAAGACTATTATGTAGGTCTCTGCAATATTATTTCAGAGTCAATACCACTCGCCATGGCCTCCCTATGTAGAACCACACGATAGTGTTATCACACATAACTGAGCGACTTTCCCACCACCAAACTCACTGTTACTTTTTTAAAATTTTGTCTCTCCTGTTAACTACCACCAGTAATCACCCGCGTAGCCAATTCGTAATTTACTTGCAAATCTTCTTACAGGCAATGCGAACCATCAAAAGTGAGGGAGTGGTAGGGAGAGTGAGAAGGGGCTAAATCAAAATGGAGTCAGAAGGGGAAATGAAGCACTGTATCCCCGGCTGTGCTTCTCTCTCTCTCTCTAAAGGAGAGCCACACTCTTAAATAAACTGTGCACTGAGAATCACCTTCTCTCAATAAACTTTGGAACTGTTCTGTGACTCTGGAAACGTTCTTCTTTTCTAGCTCTGACATCCAAAATACTTAGCTCTGGAAAATACGTATCAAAATTACTTTCAGTTCAAAATCTGCGGATATGGAGAGCAGAAGGTAATCTAATACAAGATACGTCTCCCATTGTGACTTCATTACTCAATGACTTTCTGCTCCACCACACTCGCAGATAGTTTCACTGTTGCATCATGTCCTTTCTAACAAGCACTCTTGGCATTCAGACCAGCATCAACCAAGACGTAGTTGACGGTGAGATCATGTTCCCTAGCCAGAGTAGGGAGGGACACTGAAGCAGCAGCTGTGGCTACTGTTATTTAAAGCTGACAGCCAGAGAAAAAACAGCAAGCTGCAGTCACCTGGGCAGGCGAATGCCATGCAACAGGAAGGTATTCCTGCATCCAGGGGGCACGCCTGGCTGTATTTCCCTATCCAAAACAAGGGTGAGAGGTGAGGAAGGGGTTATTGGTGGGCAGCATCAAAGGATGATGTTTAACAGCTCAGCTAAAATGATGCCAACTCCAGCAGTCTGACACTCCCTCACTGATGCATTGGAACATCTGTCTAGTGTATGGACAAAAATCCCCAGAGTGAGATTTGAACTCACGTAACCTAGGCTGATGCTAAGTTCTTTAGAATGCAGTGACTCTGAGGAGAGGTGTTGACTGAGTTACAGTGGCTGACACACTGCAAGCCAGGAGCTTGGATTCCAGGATGACCTTGATGCTATAAAGTAGGCAATCTGAGATCCAAAATCATAAGTTACAGGTCCCTCTTTCTTGAATGCAGTCTCCTGCTGGATATCCACAGTCAGTCAGGCTGGTTTGTATCTTAAATGCAGAAGTGGGGGCACGGTCGTGCATGGGACAAAGAAAGAGGAAGCTGTTGGCTGTCCCAAAGCTTCTATGTCTATAAAGTCTTGGCTTTTCATACTGGGAACTGGTCAGGTTTGAAGGCTGGAGATACCCGAACACAATACACGAAGAAAACAGACAAGAAAATTTGAAAACAGGAAATGCTGGAAGTGTTTGGCCAGCCAAGTAACTTCCAAAGTGAACAGGCAAGATGTTTTGGTAGGGATTTACATCTCATCATCACTGCCTGAATTGGGGATCTATACGCAATACACTGCAACCAGGATGGGGAACAGGGAGGATTTTCCCATTCCAATGGATGCAGTAGCCTGGGAATAAGCAACTAGGGAAAATCAGGCAGTGCATACTGGCAGGAGACAGCATGAGAGATTGGGAAGGGAAATAGTTCCATTTTCAATCCGGCACTGACCCATGCACCCAGTAATGGAATCTGTCCCAACCAAGTCAACATCTCTGACAATCTATCAAGTTTTCACTCTTTTGACAAAAGCAACACTGATTTTGTGCATCACACTGGCAACTGTGCCGAGTTGGGAGCACTATCCAAAGGTCACAGCTTTGACTTCCAATCCGCATCTCTCTAGACTACAACCAGACAGCACCAGGGACCTGGATTCGATTCCAGCCTCGGGTGACTATCAAGTGTGAAGTTTGCACATTCTCCCAGGGACTGCATGGGTTTGCTCTGGGTGCTCTGATTTCTTTCCAAAATCCAAAGATGTGCAGGTTAGTTGGATTGGCCGTGCTAAATTGCACAGTGTGTGCAGGCCAGATGGGTTAGCTAGGTGAAAATGCAGGGTTGTAGGGGAGGGGGTTGGGTCTGGGTCTTTGGAGGGGCAGTGTGCTCGTCGGGCCAAATGGCCTGCTTCCACAATGAACTCACGATTCAATGAACTCCCAGGACTTACTGAGGGAATCTCAATTTACCAACTCATCCCAAAGACAGCACCTCTGACAATGCAGCCTCTCTCATCACTGCATCCAGAATGCCATCCTGGACTACACATGCTATTCCAGAGTTCCTACTGATTCACAGATGAGAGTGCTGACAGTCTAAGTTACCATGGTTAACACAGGAGAAGTGAAAGGTTTGGATTCCAGGAAGTCTTTAATAATATAATACCAGAATCTTGACATCTGGGATTGTGACAGGTTATAAGCTCTTCAGTCTTTAATTCAGGGAGTGTCTCCAGGGGGATATCCACTGAGTTATTGCTCCAGCTGTTTGTCTGTTGAAAACTGTCCAGACACATAGGGCTAACTGTTCCACCACAGCTGCACTGAATGTGACATGGCTTCCCCACATTACATCAGCAATCATATTCACAAATTTGGCTGTAATGCAATTTGGGTTGGGCAAGGTGTTAGATAAAAGGTAAGGATTTTGTTTTTGTTGCATTTAGGGGATTAGCCGAAAAGTGGTACTTGGAAGTCACTCGCTCTTGCCTAGAGGGATTTTTATAAAAATAAACTGGAGCTGGCAGCAAATTCGCACTGAACGCACTTCGAAACAAATGTCACTTTTCCATCAGTGATATCATAGCTGGGTTTCAAGTGTCCACCTTGCGTCCAGCAATCCTTCCTAGAGACTGATCGACCACAAGCAGCAGCTTTGAAATTTATAAACAACTCACAACGAAGTAGCAACTTAAACATCAATAGAAAACATCTGGAGGTGCTTCACAAAATCAGTAAAGGAATGAGCAAACACAAGCCCTGCCAAAAGAGGAGCAGTGATCAAAAGAGATAACCAGGTGTAGAGCTGGATGAACACAGCAGGCCAAGCAGCATCAGAGGAGCAGGAAAGCTCACGTTTCGGGTCTGGACCCTTCTTCAGAAAATGATCAAAAGATATGATGTGGAAGTGCTGGTACTGGACTGCTCCTGATGAAGGAGCAATGATCCGAAAGCTTGTGATTTCAAATAAACCCGCTGGACTATAACCGGGTGTTGTGTTGATGTGGAGGTGCCGGTGTTGGACTGGGGTGGACAAGGTCAGAAATCAACAACACCAGAGACAGTGGGAACTGCAGAGGCTGGAGAGTCTGAGATAACAAGGTGTGGAGCTGGATGAACACAGCAGGCCAAGCAGCATCAGAGGAGCAGGAAAGCTGACATTTTGGGTCTAGACC
>JAHRHZ010000078.1:4813800-4828480 GCA_024137785.1 Ginglymostoma cirratum
GCACCTACACTGTAACCCCCTCCCCTTCCCCGGGGCACCTTCACTGAGCACACCATAACACCCCCGCCCCCGGACCTGGGCAAACGGAAACTTCCCTGAGTTCCAGAGGAAGATCCCAATTCAGAACCTTTCCGCCCGCCCGCCTCCCCCCCCGAGGGGAGCAGCCAGGAGGAGTCCTGGGGTCACTCAGTCATTCCCTCCCGAGATTGGGGAATTGGGGAGTGGGGGTGGGGGGAGGAATCGGGACTGTGGAGCCGAGGCTCAGGAACTCCCTGGGAAGGAGTTACAACAGGAGCAACAAAGCGATCGGGGTTGTTGGGGGGGGGGGGGGCGGGGGGTTGGCGTGGATGGGGAAGGTGGTTGCAGGAATGCAGGGGGTCTGGCGGACGGTAGAGAGCCCTGAACAAACTCACCCAAGAGCAGGCAGCAGTGCGATCCGGAGCCCCGTCTGCCGTCCCGGCTCAAAGCCACAGGCTCACACAGAGAGAGAATGGGAGCAAAATCTCCAGGCAGGCAGAACAAATCCGAACCAGCCAACTTCCACCGTCCGGCTGCCAGCAACACTCCCCTCCCTCCCTCTCCCACCCCTCCCCAGGAGGGTCACATCCTTCTAAAGGCTTTCCCTGTGAAACCCCCAACACCACCTTCCAGCTCCAGCGAGCTCCCTTCCCCCCACCCCCCCCAACCCAGTCCCAGGGATCAATCCCAGTTTTCACTCCAAACTCTCTCCTACACTGTCACCTGGACTGGCGGAATTCCCACCCCCAACCCCAGACACCATTGGATAGCAGTCCCCACTCTCTCCCAATGTATTGGATACAGCTTCTGTCACTCACCAAGCCACGCCATTTAAAGAGCCAAGCGCTCACAATCAGCAAGCTGCATTTTTGTAACTTCAGTAATGTGGATGTATTGACTGTGATGTGTGAGTTTTAGCCTTGGATTGATGGCGTGCTCTTATGAGGATAGGTTGTTCAGACTGGGCGTATTACCCCTTGAGAAGAGCAAGGGGTGACCTGATGGATGTGTTGAGGGTCTAGGTGACAAGGTGGCTGTGGAAAGGATGTGGGTCCTCTTGTGGTTCAGTCCAGAACTAGGAGGGTATGTTTAAAAAATCAGGGGGAACCCCTTTTCGATTAGCGATGAAGGTAACTGTTTTTCTATAAGTTGGGTGACTTTGGAACTCTCTGCCTCAGAAGACAGTGGAGTTGGGACCATTGCCTACACATAAGGTCAAAATAGATAGATTTGTGTTAGGCAGGGACCCAAAAGGTTTTGGGGGTCTATAGGAACATAAGGAGCACAACTGTTGCACCATTGATCATGGCTGATCTTTTTGTGGACTCAGCTCTACCTACCTGCTGTTCACCATAACCCTGAAATTCTTTACTGTTCAAAAATCTATCCATCTTTACCTCAAACATTCAATGAGGTAGCCCCAACTGCTTCACTGGGCTGGGAATTCTATAGATGTGTGTGAAGAAGTTCCCCCTCGATTTAGTTCTAAATCTGCTTCTCCCTCATTTTGAGGCTCTCTAGTTCTAGTTTCACCTGCCAGTGGAAACACCCTTCCTGCTTCTATCTTGTCCATTCCTTTCATAATTTTGAGTTCCTATGAGATTTTGCTCTCATTCTTCTTAGTTCCAATGGGTATAGTTTCTCAAGCCTGCTCCTTGGCTTCAATCCTCCTTTCTCACTAGCTCAATGTAACAAGGTGGGAATGTGGAATTGGGAACACCAATACATCAGCCACGATGTTATTGAACAGGCTTTGAAGGGCTGAAAGTCCTACTTCTTCCCCAGTCTGTATGTTTGTCTATTTTAGGTGCAGAAGCTATGCTAAATCCAAAGAACTTGTTCATTATCGTTGTGTGGCGTGGGGTGGGGTGGAATGAGAGAACCTCTAATTATGACACTTTTAGATTGGATTGTTGTAACACAGGAAACTTGAGAAGGAGCCTCTGGTCTTAAAAAACATGGACAAAGAAGGACACAAATTCAGCTGGGACAACACATCCATAATTGCACGAGCCAAACAGAGACACGCCAGGGAATTCCTGGAGGCCTGGCATTCCAACTGGAACTCCATCAACCAACACACTGAACTGGAACCGATATACAAATCACTGAAAAACAAAACCAGAAGTGATGCCAACCACCCCAGCAAACCGAGGCATATAAATAACAAGCACGACAGAACACTGACGCTTCACCGGAGGCACACTGGTGATATTACCGAGCAGGGTGACGAAACGTCTGCAACCAAACACACCGGCTCGGCGAGCAAGTCTACACCTCATCTACAACCCGAGCTACAAATCTTCTTGAGACTTTAAAGGAGCTTCTACAGAAACTTAATGAGGGAAAAATTGCTGTCACGGGTCTTTCAGCCTTAGAACAGTGAGGGACTAGGGATGTTGTATGCCTGACATCGAATATACTTTGCAAATACCTTGGCTTTTTTCAAGTTGTATTGAGGGACCCCAGCGTGGAGCCTGTATGGAGAAAAGTTGAATTTTATTGAATGTGTTCTGTAATATTGAATTGGAAATGATTTGCCCTCAGGCTGCATGCCCTACGTGAGACATGCATTGTAGGTACTAAGAATGTTGCAATTATGCTGAGGCACCGCAGAGTGGAACATGCCATAAGGAAAAAAGTAGAATTTTAATGCCCTTTCTGCAATTCAAAATATTTTGTAATGTACTTCTGCAAATGCTACGAGTAAGTTATTATATTTTTGGAGAAAAGAAAGCTTTAAAAGATTGAAATTTCACTGCCGTACTGCAGGTACATTCAACATTGACGTTCTGTGCCACTCCCTGTAGTTTGTGGGTCAGTTCACTCACACCTCTAGAGATCTGGCATCAAATCCAACACCAGCTTGAGCATAGAAATCAAGATTACCATGGACTGGAGGTGCTGCCTTTTGCAGGAGGTTTCAAACCAAATCTCTTTCTGCCCGTACAGGTGAATCAAAAGGGTCCCACGGTACAATTTCAAAGAACAGAAGAGTTCTTATGGCGTCCGAGCCAATATTTAGCCCTCAACTAAATCACAAAAAGACCCAGATTATCTGATAATTAGCACATCACTTTGAAGTTTGCTGCGTATAATTTGGCTTCTGTTTTTGACCCTGCAACAAGACACTGTAACTGTACTTCTCAAAGTATTTTACAAACCAGAGATGTCAGCGGCTGGGAAAAGTGCAATATAAATGCAAGTCCTTTTCTTTTAATTCCTGTACCCAAAGTGTCAAGGTGAAAAAAAAACTCAAGGCATCACACCAATGAACATTCTACCAGGCAGCTAGTAGAGTCATTCAGCACGGAAACAGACTCTTTGGTCCAATTGGTCCATGTCAATCATAATCCCAAACTAAACTAGTCCCACTTGCCTGCTCCTGGCCCATATCCCTCTAAACATTTCCTATTCATGTACTTATCCAAGTGTCTTTTCAAATGTTGTAATTGTGCCCACATTGAACGTTTCCTCAGGAAGTTAATTCCACACATGAACCACACTGTTTTTTAAAAAAAGAACAATCCAACTCCCAAATCCCTCTCCTCCTCCCTTTAAAAATGTAACCCCTTGTCTTGAAGTTCCCCTATCCAAGGGAAATGACACCCAACATTAACCCTATCTATCCCCCTCATGATTTTATAAACCTCTACAAGATTACCTGCCAACCTCCCAAGCTCCAGTGAAAAACGTCCCAACCCTTGTTTGTAACTCAAGCCTTCCATACCCGGCAACATCCTAGTAATAGAACTACCAAAACAGCTGGAATACAAATACATATAGTGTATTGACTCTAAAATGAGAATTCCAGAGAAACCCTTTTCTCTGGAGCCAGTTCAAGCCATAATAGAAAGCAGAAAGTGGTGGAGAAACTCAGCAGGTCTGGCAGCATCCATAGGCAGAGAAACAGTTAACAATCAGATGTAGACAAAACAGGAGGCTGGAAGAACACAGCAAGCCAGGCACATCTGGAGGAAAGGAGAGGTCAACTGAAGAACATTCACAACAGTTCTGAAGATGCTCTTTTATTTCAGATTTCCAGCATCAGCAGTATTTTGCATCAATTATACCAGTTGGAGCCAGTCTGCTCAGGAGGAAAATCAGGTGAAAATGTTTCCACATGACAAGGAGCAGAAATCTGGAAACCTCAGAGGTGTCTAGATTGAGAACCATATAAAGGCAAAATGAATTGAGATTACAGGGAAGGATGTGCATTTATACAGGACCTTTTACAATGACTGGACATCCCAAAGTGCTTTACAGCCAATGAAGTGCTTTCAAAATTAAGTAATGTAGGAAATGAGGCTGCTAATTTTCTCAGAAGCTCCCACAAACAAGACTTTTATAGGGGATAAATAATCTGTATTGTTCATCAAGAGATAAATGAATGTATTAACCCCTCAGAGCAAGGACAACCATTGTTCATTGACAAGAACCTGTTGTACTTGAAGTCTTTTAACATGGGGAATTTGTTACGATGCAGTGACCACATCGTTCTGGCTGACCAGGAATCTCTCACCCACTCTTACCACATGCCACAGGCATAACAAGAGGGTCTACATGTTGAAAATCAACCTATTTGGCCAGGCAACAGGACATCTCTCAAGGCTGTCAAGTCCTGAGATGAGACTTGAACCCAGTGTGTCCTGTCCCAAGGTAAGATTTTTACATACTGCACCGTGAGGGCTAGTTATTGGCCAGGCCACCCAGGGTAGCTACCCTAGTCATCTTTACAGGGGAATCTTTTTACCTCTGCCAGAGATGTGTAGCCAGTCCTCAGTTTAACATTGGACCCAAAAGGTGGCATCTGAGTCCAGTACTACACAATACAAGCATACAAATTAGTCGTGGAAGTAGGCCATTCAGCCCCTCAAACCTGTTCCACCATTCAATAAGATCATGGCTGATCCGTTTGTGTCAGATTCCACATTCCCACAGTTCTCTGACCTTTGATTCCTGTGTGTACAAGAATCTATCTACCTCCACCTTAGACATATTCGATTGACACTACCCCCACCACCATCAGAGGGTGAGTTCCAAAGTGTCACAACCCTCAGGGTGGGGGGTTCGAGAGACTCATTTCTGTCCAGAGAGGATAACCTCTTATTTTAAAACGGTGTCACCAGAGCAACAGCCTTGACTTTTGAGCTCCTGCAGCAAGTTACTTTGTGTTAAAGGCAGTCGCTTTGATGCATGCTTACCTGACAATATATTTGAAGCCAGCACTGGTTTAAGGGCAGAACGACCTACATTTATGCTCCCGCCTCCTTCCTAAAAGATATTTTATTCAGATGCAACTTCTTGTTGTTCAGTTTCTTTTGACCTGGTGTCTAACACTCTGTTGTGGGTTATCACTATCTTGTTTACTGAATGAATCAGACAGTGATGCGACACTTGACTAGTTTACGGAGACTTCCTCAGACAAACAAGGTTGAAAATGTTTTAATAATTCACGGTGACTAAACAAGTGTGACTTTTTCTGTATTATGCTACTATGATTTTATTCAGGGAAAACAAAACAGCTTTGCATTAATTCATTCTCAGGATGTGGGTGCTATTGGTAAAGGTTGGCAGTTTTTTCCCATTCTTTCCTACCTTTGTGAAAGTGAAATATGTGATGAGATTAACACCTACAGGCAGCACAGTGGTTAGCACTGCTGCCTCACAGTGCCAGGGACCCGGGTTCAATTCCACCCTTGGGTGACTGTCTGCGTGGAGTTTGCACATTTTCCCTGTGTCTGCGTGGGTTTCCTCTGGGTGCTCCAGTTTCCAAAGATGTGCGGGCTACGTGGATTGGCCATGCTAAATTGTCCCGTAGTGTTCAGGGATGTGTAGATTAGGTAAATTATAGGGGGATGGGTCAGTGTGGACTTGTTGGGCCAAAAGGCCTGTTTCCTCACTGTAGGGATTCTATGATCTACCATTAGAAGCTTTTCTTTAGCACAGCGGGTTGGTGAAGCAGAGTGATACCCAACAGTGTGGGTTAAATTCCTGTATTGGCTGAAGACACCATCCAAGCCTTACTGTCTCAAACTTGTTCATCTGTCCACCAGCTATCCTTCTCTGAAAAGAGGGCAGCTTGTGGTTCTCTGGGTCTATGGTGACCTGCACTTCATTACAGAACAATCTATATTAGAATGCTAACTTAGTGTAGGGATGTAGAGTGCAGAAACAGACCCTTTGGTCCAACTTGTCACGACGACCAGGTTTCCCCAGTTAAACTAGTCCTATTTGCCTGTGTTTGACCCATATCCATCTAAACCTTTCTTATTTCTGTACCTGTCCAAATGTCTCTTAAATGCTGTAACTGTACCTGCATCTATCACTTCCTCTGGCAGTTCATTCCATATACGCACCACCCACTGTGTAGATAAAGTTGCCTCTCAGGTCCCTTTTTAAATCTTTCCCCTGTCTCAATAAAAATATGCCTTCTAGCTTTGAACTCCCTCACCCTAGGAAAAAGACCTTTGCTATTCACCTTATCTACATTTCTCATGGTTTTTTTTATAAATCTCGATAAGGTCACCCCTCAACCTCCTACGCTCCAGTGAAAAAAGGTCTCAGTCTATCCAGCCTCTCCTTAGAAGTCAAACCCTCCATTCCCAGTAACATCCTTGTAAACCTTTTCTGTACCCCTTACAATTTAATAATATCCATCCTATAGCAGGGAGAGGTTACCTTTGCTTTCCATCAATGATCTAATGGATCACTCGATAATCTCACATGTTTATACTTGTGGGTGGTGCGCAACTCAATTTTTATCAAGTGTATTCGCTAAGTTAAAAGAGCATTTAACCTGATCTGTTTCTTGAAACCCATTGCTCAGCTCCTTACTGTGGGAAAGGGGCCCATTTTGGAAGAATATTTTGTCAGTTAGGGGTTAATAACTAAGGAAAGTTCCTGTTGATGAGACTTGTAAATGCTTGGATACTGCCTTCAGGAGAAAACCCAGCAGAAAAGAAACATTGGGATGTGACTTTCATTCATTGTATGTTTTTTACTTGTAATGTCTGAATTGTGGTGGACCTGTACTAACTGCTCAGTTTTAAGTATAGCAACAAATTATTGTTTCATTCTTGTGTTCCATTTGTTTGTTGTTCAATATTGTTCATTCTTTAAAGAACCCACTAAATATATCTCCCTCAGGAGCCGCAACTAATTGGGAAGATGCTAATATATAATATGTTAAATTATGCATTGTACATCAAGAAATGGTCTAAATGGATCCCAAAGGCTTTCTCGGATTTGATATATTCTGATATTAAATGTAGAAAAAAACCCTTTTTACAACACAGGGGGTTTATTAATAGAGTGAAATTCAGCTTTAATTGATAATGGCATTATGACAAACCGATTGAAAAATGATATGTATCCTCCAAGTTTGATCAGCTTGAACGTTCAATCATTCTGACTGTTCAGTCAGAAAGCTGTTATGCCAGAGGTTGACTGTAAAGCCCTTGAGAATCAATGAAGCACTCTTTGATAACTAGTTTCTCCTGTAATATAGGAAATGCATGCAATTATTTATTGCCCTACAAACAGCAATGAGATCAATGACTAGGTAATATTTTAGTGGTGCTAGTTAAGGGATAAATATTAGCCAGGGCATTGGATTGTCTTCAAGAAGTATTATGAGATCTTTTCTATCCATCAGAGAAGGCATACAGAGCTCATGCGAAAGATACCACCTCCAAAAGTGCAGCATTCTGTCAACGCTAGATGGGTGTGTCAGCCCAGATTTTGTCCTTGCATTTTCAGAATGGGGTCTTGACCCCTAAATTTCTGACTTGAGGCCAGAGAGTTAGCACCAAAACAATGACCTGAAGTACTAATAAATACCTTATGGATTTTCCTGTTCACAGGAATGCCTGCTCAGAGCTTGCATCTCCAAGGAATCATCCAGATTAATGCAGTGTAGAGCTGGAGGAACACAGCAGGCCAGGCAGCATTGGAGGAGCAGGAAATCTGGGTTTTCTGAAGAAGGGTCCCGACCCGAAACGTCAACTTTCCTGCTGCTCCGATGCTGCCTGTCCTGCTGTGCTTTTCCAGCTCCACACTGTGTTATCTCTGACTCCAGCATTCACAGTTCTTGCTATCTCTGAGTGAGTTATAACCCCATTGAGAAGCCTCTTCTAAGGATGCCCACCTTGTAGAAGTTATCCTCCTCCCTCCAGAAAGACTTCAGTGGCTCTCTCTCCCACTGCAACCCTCTGGTAATCTCTTCTGCCCTGAAACTCTTCGACCACATACTCAAGCAAACCTGGTACTACACCTACATCTCCTTTCTCAGTACCTGCCTATGGAACTGGATCATCCTCCGATTTTCTGAAGAAGGGTCCCGAACCGAAACGGCAACTTTCCAGCTCCTCCGATGCTGCCTGGCCTGCTGTGTTCATCCAGCTCCACACTGTGTTATCTCTGACTCCAGAATTCACAGTTCTTGCTATCTCATCATCCTACATTATCCTGAAATGTGGACAGCATTCTGAGATCAAGTCAGTCACAAAATGCAAATCAAGAGAAGTGTTTTCCGTCAGTTCAATATTGAATGAATCAATGCAACAGTATTTCTCTTTTAAAGTTCACTTCAAAAAGCAAAATTGCCCCCAGGTTGTTAATACCTGCTAGTTCTGCATTGCAGGAAAGCCCACAGTTCACAGAGACATAAGAGACATGGAAATGAGAAAACACTGAGTCAACCTTAACAGATTGCTTTCTGCACACGACATTACCACAATCCCAGCACGGCTGGAACTATAATGTTCCACAGAGCACTCAATCATCACAGTCCAAGTTTATCTCAATTTAGTGTGGAATGCTCTGCTCAGATCAGCACGAGCCCTTTGATAAAGTAATTTCTTCACCCAGCACTGACTGTGCTTGAATGTCTACCCACTTACTACTTCCCAGAAGAAAACTTTCCGTTCGTGACTCACCCCTCACTGTGAAAGGTTTTGGTCTCCTTATTTAAGGAAATTTGTTGGAGACCGTTCAGAGGAGGTTTACCAACTTGGCAAGTGGAATGAATGGATTGTCTTTGAGGAAAGGTTGGAATTCTTTCCACTGGAGTTTAGTGTAGGGGGAGACTTGATTAAAGTGCAAAAGATAATGAGCCATCTTGACAAGGTGGACATGGAAAGGATGTTTCCTCTTGTGGTGAGTCCAGAAAGAAGGGGCAGTGTTTTAAAATTAGAAGTTCCCCTGTTTAGAATGGTTGTGCCTTCTGACACCTTAGTGTTCTCAGAGCACATGCGGATAGTTCTGTGTATACACACTTAGTGAAATACTGCTGCCAGTTTAATTTTAAAAATGGCAGCACCCAAATAAGCACAATATGGGAGAATGGCACGGAGATGTCACTGGCAGTGCAGAGAAGGGCAGATATTCTGTTTTAGAACAGATGAGAAGCTTATTCTCTCTGGATTGTGCGATTTTGGAATTAATTCCCTGCCTCAAAGATAGTTGAGGTAAGTCATATTTTTAGAATATTTTTAAGGCAAAGGTAGGTCGATTTTCGTCAGTCAAAAGAATCAAAGGTTATCAGGGATCCTTATCAGGGAATAGGTGGGAATGTAGAATTTGAAGCATAAACAGATCAGCCATGATCTTATTGAATTGCAGAGCAGACTCGAGGGACTATGGCCTATCCCTGCTCTATTTCATTTGTTTGTAAATCCCTCTGTTGCATTATCTCAGCTGAAGGTAGTGCAGGTTTTTTTGTAATTTTTTTTAACTCATGCTCCACTGTGACATGCCTGAATTGTCCTTCCAAAGTTTCTTTATGATAAACAAATAGAATTGTTCATGTTAATTCCGGGAATCACACTCATTGCACCTTCCTGACCAATGAACATGCAGTCAAGGCCTTCTGACCACATGATTTATGATGTTGACAACAGGTCTGTTCTCCTTGGCTGTATCCCTCACTGCCAAAGCCATTGTGTTATTTCCTTGTTAACTATGTGTACAATGCAATTGTAATATCATTTTAAACTGAGATTGACTATGCATAGGATGAAGGCTGAATGCTTATGGACACCTGGACGATGTTAATCTTGTTTTGCTGGAGCTGCACTCGTCCAAACATCAGCCCTTTGATATGAGCCCAATTGGCTGGTGAACAGGCCTTGAGCAGGCAGGAGTGGAGTCATGTTCACAATGTTAAATGTCAAGGGGAGCTAGTTAGACTCTGTTGTCTTGGTCATTGTCTGGCAATTAGTATTAGGCTTGGGGTAAATGTTGCTTGTTGCACATCAGTCCAAGCCAATTTTTTTATTCATTCACGGGATGAGAATGCCACTGGTTCAGCCAGCATTTATTGCCCATCCCTAATTGTCCAGAGGGCAGTTAAGAATCAACATTGCAGTGGGTCCTGGGTCACATGTAGGCCATACCAGTAAATGACAGTTTCCTTCTCTAAAGGACATTAGTGAACCAGATGGATGTTTCTGACAATCAAAAATGGTTTCATGGTCATCATTAGACTCATAATTCCAAACTTTTACTGAACTCAGATTTCCCCATCTACCGTGGCAGGATTAAAACCTGGGTCTCCGTAAGATTACCTGGGCCTCAGGATTAACAGTCGAACGATAATACTACCGGGCTACCTCTCCTGAATGTAATCCAGGGTTTACTGAAGGTAGACATGGATTATCTTGTTGTTTGAGGTGTTGTGCAATTGAGTGAGTGTCCACACTTCAGACCTCCAAGGGAAGGTCATTAATGAAGCAGCTATAGATGGTTGGGTTCAGGACACTTGCCTTTTTCGATGTTTACTGGATACCCAATCCAATTAGCACTTCCATGATCGCCCCATTATTGTGCTGAAACTCATGTTATTTAAGACCTCCGTTGTAAATATTTCTGATAAACATACATCTGTTGCCATGTTTGGTAAA
Organism: Ginglymostoma cirratum; assembly: GCA_024137785.1. Taxonomy (NCBI): domain Eukaryota; kingdom Metazoa; phylum Chordata; class Chondrichthyes; order Orectolobiformes; family Ginglymostomatidae; genus Ginglymostoma; species Ginglymostoma cirratum. The sequence continues at coordinate 4,824,723 of JAHRHZ010000078.1, forward strand.
CATGTGCAGGATTCTTGGATTGTTAATGGGGAAATGTTACTTGATGTCGTACTGACCCATACTAACCAGGAAGGTCCAAAATCCAAATTATTGTAAATCTCAGCCCCAAGACCTTTGGAGAGAAACTGGTAATGTCCTCCTGAGAGGAGAGAACAGCGAGGGGAATTTTAAGAGATGTTGTTAAGAAAGTGTTTGCGTTGGCAAAGCAATCAGGAATCAAACAACACCGATCTATGGCAAATTGCAAAAGTACTAGAAGTGAAATAAATTGATGAATGAAAGAAAAGTGTTCTTATGATCTGGAGTACACTGCCAGAAAGGGAAAATGCCAAAAGTGAAAGGAAATAGATCAATCAGCATCTTACACAGACATTCAGCATCTTTGAGGTCTCTGGAGCAGCCAGACTGGGGAACACCAATCTGCTCCCACAGACCATACTGTGCATAGCAAGTCATTTATCTCCTCTCCAGCTATGGCCAGTAATCGCTCTTACAAGATTAAAGTGCTGAACTTTCTGCTTTAACTGCATACTGGGAAATAACACATCCCAATCCATGAATCCATGCTGCAGATATACAATGCCTTAACAAGCATTCCCAATCATGAAGAACAACATTTCCCCTGAAATTAATGTCAGTGGGTCATCACCATGAAAATAACATAGATCCCACATAGTATTGTTCTTTTATAATTAAAATTAAAATAAAATTTAGCAAATTTGTCAGCTGAAGATTTGTTTCCACCAATCATTGTTTTTCTTCTTCATTTATTATTATTTTGTAAATAAAATTATAAGTTTTAATTCTTTTTCTAAAAGAACTGGTTCTGAAGAAGTAATTTGCACTAAATGTGCCCTTGTGACCTCCTTCAAAAATATCAAAGACATTTTGTTACCCTTAAAAACGTTTTTTTGTACTATCCATCCCCTCTTGCAGTTGTCCGTGACCCATTTATTGAAGCCCCATAATATCCACAATACCGCAAATTACCGTATTGTAATGGTTTACTGAATTATTTCAAAATCTCTTTTCTCCTACACCTCCTCCCCGTCAGTCTATTTAACATGAGTTGCTAGTTAACAGAATTTTGCCAATTGCTACTTTGCAGTCCACATCACTATTTGTTTTGGACCCAAACTGCTTCAACCATCATCCTTTGTGTTTGCTCTGCTCTTTCTCAGTAGCAGTAACACCTCCTCCTTTGCTATTAACGTTGCTCTTTGTTACCTTGAGAAAACATTTTCCCCACTGCTGTATCTCCTCACCGTCATTCCCAGCTTGCCAGTTTGCTCCAATTCCAACATTTGCCTGATTAATTTAAACGGTTATTCCAAATTGTCCCCGCACAAGTTTAAGTTTAACACTCTATTGAACTTTTCATTACATATGTACTGTCTTCTACACTGAACACTATATGTCACTTGGTTTCTGGATCTCCAGTAACTATTAACTCAATGTAACTTAACATTTGTTAGCTCCTAACTAAATCCTCCTAAATCCTAACTAGATCCTCCTAAATCTCATTTCAAATGAATTATTTCCAAATTCTCAATCAGTCAGCAGACCTAAAATCTTTGTCTCTTGGTCTTTCTTCTTCCTACAAGCTTGTAGGTCTTGAAAAAAAGAAAAAACTTGCCATTTCCCTCTATTTTATTTGTTTTTCAACCGTGGCCATTTGCTAATGTGGGTCTTGTTTCCTTACATTCTTTTTTGAAAGCTCACAGTAACTCTTTGGATGCTTTTCCCCAGTAGCTTCGATCGTCATCTGTTACAAGCTCTATTTCCTTCCTGACAAGTTCCTTCTGTTTGAGAAAGTTCCTTAGATCTTGACTGAGAAAGTTCTTTTGTCACATCAGGTAGTGAGAGGGATACTAACAGTTTACAGGCAGATATGGATAGGCTAAGTAAATGGATAAGAAGTTGGCAAATGGAGTATCATGTAAGAAAATGTGAAAATGTTTATTTTGTAAGGGAGAACAAAAGAACAGAATAATATTTAAATGGAGAACAACTGCAACACAAAGGCATTTAGGGGGCATTGTACAGGAAACACAAAGGTAGCACGATGGTACAGGAAGGCTAATGGAATGTTGACCCTTATTTCCAGGGTCTGAAGCGTCAGAGTAGGGAAGAATTACTGCATGTGTACAAGGTTCTAGAGAGACTACATAGAGTCATACAGCCTGAAAACAGACCCTTCATTCCAACCAGTCCATCCTAAACATAGTCCCAAAATAAACTAATTCCACCTACCTGCTCCTGACCCTTATCTCTCCAAACTTTCCCTTTCATGTACTTTTAAATATTGTAACCTTGGCCATCTCCTCCACTTTCTCAGGAAGTTCACTCAACACACAAACCACCTTCTGTTTCTAAAAAAAAAAATTGCCCCTCATTTTTTAAAAAATCTTTCTCCTTAAAAATATACCCCCCCAGTCTTGAAATCAACCACTCTAGGGAAAAGGCACCTATCTGGAGTGCTGTGAGCAGTTCTGGTCCCGTTTATTTAAGGAAAGATAGCATTTCATTGGAGGCGGCTCAGAGAATGTTCACTAGGATGATCCCTGGGTATGGAGAGATTGTGTTGTGAGCAAAGGTTAAACAGGTTGGGACTCTAATCATTGAAGTTTAGAAGAATGAGAGGTGATCTCATTGAAACATATAGGATTTTGACAGGGTAAATGCTGAGAGGACGTTTCCCCTCACAGGAGAATGTCAGACCAGAGGGCATAATCTCAGAAATGGGTGCCAATTTAAGACTGAGATAAGGAGGAATTTCTTCTCCCAGAGGATAGTGTGTCTTTGGAACTCTTTGCTGCAGCGTTGTGGGGGCAGAGTCATTGTGTATATTTTAAGGCTGAGATAGAGAGATTCTTGATCAATCAGGGAATCAAGGATTATTGGGGGATGGGGTGCTGGAAAACACAGAAAAGTGGTGTATGTAAGGAATGCTGGATCAGCCCATGACCCTATTGAGTGGTGGAGCAGGTTTGACCTACTCCTGTTTCTATTTCTTATGGTCTTATCAAGTGTGTGAGTTGCAACATGTAAATGCCAAAAAGATACATTTGAAGCAAGGGTTATAATGTAAGCCCTTGAATAGACTAAGGCCAGACAATCTGTTTTGGGAATGTTAGTTCGAGGGATAAGGGTTAGCCACGACACCAGGAGAATTCCCCTGATCTTTGTCTTGTTTTACAGCCAGAACAGAAGGTAGTCAAATCTTTATTTTAACACCTCTTCGAGAAACCAGCACCTTTTGCTACTGCAGTACTATGCTGAAGTATCAGCCTGGATTATATACACAAATTATGGAGCAAAGCTTGATTCAGAAGTGAGAGTACCACCGAGACAACGCTGACACCCAATCAGCTCCTAACCCTACAGAACTATAGAACCAAACACACTTATTAAAGTTAGTTGTTGTGTTCATTCCTTCCATGCATTCAGGCAACACTGGATTAATCTGTGCGGCATTGGTCTTGCATCTTTCACTTCAAACAAACTGATGGATAATATCTTTTCTTTAGATCCTTGGTATCATTAATTTCTGTGAAATAGACATTCAACTTGCCTGAAAAAGTGGAAGACCTTCTCTCTGCTGTTGCTCAATCTTCATTGTTATTGATCCCTGTAATAAGTAGGCTATTCACACCAGTAGAGAAAACACAGTGTGGAGCTGGAGGAACACAGCAGGCCAGGCAGCATCAGAGGAGCAGGAAAGTTGACGTTTTGGGTCAGGACCCTTCTTCAGAAAG
>JAHRHZ010000078.1:4828880-4842784 GCA_024137785.1 Ginglymostoma cirratum
AGTCAGAGATAACACAGTGTGGAGCTGGAGGGACACAGTAGGCCAGGCATCAGAGGAACAGGAAGGTTGACTTTTCAAAGGGTCTTGACCCAAAACATCAACTTTCCTGCTGCTCTGATGCTGCCTGGCCTGCTGTGTTCCTCCAGCTCCACACTGTGTTATCTCTGACTCCAGCATCGTCAGTTCTTACTGTCACTGTAGTGAGTTACTCGCTGTACTAGCTTCATACTGTTGGATGGATAGTGAAAGTTAGCCCCTAAGCTCCTTCCCAAAACACTGAACAGCAATAATCCTTTCCCCTCACAATTTAACCCTTTTTTTCTATAGAAGAGGCTAACTTGAGTAGGGGTACAGCTCCACAGATAGTCTATAGACCAGAGGATTCAGTTCTGTGATTAAACATAGTAGAGGGTGCAGCTACACCTGGGCCATGACATTTAATCTGAAGGCCCCAGACATTGAGGGATTTCTCATATATCCAAGACAAACCTTTGGATCTGGAGTGTCTCCCTCACACTGTATGCAAAGTTTAAACAAAGCATAATTGGAATATCAGTCCGAATCAAGCAGCCCTTCAAAGATTAGGAAATGAAAATGAGGGAGATAACTTTAAGACAGAAACCAGCAGGAAATTTATTTACTCAAAGTACCAGAAATGTTTGAAAGAACCTGCCAGACAAATTTGAGAGGCAAGTGGACACATTCAGAATGATCGTTTTTGTCTTCTATTTTTAAAGTTTTTGTGGAATACCGAACATAAGACAATTATTAGCAATACATCTTAGCACCACCATACAGTTCATCAGCTCCCTGGTCACCTGGACCCTGTTGCCTCCAGGTCTCCCGTTCACTCCCATTAGCTTTGCTCACATCCTTACCCACAACTCAGACTCATCCACCACTCCGCCTACATTGACTATATCCTCATGATAATGTGATGTTGTTCTGTCTTTTAATCACTTCTAACACCTGCTCATCTGGCAGAAGCCAGCTGCTGTCAGACGGTACTGTCGCTGGCCTCATTACTCAGCGAGCAAGATATGACAAATTGCCATCCTTTAAATCTTATCAATTGAAAGCACTTCAAAGAAAGCCAGAGTTTAAATTTAGCAACCTGCAGCTAGCAGTCAGCAGCTACAAGGTGTAAGGAGCTGTCTCTGTGACAGCCTGAGTTAACTCAGCTGAGAGGCATCTAGAATATAATCGAGAGTTGCTCGGACTCGAGTTGCACCTCACACTTCGAGGGGAGGCGGAGTGGGGTGGGGTGGCGCCGGTGGGGGGGGGATGTTGGGAAGTAGCCTTACCCACCCCACACTGTTCTGGATAATGTGCCTCCAAAATAGCTCTGCTCGAGCTGAACTTCTAACTGTTCTCAATGTGTCCCCCCTCCTCCGAGTCACAATACAAGGGCTTGCGTCTCATGAGCATGGAGCACCTTGGGTTATTTCCCTGCTAGAGATGCTACGTAAATACAAATTGTTGGAAGGTAGAATGAAGTCATAATGATTTGGAAAAGGACTTTGAATTCAATCTATTTTAGTGAGCAAAGATTTTCCAGCCTCAGGTAGTGGGAATTTACCATTACAGCAGAGATCTGAGTTGAAAGTTATACAGGATAGCCAGCAGACATACAAAGGGAGCATTTGGGACAGCAGTCTTTTTCCTATGCATCTCTTGCCCACCTCCAATTCCCTTTTCAGGGGGGATTAAGAATCACATGTAGGCAAGGGAGAAAGGACATTTGTGAACCTAGAGAATTTCTACAACTGTTTATAATAATCTTATTACTGACTTTCAATTCTAGACTTGGGGAATTAATTGGATTTATATTCCACTGGCGCAGTAATGGGACTGGAACCTACATACCTGGGAGCCTTGGTCTCAGAGTCTAGCCCAGTGACATTATCACCACAGCACCAGCTCCTGCTGTCACATGTCCTTACATGGAAGCCCAAGAGCTAGATGTCTGAGCTGGGGCTTTCAAAAATCTGGATCAGAAGCTGAGTGACAGTCAGAGTGAGATATTGACAGTACGTTGGAATGAGTCTCCATCTACCCCCGCCAGGTGGCTGCAAAAGTTTCAGTAACACTAAAGGAAAAGTCGGGGGACTCTGTCGCCAGACTCAAATTTATCCTTGAATGACTGTCACTAAAACAAAATACCCAATCACTTCTCACATTGCTGTGTTTGGAAACATGCTGTGTGCCAGGTTTCCTACATTACCACTTTGACAACACCTTTAAATCATTTTTTTGGCTGTGAAAGGTTGTGGGACATAGTAAGGGTGTGAAAGACACTATCCCAATGCACGTTCCTCTTTTTCATAAGAAAAGGCACCGTTTGAGGCAAAACACCTGCCACTCCAGGGGCAGGGAAAGCACCTTCACTGTCAAATGTGCAGCTTTGGGTTGAATTCAGGTGAAAGTATAAAACAAGTGGCATTGCTTCACCCAGTAGCACTAATGTTGCCTAATATTCAGTTCAGAGAATTCAATGTGCAATGTTTAAATACAATCCATTTTGGGGCTGCCTCCCCAAGTTGAATTTCTGCCTCTTGGACCGCCACACAAGTATCCTTAGCAACTGGTGGATAATACAAAACTTCCAACTATGATAATAAAGTGACAAACTTCGGATATTTTGGGGCTCGTTCTTAATAGGCTTATGATGTAAAAATGTCAAACGCACCTCTTTGAAAAAGAAAGCAGTCTGGCCTATCATTGCTTGTCATAGAGTATATAATTTGCTCGATGTACTTCTCATCACACAGTGGTAATGTCCCTATCTCTGGTCCAAGAGGCCTCATTCAAGTCCTTCATTCTCCACAAGTGTGTCATTGCAGCTCTGAGCAGGCTGATTAAATACACTGATAATTCACTGGAAATGGGAATGCAGCTGTCACTACAACAGTGTTGCCTGATTTATGCTAGAGTAATAAACCTTGGGCCCATTTTAATCTGGGCAGCCCATTGCAAAGCTGATGGATTGACAGTGATGCGAGTTTTACACCCCGTGCAATATCGTCCTGTATCGCAATCACTGCAGGGTTAGGCATAAAACAGGTATTCCACCCATGGCCACCAGCGCTGTTGCCAATGGGCCGGTTAGGTTCATATTACAGTGTTCCCATTGTATCTCTGTGTAGAGATACTGATCACTTGCTCCTCGAAGGGTCTTTCTCTCACTGTGAAATTTGGGGCTCGGGATTGATTTACCCCACTTGGTTGGACAGTAAGTTCGCGAAGCAGTATGACACGAACAGGATGGGTTCAATTATGACACTGGCTGAGGTTACCATTAAGGATTCTCCTTTTCAACCTCTCCCCTTTCCTGAGGTGCGGTGGCTCTCAGGTTAAATCACCACAATTTTTTTTGTTTCAAAAATATACTTTATTCATTAAAAAATATCTTTGCATACAAAGTCACTGTAGCAGTTCAGTTCTGTACAATAGCGTATGAAGGAACAGACATCGGACTGGCAGAGGTTTTTCTAATTTCGAAAAGATACTTTTATTCATAAAAAAATCTTTATATACATAGTGACTAAAGCAGTTTGCTTCAGTGCAGTGTGAAGAAACAAACAAATAGTGGCGTTTGACTCTATCCAGCAAACAACCCAAAGGCATTTCTTACATATACAAGACTATATTTAAGTTTTATATATGTACATATATTTAAATCACCACGAATCATCTCCCTCTCTAATGAGAGAGCAGCCCTCTGGTTTGGTGAGACTGTGATGGCTTGATTTGACTTGAGTTTAGGGCCTCTGCTGTCCACCGGTGTTACTGCACCAAGGCATAAGCAAGGTAATCACAGCGAAGGTTTCAGGAAGAACAGAACAGTGTGGATGGTAACAGCAAGACAGTTGTGGACAGGAGACCGAAAGAATGTGAATTTATACAGAAGCTCCTTTACCCTCGCCCAACCTCCCACCCGCCCCTCTCAAAATGTTACTCTATTTTAAATAACAAGGCATGGGGCTGGATGAACACAGCAGGTCAAGCAGCATCATAGGAGCAGGAAAACTTGACGTTTCGGGCCTAAACCCTCCTATCTACTAACATCCTCCCACCCCCTTGACCTGTCCGTCCTCCCTGGACTGACCTATCTCCTCCCTACCCCCCTACCTACACTCACCTTTACTGGCTCCATCCCTGCCTCTTCGACTTGTCTGCCTCCTCTCCACCTATCCTCTCCTCTATCCATCCTCTATCCGCCTCCCCCTCTCTCCCTATTTATTTCAGAACCCTCTTCCCCTCCCCCATTTCTGATGAAGAGTTTAGGCCCGAAACGTCAAGTTTTCCTGCTCCTATGATGCTGCTTGACCTGCTGTGTTCATCCAGCCCCATGCTTGTTATCTCGGATCCTCCAGCATCTGCAGTACCTTTTATCTCTGATACTCTATTTTAAATGTAAGTTTTCCTTAAGGGGCTGTCACTAGTTAATTTTGCTTATTCAGTTTCTGTCTGGTTCAAGGAATCCCAACATGTTGCACATTAGAGGTAGTGAGAACTGCCGTTGCTGGTGTCAGAGATAACACAGTGTGGAGCTAGAGGAACACAGCAGGCCAGGCAGCGTCAGGGGAGCAGGGTCCCGATGCGAAACGTCAGCTTTCCTGCTCCTCTGATGCTGCCTGGCCTACTGTGTTCCTCCACCTCCACACTGTGTTGCACATTATTGGGTGAGTACACGCTATGGTCAATGCATACACAGCAAGATCCCTCAGTCATTATGGATATTGGTTCAAAAATGTTAATACCGAGTAATTCCATCAGCACCAACCATGGAGATGTCAAAATGGCTTATTGATGGAATATGTTTAGGATCTCAAAGGATGGAGAGCTAAGAACTGGTCCTCCTCCAAGTCTCTGTAACAATGTCTGTCATATCGATGTAACCTGTAACCAGTTGCTATCATGCAAAAAACTCCACCTTATTAACTACAAGAGACTTGTCTGGTTAGACCCGGTTGTGATTTTTCTCCAGCAGGCTAGACCAAACAGACACTGCAGAGTCCTGCACCTGAAGAGGTGCTAACAGCAACCTTCATCATAAGTAACAGTTAACAAATCTCCCTTCCTATAGTAATGACAAGGCTGTCTTTTCTTTTTGGATTGATTTGATTTGATTTAATGTATTCACATGAACCCAACTACAGTGAAAGGCTTTGTTTCGCGAGCAGTGCAGGCAGATCATAGCAAACAAGGGCATACAGATCATAGGGGGTTTAGACAGAGCGAGGCATACAGGTTACACTGCACACGAGGTGCCCAAAGCAAGATCGACATTAGCAAGATCAACATTATTTCTGTAGTTTCTTATGGTCCTGGGCAAAGCAGTTGCCGTACCAGGCCGTTATGCACCCGGGCAGTAGGCTTTCAATGGTGCATCTGTAGATGTTGGTGAGGGTCCTTATGAACATGCCAAATTTCCTGAGACTCCTGAGGAAGAAAAGGCGTTGTGCCTTCTTGACCGTCACATCTATGTGGGAAGTCCAGGACAGATCGTTAGTGATCCCCCCCAGGACGCTCTCCACCTCAGCTCTATTGATGTAGATGGGGGCGTGTTCTCCTCCTTTCTTCTTGAAATCAATGATCAATTCTTTTGTTTTGCTGACACCGAGAGAGAGGTTGTTATCACTGCACCATAACACCGAGTCCTCTATCTCCTTCCTGTATTCTGACTCATTGCTTTTTGAACCAAGTGCACAGTCAGGGACACCATCTGGACCTGTCGCTTTCCTGGGGTTAATTGTCAGGAAGACCTTAGCATTGGTTAAGGGATAATCACAGAATTGTCACAGCGTAGAGGGAGGCCATTTGGCTCACTGTGCTTGCACTGGGTCTTCAAATGAGCATCATTGGCACAAGGTAATCTCCTGCTCTGTGCCCACACCCTTGTACATTTTTATCCAAATAATCATCGAGTGCTGTCTTTAATGTCTTAGTTAAACCTGCCTCCAACACCTCTTCATACCATAACTCTCGCTGAGTGAAAATGTTTCTCCTCACTTCACTCTTGATTCTTTTGCGGATCACTTCAAATCTGTGCCTTCTTGTTCCTATTATGAATGGGAGCAGTTTGTCCCTATCTACTGTCTCCAGCCTGCTTGTGATTTTGAAAGCCTCCTTCAGATTTCTTCCGATCCTCAAGGAGAACTGTCCCAACTTTTAAGATCTGTCCTTATAATTCAGGTCTCTCAGTCATGGAGCCATTCTTGTGCACTGCTTCTGCACTCTCTCCAGTGCATTCTCACCCTTTCTATAACATGGCGCACAGAACTGCGTGTAATATTCCAGCTGAGGTCTTATACAAGTTCAGCATCACCTCCTTGCTCTTGTTGTTTGTGCCTGTATTACAAAAGCACATAATATTCGTAGAATCCCTACGGTGTGGAAACAGGCCCTTCGGCTCAACAAGTCCACGCCAACCCTCAGAGCATCCCGCCCAGACACATCACCCTATAACCCACACATCCCTGAACACTACAGGCAATTTAGCATGGCCAATAGCCTGTACACCTAGCATGTGCTGGTCCTCGTGTCTATTCCATTGCCCCTGGCTGCTGCTTCACTCGGAAACCTCATCCTTCAGTTGGGCTGCTCGGTGAGACAACAAGTATCCTTTGAAGGAGAAATAAAGACATCTGCTATCACCAAGTGAATGCTAGTCATCAGAGCTGACTCTGTAAGTCAATGAAGGTTTCTCCAGGCCAAGTCTAACTGGGTGTCTGGGATTAACCTTCAGATTCCCTTTTCAATGTTGATTCCTAACAGTTGGATTAAGCAGGTTACAGAAAGCAACAGATATTTTTATAAAAACTATGGTGTGTCTTTGTGAAGTACTAGTCATGCCTATGTGATCATTATTACATGGATGTGAGTGCTAGACTGTTGGAAAAATATTGATAAGCAAAATATACCGTCAACAGAAGAGAGTTGGTAAAGATGAATATTGGATACAATGAATCAGGAATGTTATAAATGACTTGTAGAAAATACAATACTTACGCAGAAGGTCCAAGACAGGTGGCTACAATGATTTTGTGTGTGTGGTAGTCCCCTGTGGTGACTTGTTTATAGCAAGACCCTGTGTGCAGAGCCTATTAATACCAGGAGACTTGTACTGCGGGTGCACTGTAGCTGACCAGGAAACTTTGCAACTCTTGCTGCCTGCCAAATTAAATTAAATTGATTTAGCTTTATTGTCCCATGCGCTTACATGAATACAGTGAAAAGTTTCAAGTCTCCAGTTATGGCGCTATCTTCAGTACAGGATCTTAGGGGAAAAAGATAAGAAAATAATCAAACAAAAAGTCCAGCATTACAGATTGTAGCAATAAGTTAGAAAATGGAGAAATATAAAGCTTAGAGCAACAGTTCGTCCAATCCTGTCCATGTTAGAACCTAGCCCCCAGACAATGCTGGGTTTCACCTCAAAGCCGGGACACTGCTCTGGAATCACCTTGAAAGTACATGCTGAGGCCACACCAGGCCAAGAGATAGTCACACCACGCTGGGAGACCACCTTGCCAGGTCCACTCAAGGCCAGGAGTTCACAACATTGCCAAGAAGAAAGAAGAAGAGAGAAAAATATACAAGTGAGAAGAAAGGTGGTGGGGGGCGGGGGTGGTGGAGAGAGGAAGAAAAAGATATGGATGGAGTGGGTGAGCTCTGGCTGAAGGGCCCTACTCCGTCACAGTCTCGGGGTGAAAGGTATATCAGAAGGACTCACAGATTAATAACTAACCTGACCGGCTACTGTGTGACACACTTTGAGGATGAACATCATCACCTGCAATTATTAAGCTCAGAAACAATGAACTGAAACATGGAAATAATCAAACCAGTGTGTATTTCAATGGACTGCTTTTGTTAAAACTGGGAGGTAAAGTTTTTAATCCAACTGAAACCAGGTGGAGAAAGTACCCTCATGGCCTCTGAACCAGTGCTCGGTGATGGAATGGATTCAAAAGAAACATCAGAATACTAAGACCTCAAATCACAACTGAAATATTTGCCAATAAAACCAATTAAACAGCCATGGTCTCAGGTTAAAACCTTATGCCTCCCTGAGGATCTTAACCTGTGTATTATGTTCATCTTCTTCTTGTGCTGTATTCTATCCCTTTTTAACTTTGAACTTGTGTGTATGCTTAATGTTACATCTTATTAGGTTAGCTAATAATAAAATTCCTCTTCCTTTCACTCAAGAAAATCTTGTTATTTGGTCACTTCTGTAATACTTTACAGACGACACTAAATATGGACTTGGTTTTCTCCTTGGAGCAAGGGAGACTGAGGGGGGAGGGACATGATTGAGATGAATAAAATTGAGAGGCATAGACGGTAAGAATCTCTTCCACTCGAGGGAGGGATCAATGACCGGGGGCATAGATTTAAGGTAAGGGACAGAAGGTTTAGCGAAGATCATAGATCATAGATCATAGAGAAGATCATAGATCATGGAAACAAGCCCTTCGGCCCAACAAGTCCACACCGACCTTCACAGCAACCCACCCAGACCCATCCCCCCATAACCCACCTAATCTACACATCCCTGAATACTATGGGCAATTTAGCATGGCTAATCCACCTAGCCTGCACATCTTTGGACTGTGGGGAGGAAACCAGAGCACCCGGAGGAGATGTGAAGAAACGTTTTTCCACTCAGAGGGTGGTGGGTATCTGGAACTTGCTGCCTGTGAGGGTGGTGATTACAGAAACTCTCATAACATTGAAGAAATATTTAAATACATATTTACAAGTCTATGGGCCAAATGCTGGCAAATGAGATTAGAATAGTTAAGTGTTCATTTTTGACTGGCAAACACTTAATGGGCCGAAGCACCTTTAATTGTGTCATATACCACTATGACTGCAGTAGACATTGGCTAACTACAGTTTTACTGGAGACAGGTCTAGCCTCAGCCAATCAGGGAGGTTGAAAGGAGGGGAGCTGATTCACACACCCCCCACCCGACCTCATCACACCAAACCTCCTACCCAGTCATGTGACTCTGGGACAGTATTGACTGTTGATGATCTTGGGCAATTAGGGTTAGGTATTTAGTGTTCTCGCACCAGTATGTCCACCCCCTATATACCCTCCCATCACAAGAATAATTGAAAAAAAAGGTTATTTTCTAAAGTTCCGAGAGACTAGATTTCTCCTCGTGTCCAGCCAAGGTTTATTACAGTGTTATCATCAGCAAAACAGATGATCTTGGTTGATTCTGGGATCTTGCTGTGTATAAATTGGCCATCACATGAAAGGCAGGGATAAAATTGTATCAGAGAGAATTCTGATTTCTGATGAAGGATCTAGGCCTGAAACGTCAAGCTTTCCCGCTCCTATGATGCTGCTTGGCCTGCTGTGTTCATCCAGCTCTACACCTTGTTATCTCACATAAAAAGCAGGAACCACTTTGCACAAGCCCAATTCTCTAGGCAACTGAGGAGAAAAATCTGCGACCATAAGACACAATTGAGCAGGAGTAGACTATTCAGCCCATTGAACATGCTCCACCATTCAATGAGATCATGTTATATCTGATAGTCCTCAGCTCCCTGTCTTTTCCCCTTTCCCTTTGATTCCCTTACTGATTAAAAACCTGTCTTTCTCAGTGTTGAGTACATTTACAGGATCTTAATCTGGGACCTCCTGACCCTGGTGTTAGTCAGTAGCCTAATCAGCTCTTCCTGCTACACTGACCCAGCCTATGTACCCGTCATGGGTGATCAGAATGGGGCTCACTGGCCTTAGCTCTGCAAGATGTGAACCTTTATAATGTGGAGAGCCAGACATGAGATGAGTCCAATTCCAGTCTGCGGCCTTGCATCTCTCTCTTGGCCTTTTGAGTCCACACTGTACCTTCCCCATATGCCCTCAGTCACTGCATTTATATCTGGATGGTTATACAATTTGCTCACTTTCAAGAACATTCTTTGGCAAATACACAAATTTGCAATGTTAGAGACAGAGTTATGTGTCCTGCTCCACTTGTTTACCTTGTTCACGAGCCTTGGAGCTTTGGAAAGGGCTGTTCTCAAACAGTATTTGCTGTGTTTCTCTGTCTCTTTATTTATAACTTTTGTAGCTACGCAAAGGACAGACAGTCCCAACGGAAGTCAAAGTGTCTAACCTACAGAGTATAGAGTCATACAACAGGGAAATGGACCCTTTGTCCAATGGCTTCATAGTCACCATTGAACTCCTAATTCCAGATTTTTGTGGATTTCAAATTCCACCGTCTGCCATGATGGGATTTGAACCAGGTCCATGGAGCATTATGTGCGTCTGTGAATTAGAAACAATAATCCCACAAAGCCATCACCTCCCCACGTACCTGCTGTAAAATGGGAGCTGAACTCTCCCACGCTGACCCCTACTGATGGAATGTTACGTTTGTCATTCACTGCTAATATAGACAGTGCCCACGTCTGAGGTGGGATATTCTGGCTCCAAGAGTTGCCAATCAATCTGATCATGTGGGAAGGAAGAGGGTCTTCATGGGGTGGAGGTGGGGGAGGTATGGGTGAGGGTGGGGATAATGGTTTTTGTTCTTTCCTGCTGGGTACCCTCCACACAAGTTGCTCAATCAGCATGTACTCCTTCCCCAAAGTGCCCATCCATCAGTGGTAAAAGGTGAGAGAGAGATCTCTCAATGATCATTAATAGGTTGGAGGTAGTGATGTGGTTGTAATATCACTGGGTTAGTGATCCAGAGAGTCAGTGTCTCATGACACGGGTTCACATCCTAGCATGGTAGCTGGTGAAATTGAAATGCAATGAACAAATTTGGAATATAAAGGGAGATTCACCATGAAACTGCCATTAATGTATCAGTAAACAAAAGCCCAACTGTTTCACAAATGCCCATCAAGGAAGGAAATCTGGCTTTACCTGGTCTGGCCTCCATGTGACTCCAGACCCACAGCAATGTTGTTGACTCTGGGCAATGAGGCAGGGATGTTTACCTGCCATCAGAAATCGCTGAACAATCTACTCAGGTAAGGGCAATTGGAAATGCTGGTTTTGCCAATGATACCCATATTTGATGAAAGAATGAAGAAATTGTTCAGGCCATGTATTTGTGTCAATTACCCTGCCACCTTTCCTGGCACTGTCAAACACGAACTGAGGGGTAGGAGTTGAACAGACAGAACACCTCTTCAGTGCCACCCTACCTTGACGTTACACACCAGCTCCCACTTTGCTCCCAGGGAGGGAAAAACCCTAGACTTAGACTGGAACACAGTCTAAGTGTGGCACGGTGGCTCAGTGGTTAGCACTGCTGCCTCACAGCGCCGGGGACCTGGGTTTGATTCCAGCCTCGGGCAACTGTCTGTGTGGAGTTTGCACATTCTCCCTGTGTCTGTGTGGGTTACCTCCGGGTGCTCCCACAGTCCAAAGATGTGCCGGTTAGGTGGATTAGCTATGCTAAATTGCCTGTAGTGTTCAGGGATGTGTGGGTTAGACATGGCAAATCAGGGGTATGGGAATGGGTTTGGGTGGGATGCTCTTCAGAGAGGTGGTGTGGACTTGTTGGGCCAAATAGCCTGTTTCCACATTGTAGGGATTCTATGAAAAATACCTCCTATGTTCATATCGAAATCATTTATATAAATGACAAAAAACAGTGGACCCAGCACCGATCCCTGTGGCACACCGTTGGTCCCAGGCCTCCAGACTGAAAAGCAACCCTCCACCACCACCCTCTGTCTTTTACCTTTGAGCCAGTTCAGTATCCAAATGGCTAGTTCTCTCTGTATGCCTTGCCAACCCATCTACCGTGAGGACCCTTGTCGAATGCCTGACTGAAGTCCATAAAGATCACATCCATCACTCTGCCCTCATCAATCCTCTTTGTTACTTCTTCAAAAAACTAAATCAAGTTCATGAGACACGATTTCCTATGCCCAAAGCCATGTTGGGCATGTTAGCCGATAGCAGCAGTCTGGTTGTGCAGGGATTGGCCACTCTGGTGTCCATCTATAATGGAGGTCACATTGGTAACTGCACTGTGTGAAGTTCACAAGAGCGGTTACCTGTGCTTTGCTAATAAATCCCTTCGCTATTGTGATGCATTGGGATAAATCCATCAAACTAAGCATCTTTATGCCTTCACCTTCAGAATGGTTGGAATTTAGATCTCCTTGCTTCTTTAAGCTTTAAATACTGTTGTGAAGGGGACATAAAACACACTTCATGTTGAACTGCGTTCCTTCCCTATAAAGAATAAGGTTGCTCTGAATGATGGCAGATGATATTCCCTGTGGAGAAAATCAACAGCTCCACATTGTGCTTCCATCTGGTCCTCCTGTAGAGCCTTGATGGAGCTGCTTATAGATGTTCATATATAGCTTTTACTTTGATCCTTCTGAGGCCCCTGTTTGCCCTGATCCTTACAGCTGACCCAAATAGGCAATAATTGACTTGAAGGAGCATCACCTTTGTTATGGAGGTAAAATTCAACTTCCACACATTAATATCTCACAAATAATACAATTAGATAATTAAACCTCTACTGTCTTTAGCATTGTTCTGAGTAGGCCATTTGTCCCTTGAAACCTACTCTGCCATTCAATTCTAGAGTTGTGTAGCACAGAAACAGACCCTTGGGTCCAACTTGTCCATGCAGACCATTAATAACATTGTGACCCACTTGGGAAGATTGCATCAATAATCAAACTCCACTATTCCCCAAGCCAGATACAAATGGGTTAATATCTAATCAAACTACCAAGATAATCAATTTGCCTGGCCCAATTCTATTCAGACCAAGAGTAATTCACACCAGGTTTCATTAATAACAAGAAAATAACGATTTATTGTAAACAAACTTATTCTTGAACAACTGGCAAAAGATTAAATTACGAATATGTGACTTAAGCTTTACCCCTTTAATTATCCCCAAATATACACAGTTATTCACGATTAAGACAGACATAAACTGTTGGTTTGAATTATTACGGATGGAAAAAAATAGACAGGAGAAACAAACTCCGTAGATTGAAAACCACAAAAACTTCAAAGTCCTTTTGGTTTTTTTTTTATCAATGGTGGCATAATGCAGTCTCCACAATAGTGGTCAAACTTCAATTCAGTAGCTGATTGGATGGACCTAGATGTTTACTTCCATTGGAATTCTTTCTCTAGATTCTGTCCTTTTTTTTGCCTGTCTTTTTCCACTCACAGGGAGAAGACAGAAAGATGTTTCTTGTTTCTGCGTGTCATTGAGTGCATTGTGTTACAGGTCTGTAAAAGTGCACATTAAGAAAAGCAAATTCAAAAGGCTGTTGCAAGGCAGTTTTTCCTTAACTAAAAGAGTTCTGGTGCCAGTCCATCTCATGAAGTATTTACTTAAGTGTTGTGAAAAATAGCATAATCCTGTGTAGCTAAAGTGTACACTATAAAATCCTACTTGACCTTCAAGTTGTAATAAAAAAAACACTCCTGGTACTTTTGAGCTATATGACAGTGTCCAGTTTCTGCTTTCCAAACTGTAATCTAAAAAGATATATATGTCACCCTCACAATAATACATACCTCAGCTCCATTTATCTGCACTACTTCTGTATCCCTCGTCACCCCTGCTTAACAAAAGAAAGAGGAAACAGAACACCACATTAAATCCCAGTGTTGACCTAGACCCTGGGAAAACTTGTGGTTCATCCTTGGGTGCTGCAGGATCCTTCCAACCAGACAAATGGGCTAGCAAAGCCCTTGGAGATAGTAAGAACTGCAGATGCTGGAGTCAGAGATAACACAGTGTGGAGCTGGAGGAACACAGCAGGCCAGGCAGCATCAGAGGAGCAGGAAAGCTGACGTTTCAGGTCGGGACCCTTCTTCAGAAATTCAGAATTTCTGAATTCATCAGCTTTCCTGTTCCTCTGAT
>JAHRHZ010000078.1:4843184-4889304 GCA_024137785.1 Ginglymostoma cirratum
ATCAGAGGAACAGGAAAGCTGATGAATTCAGAAATTCTGAATTTCTGAAGAAGGGTCCCGACCTGAAACGTCAGCTTTCCTGCTCCTCTGATGCTGCCTGGCCTGCTGTGTTCCTCCAGCTCCACAGTGGGTTAGCAAAGCCCATGTCTCTTTTGAAAGACAGTACCTGACAGTGGAGGTGAGCTGCTTTCTTGAACCACTGCAGTCATTATCATGGATCCGCTGCAGTCAATTATCAAGTATATTAGGGCACATTGGTGCCTGACCAATTGCTATTTGACATTCAACAAGTTTTGTAAGGAGAATTCTGTGAAACAATGCTGACGATTCTAGTATTTGAACCCATTAGGAAAATGAGTAAAGACACCAGGCAGTGTGACTTAACAATTTGGAAAGTCCATCCAAAGTTAACTTGCCTACTGAAGATCTGGTTAATTTAAAGATATGTTCGCATCCAGTAGCAAATACAAATGGAGTGATAGTTGTTTAGTTATGGGGTTTTAGTCCCACATTGTGGTTTGGGGGTCAAGACAGGCTGATCAAGAAGAAGGCAAGATCAAGAATAATCTTCAGACTTAGCCTTCTTCGTAACACTTTACAGCTCATTAAAACTAAATACTACAGTATACAGTATTCAGAGATATACCAGGCTCTAATGTTACTGTCACATTACTGAAAGACTATTCTATAAACTCTACTGCATAATGCTCATCGAGTTATTGAGGCATACAGCACAGAAACAGACCCTGCAGCCCAACTCGTCCATGCTGGCCAGATTTCCTAAACTGAATTAGTCCCATTTACCTGCACTTGGCCTGTATCCCTCTAACCTTTTCCTGCCCATATACCTGTCCAAATGTCTTGTAATTGTACCGCCTCTGCTACTTCCTTCGGCAGCTCATTCCATAATCACACCACCCTCTGTGTGAAAAGATTGCCCCTCAGGTCCCTTTAAAATCACCTTAAACCTGTGCCCTCTAGTTTTGAACTCCCCTGGGAAAAGACCCTTGCTATTCACCCTATCCATGCCCCTCATGATTTTATAGACCTCCAGAAGGTCACCCCTCAGTGTCCTACCTGAAAAAAGTCCAGCCTCTCCTTATAGATCAAACCCTCCAGTCTCAGTAACATCCTAGTAAATCTTTTTTTGCACCCTTTCCTACGTCCTTCCTATAGCAGGGCGACCAGAATTGTACGCAGTACTCTAAATGCTAATCAATCTACTTAGTCTGCTCTACATGTTTCTCTGTGTGTTTCTAAAGTTCATATGGCTAGACTTCAGATATCTGACCACCTCTCCTTGTAGTTCTCTCTTCCTTTTCAACTTCAGACCACTGAGTTACTTATGCCCAGTGAGGAGCAATCCAGTGACATCGTCACAACAATGCTCCAGGGCCCTGATAAAAGTTTATAAAATTATGAGATGCATAGATAGGGTTGACGGTCAGAATTTTTCCCCAGAGTTGAAATGTCTAATACCAGAGGAGATACATTCAAGGTGAGGAGGAGGGGAAGTTCAAAGGAGATGTGAGGGGCAGATTATTTTAAACAGAGAGTGGTAAGTGCCTGGAACGTGCTGCCAGGGATGGTGGGGGAGGCAGATGTGATAGAGGCATTTGAGGGGCTTTTAGATAAGCACATGTATATGCAAGGAATGGAAGGATAGGGATTATGGGCTGTTAGAAGGGATTAGTTTAATTTGGTGTTATGTTTGGCACAACATTGTGGGCCGAAGGGCCTGTTCCTGTGCTGTACTGTTCTATGTTCTAATCCTAAAGCCCTTACAAAACAATGGGAGCAAGAAAACAGATAGAAAGAATTCAGTATTGAAGAAAGACAGAGGAGTATAATCATAACAGGACTGATTCAGAATTGTAACTGGGAATGAGGTTGTACAATGGAACAATCCCAATCCAGGATTGAAGATGGAGCTGAAATTACAATTGAGACAAGAGCCAGAGATACAGTGTCACTGAGAGAAAGATGAGGCAGGTATCATTTCATGAAACATAATCAGATTCTCAGATGGTGCAGTTAGTACTGAGAATCATTAGAGTGCAGAAAACTTCCCTTTGCATTGCAGTGGTCATTAGTAGTTAATTCAGAGACCTCAGGAATGTGGAATCACTTCAGGGCAAATGTTGGCAAACTCATAGGCAGATTTCACTGCTTGCTCAAAATGCAGCTAAATGATAACATATGTCAACAATGAATGAATGTAGCTTGTGATTGATGTCAGAGAGCTGTGTTTAGTGGCCTCCAGATATTGATTAATTGGGCCTTTATTTCTCTCTGCTTCTGTTCTTCCTCCGATAGGTTGTTGTGGTTTATGCATAGATAATTGGCTGACAGGACCTAAACTGAACTGCAGCAAATACACCTTGAAATACAATAAAAAGGTGAATCCCCCAAATCTCTGCTCAGCCTTAAAATGACAACCTAGTTTCTACTCTTCCTGAAGGTATTAACTCCTCACTGGTAGATAGTTTAATGGCCTTCACCATCCCAGGACCATGCCGAGGCAGATGACAGATAAAATGACAGATGTTTTTTTCAGATCCTCCATGTGTGGCTCACAGCCCAGTCCAAACCTGTCGTCACGCTCGGGCACAAACACAGAAGATGCCGGAAAAGCTCAGCAGGTCTGGCAGCATCTGTGAAGAAAAAAATCAGAGATGGCGTTTCGGGTCCGGTGACCCTTCCTCAGAACCAGCTCTGAAACGTTAACTCTGAAGTAGAGTCCTCGCCCGAAACGTCAGCTTTCCTGCTCCTGTGATGCTGCCTGGCCGGCTGTGTTCCTCCAGTTCCACACTGTGTTATCTTAACATCTGTTTTGTTCATGATTTACAGAAATCGCAGTACTTTTGGTTTTTATTTAGGATCTTACCCTCAGGCACGCTGTTCTAGCCCTTGTGATACTCAGGGACGTGAGTTCTGATGGATATCTGAGCCTTTACTAGGCCAGAAACATGAAGGATAACCACGGTAACACCACATGTCACACCACCTTTCCCCAATCTCACCCCAAGAGCAACCAACTCTAAGCTGGTGGTAGAGGCCCAGGGATCATCTGCTCCAGTCGGCTTTTTTGTGCTTTACTTCTCTTTACTTCTGCACCTTTTCTTTTTTTCTGCATTTTCTTTCCTTTGAAGGCCGGAAGGTGGCAGGTGAAGGAGGAGGCCTCTGGCAGCAACCATGCCATGACAAGCCTGACACGGATCCACCCCA
This sequence comes from Ginglymostoma cirratum, assembly GCA_024137785.1. NCBI lineage: Eukaryota > Metazoa > Chordata > Chondrichthyes > Orectolobiformes > Ginglymostomatidae > Ginglymostoma > Ginglymostoma cirratum. Next base: position 4,846,413 of record JAHRHZ010000078.1, read on the forward strand.
GCCTGGAGTCTCCTGGCAAGTGGGCAGCAGTTCCTGGTGTGACCCCCGCTGGCCTTGACTCACAGGCTAGTCTTACGGTCCAGGTCTGCAGCTAGGCCTAGGCACCTGTAAGAGTGGAAGTGTTGGGGAAAGCGATGGACAGTGAAGCAGTGGCAATGTCTGGGGAAGTGTCGGATGGGTACAGGAGGTAGGGAACCCACACGTCCCTACGGCCGGAGCTCCAGCTTGGTCACAGCGGTCAACAAGCCAGCCAAAATCGCTCTGTTGGAAGGGTGTTAGACTGAAGATCTCAATCCTGGGTTTCCACAAAATGAGCACTTCCGGATCGTGTCAGCCTCTGTTGGGGTGGCCAGATGGCTCAGTGATTAGCACTGCTGCCTCACAGCACCAGGGACCTGGGTTCGATCCCACCCTCAGGTGACTGTCTGTGTGGAGTTTGCACATTCTCCCCGTGTCTGCGTGGGTTTTCTCTGGGTGCTCTGGTTTCCTCCCACAGTCCAAAGATATGCAGGCTAGGGTGGATCGGCCATGCTAAATTGCCCATAATGTCCAGGGGATTAGGTGGGATACAGGGGGATGGGCCTGGGTGGAATGCCCTGAGCTTCAGTGTGGACTTGTTGGGCCGAAGGGGCTGTTTCCACACTGTAGGGATTCTATGATCTAAAATGGTGTTGGTGGAGGCCTGTAACCGAGAGACCATTACAGAGACCCTCGCCAGTTTCACACAAAGAGCGGAGGAGAAACAGAGAGAAAGATTAGAACTCTATTGCAGTAAAAGCTTGCATTATATTCAGTGCTTCAAGACAGCACTGCAGCATGGTAACACTTTGCGTATAACATACAAAAAAACATTTTCTCTGTATTTTTATATACATGTGACAATATATCTAAATCTAACTCTACTCTGACTGACCTAAAAAATTCCAACAGGACTAGACAGGGCAAACACAGAAAGGATGTTCCTGATGACCGAGGAGTCCAGTAACAGTAACAGTAACACTTAAAGGATAGCAGGCAGGCCATTTCGGACTGAGTTGAGGAGAAATGTCTTCGCCCAGAGACTTGTGAGTCTGTGAAATTCTCTACCACAGAAAATGGTTTAGGCCAAAGCATTGAATGTTGTGAAGAAGGAGAGAGAGATGGTTCTTAGGAATAGTAGGATCAAAGGTTATGAGGAGAAAGCAGGAACAGGGTGTAGAGGAGGATGATCAGCTATGATGATTTTGAACAGTGGAACAGGCTCCAAGGGCCAAATGGCCTACTCCTGCTCCTGTTCCCTGTTATATTTTCTTTGTAAATCTGCGGCCCCATTTGATGAGTATGTCTCAGTACTGTAGCAGTTCTGGTTTGAAAATTGAACACAGGCCGGTGATCCGAAAGTACTACATTTGCTAGATTTGTCACACAAGCTGTTGTACAAAGCTGGTATTTAATTCACGCTAATTAGTGATCTCAGTCACAGGGAGGTACAGCAGGATGAGTGATGAGAGATACAGGGAGACATCAAACTGCTGGTCTATTGGCACTGAGGGGTATCATTAATCTGAGAACTGAATTTGAAAATCAAGGTGGATACATTTTTCAGAGGCACAGGGATGAAGGGATTTCAGGTAAAGGTATCTGAATGGAATTGAAGGTCATTGACTCCAGACCCACAGTCATATTGTTGACCCTTAACTACCCTCTGGACAATTAGCGATGGGCAATAAATGCTGGCCCTGCCAGTGACACCCTCACTATGTGAATGAAAGTAAAAAATATTAGCTATGAAGGGCTGGATGGCCTATTCATGTTCCCACTAGCTGGGTATCCAAAATGACGCAATCTTCCTTCACACTTTCCCTCATCTGGTGATGTATGAGGCAGACAAATTATAGATTTACATCTGGAACAGGTCACCAGCCTGAAACTATACAGCGTACAGATTGATGTGCGTCACCTCTCCATCCAGCATGACTTTGCTGAGACAGTGTCCCACTCTTACTGTCTACTGGACCCAGGTGTTGGAAGGATTTTCAGGTTAATGATCATCTTGCTGGGCCTTGTTAGGAACACACCTTTCATGGCTCACAACTTCTGGAGTAGGTCTCAAACCCACCACTTCCGATTCAGAGGTAGGGTTACGCCGCCCTGTGCCACAAGACCTCCCAAAGTAATTTATTACACCCTGCCATTAATGGCCCTTGGTTTAATGCCCCAGAAAATGATACAAAACGTGTCAGTTTTGATTACTATCTCAGGCAGCAGAAACAGCTGAAAGAGCAGTTATCAATTTTGAATGCTTGATGTCATGGGGAAAAAGCATTGTAAGAATACGATTCCAATGTCCCATAGAATGGTACAGCATAGAAAGAAGCCATTCAGTCCATGGTACCTGTTCAGGCTCTTTGAAAGGGCTCTCCAATTAGTTTCATTACTCCATTGTTGCCCATGGCCTACAGATTTCCTCCTTTCAAATGCTAATCCAATCCACATTTGAAATTTACTGTTGAATCTGCCTCCACTGCCCATGAGGATGGTCCATTCCAAATCAGAATAACTCAGCAGCAGCATTCACTTGACAAACATTTCATAGAATCCCTACAGTGTGGAAGCAGGCCATTCAGACAATCAAATCCACTCCGACCCTCCGGAGATCATCCGACACAGACCCACCTCCCACCCTATCCCTGTCACCCTGCATTTCCCATGGCCCACCCACCTAACCTGCACATCCCTGAACACTACGGGACAATTTAGCACGGCCAATTCACCCTAACCAGCACATCTTTGGACTGTGGGAGAGAACCAGAGCACCCGGAGGAAACCCACGCAGACACAGGGAGAATGTGCAAACTCCGCACAGACAGTTGCCCGAGGGTGGAATCGAACCCAGGTTCCTGGTGCTGTGAGGCAGCACTGAGCCCCTGTGTCGCCTGTGTTTCTTCACATTTTCTACGAATGTTCCAATGTACCAAGGACAGCTCTCGCTGCCTTGATCATAATCAGAGCCCTCTTACACCTCTGTCTCACTCAGGGACACATATGCACCTTAAACTCCTTCCAAGGACAATCTGCTTATCCTGCAGCCTGTGTGTCACTCAGTTCAAGGACATTTAGAAATAGAGAACAAAAGCTGGCTTTACCATTGATTCCCAGATTCCATGAAGGAATGAGTGACATAAAAACATTCTCATCACCTAAGAAACTCCCTCTATGTCTGACGCTCTTACATCAACCCATAGCTCTGGAGCTTCTTAGCTGATTTGAAGTGTTCTGAGGAAGGGTCACCGGACTCGAAACGTTAACTCTGTTTTCTCCTCCACAGCTGCTGTCAGACCTGCTGAACTTTTCCAGCAACTTTGTTTTTGTTCGTGAAGTGTTCTGTGTTGAGATAAGAGGCAGTATGTTCCCAACAACTCAACAGTGAGAATGCGAACATCTTAAGAGGTCGATAAAGAGGGAGAGGTGAATGAGTTTGTCCTCATATCAGAGGGTGTCAATGGATGCCTTGGACTTGGGTATACTGAACAGTTGGAAACACAAGTGATTTAGTGGTGGTGGTTAATGGGTGAAGAACTCCACCCTTGAAGTGGTGGAAAATGTCATTCAGCTGTGTGTGATACCATTTCCAGAAATACACAAGAGAGGAAGCCAATGGCTGAGCAAAGTGGTTTTCACCTCAATATTAATCTCCCTATACCTCACCAAGGCAGATGGTTTCATCTCATTCATGTGTCCCACAATGAGGAGATGGCAAATTTCATTGATATGTCTCAGAGCCAATGTTAAACTGAACAGAGATCGCATGTACTTCCCAGAGAAGGAATGTCAGCAATAAAAAGGAGGTCCTAGCTCCACAGGGTGTAAGCTCTTTACAACACTGCTTTGGGCCACAGGAGTTTTCAAAAACATGTTAACAAACATTAATATAATGACAATGATAACTATAGGCTGAAATATTCAACTTCCTATTCTGTGTTTTTCTTTAAAACAAAGTTTTATCTATCATTTTATTCAGTTAGTTTGGATTTATCATTTTCCAGTCAGACAATGATGAGGTGAGTCAAGGGTTGGATCTTATATGTCCACTCCCGAACATCCCAGATGACCTCCTATTTCAAGGACAACATCCCTCCTCCGATGATCAAAAATGACCTGCTCTTGCATTTCCCACACCTCTGCCCTCACATCCCCTCACCCCAACAAAAATAAAGACAGAATCCCCCCTGTCCTCACATACCACCCCACTTATCTCCGCATGCAGCATATCGTCATCTGCCCCTTCCGCCACCTACAATCTGACCCTACAATCGAAGAGATATTTCCCTCCCCACCCCATCTGCTTTTCATAGGGACCGCACTCTCCGTGACTCCCTCATCCACTCCACACTTCCCTCTAACCCCACCACCCCTGGCACCTTTCCCTGCAACCACAGGAAGTGCTACACCTGCCCCTACACCTCCCCTCTCACCCCCATCCAAGGCCCAAACCAAACCTTTCATATCCAACAGGGTTCATCTGCACATCTGCCAACTTGGTCTACTGTATCCGTTGCTCCCAAACTGGCCTCCTGTACACCAGTGAGACCAAGCATAGACTCAGAGACCATTTCGTAGAGCATCTGTGCTCTGTATGTGATAATTGACAACACCTTCTGGTCACGATCCATGTTAACTCCCCCTCCCACTCCCTGGATGACATGTCCATCCTAGGCCTCCCCCAGTGCCACAATGATACCACCCGCAAATTGGAGGAAGAACACCTCATATTCCACCTTGGGAGCCTACAGCCCAATGGCCTCAATGTAGAATTCACCAGTTTTAAAATCTCCCCACCCCCGGCCTCATCCCATGACCAACCCTCCCTCTCATCCCCGCCTCCTTGACAACCTGTCCATCTTCTCTCCCACATATCCGCCCCTTGCACCTCACTGACCAATCCACACCACTCCCTACCTGTATTCACCTATCAGCATCCCACCTACCTTTCCCCAGGCCCGCTCCCCCCCCCCACCCCCAGCTCCCTTCCCCTCCCCCATTTCTGAAGAAGGGCCCTGACCCGAAACGTCAGCTTTCCTGCTCCTCTGGTGCTGCCTGGCCTGCTGTGTTCCTCCAGCCCCACACCTTATTATCTCTGGCTCCGGCATCAGCAGTTCTTACTATCTCTGAGATCATGTAATAAGATCGTATTTGGCATTCTATGAACAACTTCTTCATGAATGAAGTAAAAGGGCAAAGCAGCAAAAACTGGATGTCTTTTTAAGCCAACTCCCAAGAAACACTTGGAAGACAATGAACCACAGCCATCCACTTGCGGATTAAGTATTTATTGCCCTAACCCTGCAAACACAACTGCACCTGAAGGTGATGATAACAACGACCCTCAGCCCCTGCATTAACAACAGAGAACCTTCAAAATCTCATCCCCCATCAAGTCATCTTGACATTTTTTTCAGGGTAAGGTGTTAAATTCACTTTTATTTCATTATTAGAGATGAGTTAAACATTTATTCAATCTGTGCTATCCTTTGTCTTAGGCTTTTGCGTGATTTTTGAGCAATTTTGAGTGATTTTTTTTTTGGTGGTCTGCCCCTTTTCCCAAAGGCCCATTATTTCTATAGCATGATTTTCTATAAAGCAATGATGCGCAGGAACGCAACAATCATGTTATAGCAGAACTGTTTCTTCTAGGGTAGGGGGTGAATCTGGTTGCATGCACTTCAGAGGGGTTGGTGTGGACCAAATGGGCCGAATGGCCTACTTCCACACTGCAGGGATTCTATGAATTCTAGACCCCTGAGTATTCAGTAAGTTCCAATCAGCTGCCCCTCTCATCCTTCGAAACTTCAGATTACAGATCCCAAGTCCACAACCCCGCCTCATATGACAAACCCTTCATCGCTGGGATCATTCTTGTATACATTCTCTGGACTTCCTCCAATGCCAGCACAGTCTTCCTTTGATACTGAGCCCAAAACGACTCACAATATGCCAAATGTAGTCTAACCATAGCCTTATCCAGCCTCAGCAGTACATCCCTGCTCCTGTATTCTAGGCCTCTTGAAATAAATGCTAACATTGCATTTGCTTCCTGGACAATTGATCCTGCATGTTAACCTTAAAAAGTTCCTGGGACTCCCAAGTCCCTTTGCATTTCAGGTTTCCGAAGCCACTGCCTGTTTAGAAAATAATCTGTCTCTATTCTTCTTACTGAAGTGCATAACATCACATTTTCCCACTTTGTATCCCATCGGTCACTTCATTGCCCACTCTCCCAGCCTGTCCAAATCCATCTGCAGCCTCCTCACTTCCTTAACACCACCTATCCTTCTGCCTATCTTTGTGTCATCTGCCAGATTAGTAACAGTGCTCTTAGTTTCTTCGTCCAGATTGTTAATGTATAATGTGAATAGTTGTGGTCCTAACATTGACCTCTGTGGAACTCCACTAGTCACTGGCTGCCATCCTGAAAAAAACTCCTTTATCCCCTCTCTCTGCCCTCTGCCAGTCAGCCAATCCTCTATCCATGCCAGTACCTTACTCCTGACACCATGGGCTCTTATTTAGCAGTTTCCTGTGTGGCAATTTGTTAAAGGCCTTCTGGAAATCCAAATAAATCATGTCCACTGACTCTTCTCTGTCCAACTTGCTTGTTACCTCCTCAAAGAATTCTAACAGATTTGTCAGACATGACCTCCCCCAAAGAGGCTGTGCTGACTCTATCATATTTTACCATGCACTTCCAAGAATTCTGCAATCCCATCTTTAACAATGGACTGTAAAGTCTTACCAGTGACTGAGGTCAGGCTAACCGGCCTATAGTTTCCCGTCTTCTGCCTCCATCCCTTTTTAAACAGGGGTGTTACATTAGCCATTTTCCAGTCTTCTGGGACACTCCCCAACTCCAGTAATTCCTGAAAGATCACCACCAATGCCTTTACAATCTCCTCAGCTTTCTCCTTCAGAACTCTGGGGTGCAGTCCATCTGATCCAGGTGATTTATCCACCTTCAGACCCTTCAGCTTCCCCAGCACCTTGTCCTTAGTGATGGCCACTACACTCACCTCTGCCCCCTGACCTGGTATGCTGCTGGTGTCTTCCTCTGTGAAAATTGATGCAAAATCCATATTTACTTCCTCCGCCATTTCTTTCTTCCCCATTATTACTTGTCCAGCCTCATTTTCCACTGTTGCCTCTCTCTTACTTTTTAGACATCGATAAAAAAACTCTTGCAAACTTCTTTTATATTACTAACTATCTTACTCTCACATTTGATCTTCTGCCCCTCTTATTGTTTTCTTTTAAGTTATCCCCTGCTGGATTTTAGCAGCTTCCCAACCCTCTGGCTTCCCACTGATCTTCACCACATTGTATACTTTTCTTTTGCTTTTAGGCTATCCCTGACTTCTCTTGTTCTTCCTTGGGATGAATTTCTGCTGTGCCCTGCCAAATTACCCCCAGAAACTCCTGGTATTGCTGCCCCACCATCTTCACTTTTAGGGTCCCCCTCCAATCAACTCTGGAAAGCTCCTCCGTCACGTTTTTGTCGTAACCTTTACCCAACTGTAATACCGTAACATCTGATTCCATCTTCTCCCTCTCAAACTGCAGGGTGAATTCTATCGTATTACCATCGCTGCCCCCTAGGGTTTCCTTCACCTTAAACTTCCTAATCAAATCTGCCTCATTACACATCACCAAATTCAAAATTGCTTGTGCCCTATCTGTCACAAGTTCCTCCAAAACAAAAGCTATCTTGCAGACATTCCACGACTTTCTTTTCTTGAGATCCGGTACCAACCTGATTTTCCCAGTCCCCCTGCATATTGAAGTCCCCCATGATTATTGTAAAAGAGTTTTTCTTAAGAGCTTTTTCCATCTCCTCATTTATTTTCTTCCTGATTACAGCTATGAAGCCTGTATACAACCATATCAGGGCCTTTTTCCCTCTACGGTTCCTCAACTCTACCCACATAGATTCTACGCCTTCTGACTCTGTATCATTTCTTGCTATTGACTTAATTTAATTTCTTACTAACGAGGCAATCCCAGCCCCTCTGCCCATCTGCCCATCCTTTCACTAGAACGGGTATCCTTGGATATTTAATTCCCAGCCCTGATCCCCACGCAGCCATGTCTCTGTGATATGCACAACATTGTATCTTCCAAGTTCAATCTGTGCTACAAGCTCATTTACCTTATTTCATATGCTGTGTGCATTTTAGTTCAATACCTTCAGACCTGCATTGTATGCCCCTCTCTTATAGTTGTCACCTGATCTGCTGTGCCTGAAGATAAATGGCCCTTTCCCTACTCTCTGACCTATTCCTTGTTCTGGAAACTTTAATAATCTCTGCTGTGCCCACCCCCTCTTTTAACTTTTTCCATGCAGATGAGCCCACTCCCCCACTATTCAGTTTAAAGCATTATCCGCAGCCCTAGTTATGTGATTCTCCAGGACGCTGGTTCCAGCATGAATCAGCTGGAGCTCGTCCCATTGGAACAGCTCCCTCCTTGTCCAGTGCTGGTGATTTGATTTGTTGTCACATGTACCTAAGTACATGAAAAGTTTTGTTTAGTGTATAGTACAAGCGGATCATAACATACAAGGGCATACAGATCATAGGGTGTTCAAACAGAGCGAAAAGTACAAAGTTACAGCTGCATAGGAAATTTGAGAGGTCCACTCAGAACTCTAATAACAGCGGGGAAGAAGCTGTTCTTGAGCCTGTTGGGATGTGTGTTTAAGCTTTCGTATCTTCTGCCTGACAGAAGAGGTTGGAAGAGAGTATGACTGGGGATGTGGGAAGGGTCTTTGACGAGCGATGGCTGCCTCTTTGCAGGATACGTGAAACAGTCTCTTTCTGCTGTTAGACCGGCACCATCCCCCACGACATCAATGACTGTATCAGTGCTGCCTTGTGCTCCATGAGGATCTTGAACAGTTCATCAACTTTAATAACACCTTTCACCCCAGCCTCAAATTCACCTGGACCAGCTCGGATACCTCTCTCTCTTTCCTGGACCCTCTCTGTCTCCATCTCTGGTGACTGCCTTGAAACCAGCATCTATTTCAAGCCCACTGACTCCCCTACATCTCCTCTCACCCATCTTCCTGCAAGAATGTGATCCCTGACTCCAAAACCCTCCGTCTCTGCCGCGTCTGCTCCAAGATGGAGCGTTCCACTCCTGGACGTCCCAGAGGTCCTCTTATTTCAAGGACCGCAACATTCCTCCTCTAATGATCAAATATGCCCCCAGCCACATCTCTTGCACTTTCCACACTTCTGCCCTCAAATTCCCTCCCCCCTACAAAAATAAAGACAGAATCCCCCTTGTCCTCACATATCACCCCACCAAACTCCACATTCAGCGTATCATTCTCCGCCATTTCTGCCACCTACAATCTGACTCCACAACCAAAGACACATATTCCTTCCCCACCCCTGTCTGCCTTTCATAGGGACCGCTCAATCCGCGTCTCCCTTGTCCGCTCCACACTCCCCACTAACCCCACCACCCCCGGCACCTTTCCCTGAAACCGCAGTAACTGCTACACCTGCCCCTACACCTCGCTCCTCACTTCCATTCAAGGCACAAAACAAACCTTCCATATCAGACAGGGGTTCACCTGCACATCTGTCAATGTGGTCTACTGCATCCACTGCTCCCGATGTGGCCTCCTCTACATCGGTGAGACAAAACATAGACTTGGACACCATTTTGTGGAGCATCTGTGCTCTGTATGCGATAATTGATAATTGATAATTAACCCCCCCTCCCACTCTCTGGGTGACATGTCCATTCTGGGCCTCCTCCAGTTTCACAATGACACCACCCGCAAACTGGAGGAGCAGCATCTCATATTCTGCCTCGGGACCCTGCAGTCCAGTGGCCTAAACATGAAATTAACCAGTTTGAAAATCTCCCCACCCCCGGCCTCATCCCCTGTTCAACCCTCCTTCTCATCCTCCCTCTCATCCCCGCCTCCTTGACCTGACACAACCCATCCATCTTCTCTCCCACCTATCCGCCCCACTTTTCCCACTGACCAATCCCCACTACCCTCTACCTGCATTTTCCTATCACCATCCCACCTACTTTCCCCAGCCCCAACCCTCCTCTCTCTATTTATTTCCCAGATCCCTTCCCCCTCCTCAGTTCTAAAGAAGGGTCGTGACCCAAAATGTTGACTTTCCTGTTCCTCTGATGCTGCCTGACCTGCTGTGTTCCTCCAGCTCCACAATGTGTTGACTCTGAATTCTAGCATCTGCAGTTCTTGGCATCTTTGACCATCTATAATGTTGGCTGCCTGTCTGCAACAACGAGAAGTGTAGATTGAGTACATGGATGGGAGTTTGGCTACTGTGATGGTCAGGGCTGTGCTCACAACTCTCTGCAGTTTCTTAAGGTCCTGGGCAGAGCAGTTGCCGTACTAAGCCATGATGCACTTGGACCGTATGCTTGCTGTGGTGCATCTGTAAAAGTTGGTAAGAGTCCTTATGGACATGATGAATTTCCTTAGCCTCCTGAGGAAGAAGAAGCATTGTTGTGCCTTCTTGACCATCACGTCTACCTGGGTGGACCAGGACAGATTGTAAGTGATCATCACTCATGGGATCTTAATGGTCTCGAACGTCTTCACCTTGGCTCCATTGATGTAGATAGGGGTGCGTCATCCTCCTTTCTTCCTGAAGTCAATGATCAGTTCCTCAGTTTTGCTGACATTGAGGGAGAGTTTGTTATCTTTGCACCATGACACGAAGTATTCCATCTCCTTCCTGTATTCTGACTTATCATTGTTCGATATCTGGCCTACAACGAAGGCGTCATCAGCGAACTTGGAGATGGCATTCGGATGAAATTTGGCCTCACAGTCGGGAGAGTACGGGGAGTATAGTAGGGGGCTGAGTATGCATCCTTGGGGAGCACTGGTGTGGAGGATTATCATGGAGGAGCTCCAATGATCTCTGTGACCAGGATTGAGAAAAGCTGTGTTGCCTGCCTCATGTCCAGGTACAGGACATCACATCTGGGCTACAGAGGGTCCTGGATTTAGGAGAAGGATCTGGTTGGTGTGGTCCATGTAGGCACCAACAATATTGGTCAAAAGAGGTTCTGCTGAGGGAATATGAACAGCCAAGGGCCAAATTAAAAGGTGAATGCCAATGTCCTGTGAATTCAAACCCGTTTCCCCAACACCAATCTTTGAACCACGGATTAACCTCTTTAATTTTGTTGACTCTGCGCCAATTTGCTCGTGGCTCGGGTCATACTCTGGAGAATATGACCTTTCTCGTTATCCTTTTTTATTCCTCCAAACAGTCAAGATGGCACTGAATTGAATAGGGTCCTCAGTCCAGGCTGATGTGGTCTGCGGGCACAGTCTCCTCTGCTGATGCACCGGGAATAAGACTCCTCTCCTCAACACCATTCCCTCCACCAGGACGCCCTGTCAGAGAATCATAATTGAAGTAACTCCATAGACGCTGGTATCCCATCACCAACTCAACCTATGTTTACACATGCATAGTACTTGACACTGACACAACTCCCTCAGGGCCTGCTATCAGAGCAAACAGAACCTCTGACACGCCTGTTTATATCTGTCAGCCAAGGCTCCCTGATGGACCGTATAACACCCCCAATCAGGGAACTCATATTCTATGAGGTCCACCTGGCTGATTTCGTTACCATCACTGCAGTGATGCCATCTTCCCTTTCTCGGTTGTGATCAGATTCCATCCACCAATGAACAAGACCGCTCCAGAATACCAAAGCTCGTCTGGGTGCGTGACAGACCTTTAAAGTTGAGCTGGGCACAAGGGATGCTGGTCTTTTGGAGCATATCTGCTGAGCGGAGAGTTGTTCTGGTTGTGGTCTGTGGTAACATGGGGCTGGAATCAGACCTGAGGATTGTCATAGGGTTGGGGTGGCACAGGGTAGGGTAGGGTGTGTGTCTGGGTGGGATGCTCTTTGGAGGGTCAGTGTAGACTCGATGGGCCAAATGGCCTGCTTCCACACCGTAGGGATTCTATGATTAATATGAAAACAATGAAAGGCAACAAATGTTTCACCGCTAACAGACTGAAAATAAAAGCTGACACCATTACCATGTTCCAAACTGCTATTATTGCGTCTTAGAGCCAGATGTGAGAACAGCAATGTGGATGGATTTGGGCTTCATTAAGATTTCTTCAAGGGCAAGGAAATAGCTGATATCAGAGTCAAAACTATGTCTATTCAACTCAATAATAGCTGTTGTCCACAGTGTAACAGAGACTGTGATTTAAATGGTTTCTAAGGGAGGAGTAAAGACGCTGGAAGGGATTGTTACACTGAGGGTCACATTACTGAGCAGAAATATAACCCCATACCTATTCCATCAAGAGACCCATAAACAACTTGTATGAAAGTGACAGTAGGTTTACAGACAGGGCATTTTACACAGGTTGTCTTGATTAACAAGGAAGCCAGAAGCAATGTTTATTATATTAAAGGTCACAAAAGGGTAGTTACAATGATGGACATGTTACAGTAGATGAGGTTATACAGCAAGAATATTTTACATGCTTTCTGTCCTCAGCAGGCAATGCGTCACAGGATACCGTACTAACTGAAGGTTATTATGTACCCTGTGTGCAGCCTAAAGCTTCGTCAAAAAAAGCTCAATGCAATATTTTTGAATTACATCCTGCACATTTGTGTGCTTATTTCAGCTTAGTTTGTGAGGGGTGAAAGTATGGGAACACCTCAAGATGCCCCCTAAACCACTCGGCATTCTGACTTGGAAATATATCGCTGTTCCTTCATTGTCACTGGGTCAAAATCCTGGAATTCCCTCCTTAACTGCATGTTGGGAATCCCTACAACACGTGGACTGCAATGGTTCAAGAAGGCAGCTCACCACCACCTTCTCCAAGTAATCAGGCAATAAACACTGACACAACCAGTGATGCCCACATCCCTTGCAGGCATCCATAATCTCACAGAGGGCACATATTATGAAAAACTTTAGCTAAAGTTTAGACCTTTGCAATGCCACCTCTTTCCTCCTGGTTGTGGAGCAGAGCTGACCTTTCAGATGACAAGGAAAAGGGGCTTCAGCTGTCCGCAGCGGAGAGCTGGAGGATCAGGGCTTGTTCTCCTTCAAACAGAGAAAGGGGAAATGTTAATCCTGGTAGAAATCATGAAACGTTTTGATAGACGAGGCAGAGAGATACCATTTCTGGTGGGAGGATGGTCAGTGATGAGCGCATACACTTTTAAAATTGGGACTGAAAGGATACAAAATTGTCGCACTGCTCCTCTGGTTCCTTTGATTTTGTGATCTTGAACATTTTGTCTGAAAAGGTGGGGGAAATCTACTTAAGTAAAAGCTTTAGAAAGTGAATTAAAGGAAAAAGGAAAAGGAAAATGACAAGGGCAGTGGGAAAGTAACAGAGCAGCGGGACTGATTATATAACTCTTTCAAAGAGCTAGAACAGGCACAATGGGCCAAGTGGCCTGTACTGCATGTGTATGAATCAACGACTATTACATACGCAGGAGTATCTTAAAATGTGCATACTCGCCTGAGGAATCAGATTTTGCCTTGAACAGGAATATTGAGTTATCCAAAGTGAGTCTGAAGCATGGAAACTGCCAATGTTCATCTTCTGAATCAGTCGTACAAGAAAGTCCGGAGAACCAAATCTCCTCAGTCATTCCAACAACAACAATTTGCATTTATATACCCATTTGAAAGCAGCAGAAATGGTGCTTTGCGCTAGTCTAATCAGACAACATTCATACTGAGATATGGAGGGAGATATTAAGACAGATGGCCAAAACCTATTCAAAAAGCTAAATCAGGGGAACAATAAAGATCATCTATAAAGATTAAAGATGAAAACACTTAACTGTGGATGCTGGCAATCTGAAAAAGAAACAGAAACAGTTGGAAAAACTCTGAAGGTCTGGCAGCAACTGCAGAGAGAAAACAGAGTTAACGTTTTGGCTCTGATGAGCTTTCTTTCTTAAAATGCCTGCGTTTTAAGCAAATGAGACCAGCAACTCAGACCGCTTTAGCGCAGTAAAAATACATTGGCCACATGTAAGTCCTTTAATGTCAGCCCAACAGTTTCCTTTCAGTAGATATTGGCTTATTTTAGCCTGGGATATTTTATCTCCCTTTTTTTATATATATATCTGGATATGGAGGCTGTTTATTCTTGCATCATAAACTAAAATTGTTACCTTTGAAATTAATTACTGGTAAGAATTGCACTGTTGCCTGCATTAACAGCATATATAGGTGTTAGCACCGTCAACCTATACCTAAAACAGAGATTAACACTGGGAGACCCATGAATAATCATTAACAACTTAGAAATGCATCCCAGACCTTTCTCAGACAATTAATGATTAGGGCAACTTTCCTGCCTTTGTTAGCTTTAAAGAAAATAACAAGTAAAAAAAAAATTAGTGATGCCTCCAGACCTGGTCAGCAAGCTCATTCCGAGATAACAAGCATGGGGCTGGATGAACACAGCAGGTCAAGCAGCATCATAGGAGCAGGAAAACTTGACGTTTCGGGCCTAAACCATTCCATTGTGTTTGGACTGATCTGGTCAATTCTGCTCTTTCAACTCTGGATTAATGAACGTGGGAAAAATTAGCTAAGTTACTTTTTTAAAGCCCAACCTTTGAATTGTAAAGATCATCTATAAGCGAATTAACGAGTCATTTTGAGCTATGAGCACAACAGTGAAACAATTGAATATTTGTTGAGATGCTTTTGCACCAAGGGAATACCTTCATAGCACCTGCAGGAGACAGAAGAGGAGGGAGGGCAGGAATATATGGGCAACAAGGAAAGCGAAGCTGTTGTGAAATCTTCTGAGAGCTGCACTACAGAGGGGCTTGATTCATTGATCTAATAGACAAATCTCTCCTTTTACAACTGAGGACTATGCTTGCTTTTGCTTTCAACTCAATGGGCATCCAGGCACACCATATGGGGACGACTGTGTGCCACTTCATCTTGCAAGGACAGACTGACACCATGGGTTCAGCAAGCGAGATGAGTTATCCTTGCCCATCCTTGCTGCATCAACACAGAATTTGGGGTAGGGTCTACCTTCGGCCTGGGAACATAGCCGGCTGGGATTCTGTTCCACTGATAGACCAGTCCCGTGGTACTGTAAGAACTGAGGATGGGACTCTGACATTAGTAAGAGTGAAGATGCCAGTGTCAGGAAGGCATCTGAGGAGAAAGGTCATAGACATTGCCCTAGAGAGCTGTATTTGATACATACAGATGTAAATAAAGTAGTGTTGCAGCATGTAAGGAGTTAAAGAGCCTCAGTTAATGAAAGGGAGCAAGCATCCCCAGGTACAGGGTATATACAAACAGCTACAGTCAGAGATACTGCAGACTGGTGCAAAGAGCAGGTTTGGTTTGAAGTACACAAATACACAGACTGACAGCCAGGGAAAACCTCCAGGGCCAGGATCTGATATTCAAACCGAGTCCAAGAAGCACAGCTGGCAAGGGAAGAGAAGGCAGGACAGGACCGCGAAAGACTTTGAGAAAGAAAATGCTGGAAAAGAAGAAGCCTCCAAAGGCAGGGAAAATATCTCGGAAGACTTTGAAGTCTTACCTCAAACCAGCAATGCTCCAGAGAGGTAAAAAAACACAACCCGACTTTTCAACTAGAAAGAACGAAAAACCCAAGTACTCACCCTGCTCAGTCAGTCACAGTAGTTCAAGGCTCTGAAACAGAATTTAAACTCACCACAAGAGCATCTGTTTGAATCCTGATAGACAGATTGCCATGGATGAGAATCAGAACAGCAAATATAAAACCTGCAGGTGTGTGAGCAAATCAACACAAAGCTTAACCACAGAAGGATGAAATGTCAGTGTAACATTCTCAAAAGAGAGGAGTTAGAATACCTGATTGTTGCACAGAAATGCATGTATTCATCTCAGTATCTTTACAGAGAGGAGAGGCAATACTTCATTGTGAAGATGCAAGGGAATTTCAGGAAGAATTTCCAAAGCCATTCAAAGGTTTGTGCAAGTTGAAGCAGGAGTGTCACATTACTCTGCGGGAAGAAACTAAAGCTGTCTACTTGTACACTCACAGGACAATTCCTGCCCTTTGAAGTGGGAAGTAAAATCTCAGGCAGTGTGGGGTCATGTCGCCAGTGAAGGAACCGACACAGTAGTGGTCATAGCTAATAAGCTGTTCCCAAGGACAAAGATTATGTGCGGATCTCTCTCCATTTAATAAAGGAGATGGAAGGAAATTCCTCCAACTGCTTTGACTACATGTAATACACCAACTGGGAGATGCTAGTCAACCATTTGGGATCTCCTCTGTGCCAGAGTTTTTCCAAAGAGTGATGTCGAGAATCCTGGAAGGGAAACAGGGAAGCATTTAGCACCTTGATGATATTCCAGTAAAGGTAAAACAAAAAAGAAACATGACCAGAGTATCGGGGAGATATTAAAGGTGCTACAGAACCCAGACCTTGTACTAAATGAGAGACACCTAATTCTCCAGAAAGACGATTACATTCCTAGGACACATTATCCAAGGACAACGTGTTACAGTGGATACAAGGAGGTCAAGAACAGTCGGTGACATTTTGGTACTGAAGGGTGTAAATGATGTAGAGTTCATCTCAGGTGTAAAATGTTGTGTTTATCCCCACTGAGCAAGCCTCACTCATAAGAGAGCTTTTGGACAAAGGCCAGTGATCGCACTGGAGTCAGGAATAGCCTGCTGCTTTTGAAAAGATTAAATGATTCAAAGATTAATGTGATTCAGCACATTACATTCCAGCCTCATTCGCTATAATAGCCATCGAAGCAGCATCCACAATCTGAGTGCAAACTGATGGGACGTAAAAAAGAACAGTCAATTTTACACCGCAAGCTTTGATGGAGACTGGACAGAGGTATACAACCACACAGAAAGAAACATTAGCAGTAACATAGGGGTCTTGCATCGAGATGGACCACAGACAAGCCTCTGGCGACATTAAATAAAAACCAAAAGAGCTGCGGATGCTGTAAATCAGGAACAAAAACAAAGTTGCTGGAAAAGCTCAGCAGGTCTGGCAGCATCTGTGGAGGAGAAAACAGAGTTAACGTTTTGGGCCTGGTGACCCCAGTTCTGAGGAAGGGTCACCGGACTCGAAACGTTAACTCTGTTTTCTCCCCCACAGATGCTCCCAGACCTGCTGAGCTTTTCCAGCAACTTTATTTTTGTTGCCTCTGGTGACATTATTTGGTTTGAAAGAAATCCCAAAAATTGCTTCGATGCACACAAGGATTCAGGCTTGGGCTGTTGAGATACAATGATGGAATGGGTCCAGGCAAGGCAACAAGTAAACTTGTAAGGGAAACAGTGGACCAGAGCAGTAAAAGATGATCATATTCTTGTGGAAGTAGATTCTAATGCTATGGCACCAGCCTACACCTCACTTGCAACTGAGAACGAACTGAGAGAAACAAAAACAGAAATTGCTGGAAAAGCTCAGCCGGTCTGGCAACATCTGTGAAGGGAAAAACAGGGTTAAGGGTTTGGGCCCGGTGACCCTTCCTCAGAACCTTCCCGGCAAGTGGGACTAGTTTAGTTTGGGAAATTTGTGTAATTCAAAAATCTGACAGAGGGTACAAAGGAATTTGAGATCTGGTCCAGCAGATTGGGTGGTGAAAAGATAGCCCTAGACGAGGCAACACTGGGTGAGTGTGGACAGTTTATTGGCATTTGGCCAGGGAATGATTATACCAAGTTCAATGTGAAGAGAGATCCACAGGGACATGTAGATATAACAAAGTGCAGACTGAAAGCATACCAATCAGTGTGGTGAGCAGATATTTGCAAAGACAAGCAAAATTGCATAATCAAATTGGTGCCATCTGCAACCAAGTGCCAATGGAGCCAATATTTTCAGAAATACTCCTGCAAAGGCTATGGGAAAGCTTAGCAACAGCTGTGTTCAATTTTATAGGAATCATGAACTTAGTTGACAATTTTCCAAGATGGATTGAAGTGGCAAGACTTCACTCGCCCACGCAGATCAGACACTGAGATGGATCTTTGTGATACACAGTTCACTGGGAAAAATTAATATCAACAATGGATCTCAATTTAGGAACAAAGATTTAGGGAAGCTCGCTTTGGAGCAAGCATCAACCAGCTAACAGTTTCCGCATTCTGTTTTCGATTGAACAGCAGTGTGGAAAGAACAGTCAGACTCTAAAGTTACTGATGCTGAAGAATTCAGACTGGGAGTTAACTCTGCTCAGTTACAGGTCGACATCAGTATATCGTGAGGACTCACTCACTAGTGGATTTTTTTAAATTCAGAAGAGGATAAAAATCGATGATCAGTTTTTGAACACAACCTCAAGCCAAACGAAACGTCTCAAGACCACAAGAAAAGTGAAGCAACTAGAGAAAAGCCTCAGCAGAAGGTACAACTCGAGACACAGTTTGGAAACTTCTTTATCCCAACAGTGCTGTGAAGGTGGAATACACAATTTAGGGAACAGTTTAGGAAAATAGTATTGACGTGTTGAAGGGAGGCTGTAAGGAAGAAAGTGATGCTGATGGATTTAGGAGGGGAAGATGCCAGGAAATTTGTATAGATCTTTAACACTGGCAGAATCATCGTCCAATCTATACCAAGCTGTTGGATGGTGGAATTGAATTTTGGAGCATTTCAGAAAAGCAATGATTGGAGCATCATCTTCCTAAAGAAATTTAAGGAATAATTGCTTGAGATATGAAAGGAGTTGGGATTATCTCGTGGCTTTTACCCATTTTGTAAAGAGAGCAATTGGAAAAAGTGTATATCAAATTTAAGAAATTCAATCTAGAGAAGAATATGTCCTGGTAATGGGCAAAGGATTGAATCTTATGTTCGGATGTTGGCTATAACTCCTCACCTTCATGTTTAACTGAACAATGGCGGGTCTTCCTGCTGAAGAGATGGGCTGCCTAATTACCAATTGATCAACTCAATTGATATTTCAACAGGTTAACATCACATCCATGTGTTTCCTGGAGTTTCTGAAACTCACAGCGAAAGCAAAACAAGGCCACAAGAGCAATTGAGGAATGGAGTGAAACTTTCTGGAAATACTCAGCACACACTGCAGTTCCCTTAGCTCTCCTTGGGAAAGGTTTATTCACAATATTTTCGTTGTGTGTTCGCTGTCCAGATTTTAGAGGTTTCCATAGTTACATTGTGAAGAGCAGTGTTTATGTCAACCTTAGATTGAATGGAGGTGAATAGGGAGATCATGGGCAACAGCAGGTTCCTGTTGCAGTTCTGAAAAACGGTCACTAGACCCGAAACATTAACTCTGCTTTCTCTCTCCACAGATACTGCCAGACCTGCTGAGTTTATCCAGCAGCTGATATACATTGATACAGGGCTGTACAGGCATAAGTTGTGTTTCGTTGGTTAGTGCAAACAGCAATGTATCAGGGTGTTCACGTTATCATGCCAGGCAGTGGAAGTCACCTGCAGCTTCCTGCCCCAGGGACCTGATGTGTATTTTATCCCCAGAGGGTAGTTTACCTAAAGTGGCAATGCTTATCTTTTCTCTCCTGACAGAGAAACTAGTTCTCATGGTACTGAAGACTCCAACAGCCATTCATTACAAAAAGAACCCCAGAAATTGCTGGACAAACTCAGCAGGTCTGGCTGCATCTGTGGAGAGAAATCAGAGTTAATGTTTCGGGTTGAGTGATCCTTCCTCAGAACTGACGGTAGCTAGGAAAGTGTTGATTTTTATGCAGAAGATAGGGTGGGCGGAGGGTGTAAGGAGTAAACGATAGGTGAGGATAGAGCCCATAGAGAGAGAGAAGAACAGTTGGACAGACAAAGGAGTGGATAATGATCAGCCTGGGAGAATGAATAGCTGCTAATGGGGACTGTTAGTGGCTAACAATGGATAGTGTGTAAAAGCAGCCCATGTGAATGACAAGGCCTGGCGTGTGGGGAATGGGGTAAGGACATGGAAGAAAGTGCCTCAAGCCCTAAAATTGTCGAACTCGATATTGAGTCCAGAAGGCTGCAGAGAGCCCTAGTGGAAGATGAGGTGTTGTTCTTTCAGTTTGCACTGAGCTTCGCTGGAGCACTGTAGCAAACCTGATACAGAGATGTTGACCAGGGAACAGGGTACTGTGTTGAAGTGGCAGGCAACTGGAAGCTCAGATAACAAGGTGTAAAGCTGGATGAACACAGCAGGCCAAGCAGCACCAGAGGAGCAGGAAAGCTGACATTTCGGGCATGGACCCTTCTTCAGAAATGGGGGAAGGGAAGGGGATTCTAAAATAAATAGAGAGAGGGGGATGCAGATGGAAGATGGATAAAGGAGCAGATAGGTGGAGAGGAGACTGACAGGTCAAGGAGGCGGGGATGAGGCTGGTAGGTAGGAGTTGGGGGTGGGTGTTGAGGTGGGAAGAGTGGATAGGTGGGAGAAAGGATGGACAGGCTAGGGAGGCGGGGACGAACTGGGCTGGTTTTGGGATGCGGTCGGGGACGGGGAGATCATGTCCTGGAAGCTCAGAGCCTTTTTAGTGGGCAGAACATAGGTATTCTGCGAAGCGGTCACCCAGTCAAGTTTCGTTTTCCCAAAGTATAGGAGACCACTTTATGAGCCACAAATGCAGGAGACTAGATTGAGTGAAGTGAAGGTGAAAGCACTGTTTCGCCTGGAAGGTGTGTTTGGACCTGAGGAGGAAGGAAGTGAATGGATGGGTGTGACACCTTGAGCAGTTGCAGGTGAAGATGCCATATAGTGGGGTATTGGGAGTGAAAGAGGAATGGACCAAGGTGTCCTGGAAGCTATTTATTTATTATAACTGTCTATTGCTGCTAGCTATTATTTAAGAATATTACATCAAGGGCATATCATCAAGGCCAATAATAGTAATTAGATTACATCAGAGCATTATGCTCCAAGTGATCCCTGGCCAAGATGAAGTCCGAGACTTTTATACCTTCAGGTCACATGCTGTGATATAATGATGCTTTCATTATCATGCCTCTTAAAGGTAGACTGACATACCATCCATGGGATATGATACATGGTGGCTTTGTGGTTTCACTGGATGTGAAAGTCACCACCTTTTTCCACATTGTCCCGGAATTATCCGGAGAGAAAAATCTGTCTCATCTTTTTTAGATATTTGGCACAAGCCAGACTGAGAAATACAGCCAGAAAAATCACCAGTTTGTAAATGGGAAATCTTCAAGTAATTACCATTTGTTGAATCTATTCCAAGAATAATTGGAAAATCTGGGCCAATATCGCCAGTCAGCAGCTCACAAATGTCCACGTTTGGTGAAATCATTGAGTCGTACACCAGGGTCAGCAATTATGGTAACTCCCTCAGTTATGGGAGCAGCCAGAATGCATGGACCCTTTGCAGTTGTGCGTCTGAACTAGTTTTCCATTGAAAACACTGACACACAGACACACACACACTCACACTCTCACACACATACACTCGCACTCACACATACACACACACCGACACATACTCTCATACAGACACACACAAAAACACAAACATTCACTCACAGTCACACTCACACACATTCACACTCACACATACTCTCACACACACACTCACACATTCACTGACTGACAATTTGCAGTAACAGACTCCACCACCATCACAAGTTTCACCTTCACCTCTATCGCTCCCAATGTCAGAGCCATAGGTCAATGAAAGTGAGATGGATGGATCTTTGTGACACATGGGAAATGGGGCAATTGAAGGTAACATGGAGCTACACCACAGATCGGCGATGATCTAATTGAGCATTAGAGCCTACTTGAAGGATACTCGTTCCTCTCTGCAGTGTGCCTATGCTTCTTTGATAGCTCAATCTGAGAGGATTTGCTGAGATTAATGAAAGGATTATGACAACTTAGACTTTCCATTTGCCAGAAGGCTTATCGTTTGGAGGACAGGCCTGGGTTTGACTCTGTGCTGACTTTCAGAAAGTGAGTGAGAAAGACAGGCCAGTGGGTTGGATCAAACAGTCCTGCTTTTAACATACTGCAGAGGGGAGATAGCCCTCCAGGGAATGACTGGGACATAAACTGGCCAATGTCTGCCAAGTAATTGATTGGTTACACAAGTTCTTTACGTACCATGGGGGTGAGGTGATTAAGCCTTGTGTTTCTCTTGTCCTCAGATAAACAGGCTGCGGTATCACAGTGAGAATGTAATTAACTCTGGGGAATATTGTCAGGATCTTTCATGTTGCAATTAATCAGAGGAATTTCTGCTGGCCACGAATACGATGCTTCATGGCACAGAGAGACGCGTGGTCTGTTGTGATCTCTGTCAGCAACAGATGGAGCCCTGCATCCTTCAGATAAGGAGAGAGAAGTTCCATCTGCTGCTAACAGATGCTACTGAGAATTGTGTTTTTCCTTGTTAGTCTTTAGCATTTGCCCCATTCCCTGCAGGAATCCTGCCCGTAGGTATTCCATCCCATTTACTTCCAAATCACATCACAACTTCCAGAAAAATGCGGTGGTCGGACATGAGAGGGAACTGTCTCAGTGGCTGCACTCTTGTCTGAGGTGGGCTGTAGACCCCAGAATGGCATACAGTTTCACAGGGACTGGGCAGTCACTGGCACTTCACCAGGTGATTATTCCTTGCGTGAGACAGCTAGTGGGTTAACTCAGCTCACTGGCAGAGCCCGCGTCACCCCGTTCCCCCTAAGCTGAACCCGATTTTAGAGTCCCACATGTATCAGCACCGGTTATGAATCTAACCTAGTAGCCCCCAGGTGTATGCGGTTTAATATTATCTGAGGATGGTGCTGGTGGGGGGAAATGTGCTTTTACCACTGACAAACAGCATAAATTCCTTGATTTGACCTGACTTTAATATTTATAACATCAGGAAACCTAGGACATAAGGCAAGTCAAACAAAGACTGTAAAACTAAAACAAATAACTAGGATGAAACAAAAACAGACACGGCTGGAGATTTCTAATTAGCTAATTCAATTTCTTCTCACAGATGCTGCCAGACCTGTTGAGTTGAACAAGCAATTTCAGGTTTTGTTTTAGACGAAGACTATTTCTTTTAACCCTCAGAACAATTCCAGGCACCTCATAGATGTAGCGATCAGAATTAAGAATGATGAATACAAGCTGGTCACGAATAATTGTAACGGTGAGTACAGCAGAAACATCTTTAGCCGTACAGTGGAGAGTAAGGTGGAACTCACAGAAACTGGAAACATTGTATTCCTTGCTCTGTTCTAACGCCCTATGTCCTTTGTATGGTGTGATCTGCCTGTACTGCACATAAAACAAAACTTTTCACTGTACCTAGGTACATGTGGCAACAATAAATCAAAACAAATCAAATCAAAGCATAGAAAATGGGAGTAGGAGTAGGCCATTCAGCCCATCAAACCTCCTGCACCATTCGTGACTGGCCCCTTTTCATGGCTGTCTCACCCTATGCTCTTTCATACCTTTAGTGACCAGAAATCTATCTGTTTCTTTCTTAGATATATTCAGGAACTTCTATAGCCTTCTGTGGTAGAGAATTCCACAGATTCACCACCCCGCGAGTGAAGAAATGTCTCCTCACCTCCAGTCTAAATGGCCTATCTCACATCCTGAGACTGTAGCCCAAACAGGGAGATTATTGTCCCTGAATCCAGTCTGTCCAGTCTTATCAAAATTTTATACATTTTAGATTCTTAGATTAAGCAGAAAACTGCACATGACACTTCAGGTGTGGTGTCACCAAGGCCCTGTGTAACTACAGCAAGAACTTTGTCCCTGTACTCAAGTCCTCCTGTAGTGAAGGCCAACATACCATTTGTCTTCCTAAGTGCTTACTACAGTTACATGCTTCCTTTCAGTTGCTGATATATGAGAAACCCAGATCTTCTTAGACATGAACATTTTCCAATCTATCACTGTTTGAATAATACTCTCTCCTTTTTGTTTTTCCTACAAGAGAGATAACTCCACACTAATCCATGTTATACTGCATCAATTATGTATTTACCCACTCCCATCCTGATCCTCCTCACCAGTCACAATCCAATCTAGTTTTGTGTCTTCAGCAAACTTGGAAATATTACATTTGATTCCCACATGCGTATGGTTGAGACAATTTGTAAATGGCTGGAGCCTGAGCACTCATGCTTGTGGTTCACAAGTCCACATTGAAAAGGGCCAACTTGTTCAATTAGATAGGTTGGAGTGAATAGCATTAATGCAGATGAGGGAAAACTGCATAAATACATAAAGGAGATAATATAGAAGGGTATGATGATAATGCAGGACCATTACTACCATCTTTATACGGCAAGGGAATCTTGTGCCTTTCCCAGTGATAGGTTTGATGACCTTTAGTCAAGGAGGTGATTGGTGGCTAGGAACTCCTTCCTGTGTCCACCTCAACTAAGTGCCAGTCAAGAGTAAAGGCCTTAGAGCATCACCATTGGTAATACCCATTGAGGGGTGATGGGTTTAGCCACGTGAGGAGCAGTGTATACACACACCTGTATGGGGTAGAAGGGAGTGGAAGCCCTCACTCAGTGTCTTATTGAGGAGCCTAGAATTGTGAAGGGGTCTACTGAGGGACAACGCCCTTCCCTTGCTGCTCCGTGATTCGCCTCGACCCATCACTCACCTGGGAGTGACGTTCCTGCCCCTCTGGTGGGGACTGTACTTGCTGAAGCAGTTGCTTCTCTGGTGGTGCTGCCGGGCAACAGAGTTTCTGGTGTCCGATTGGCTCTTGATCCTAGAGGAAGGTCCCCCCACCGTGTCCCGTTGGGTGCGTGTGTTGAGTAAGACATTATTGACCTTCATGAAAAGAGGTGGCAAGGGATTTCCACTGACATCTAAGATTCCTGTCACCTCCCAAGGGGAAAACCAGTGGAAAACCTGTACCAGTTGGAAATGACCATACTGGTCATGATGGGGCTCCATTTTGAAGTTTACAAGATGCTGTTCACAGGTAAAAGGATATCTGACAAGTTGGAGCTGGTCAAGGGTGTGATGACTAGAGTTCAGAGGCATTAAATTCCTGTTAAAGTGAAGGGTAAGGCCAACAAGATTAAGGAACAATGGATGAATAAAGATATTGAGGATATTGAGGATATAAAGATATTGACCAAATGGGTCAATGATCTGAAAAATGGCAAATGGAGTTCAATCTGGATAAATGTAAGGTGTTGTATTTTGGTACAATAAACAAGGAAACTTGTAGACTTGTTGATTAATGGTAGGGCCTTGGGTAGTGTTGTACAGCAGAAGGACCTAGGGACTCAGGTACAAAATTCTTTAAAGTTTGCATCACATATAGACAGGGTGGTTAAAAAGGCATTTGGCACACTTGCCTTCATTGCTCAGTCCTTTGAGTATAGCAGTTGGGAAGTCATTTTGAGGTTTTACAGGACATTGCTGAGGCCTCTTCTGGAATATTGTGTGCAGTTCAGTCTGCCCAGTTATAGGAAGGATATCATTAAACCGGAGAGATTAAAACTCAGAAGAGATTTACCCGGATGTTGCTGGATATGGAAGGTTTGAGTTGCAATGAAAGGCTGGAACGTTTTTTACTGGAACGTAGGAAGTTGAGAGGTGACCTTATAGAAGTTTATTAAATCGTGAGAGGTATATGTAGGGTTAATTGTAGTTGTCTCTTCCCTAGGATAGGGGATTTCGAGACTAGGGGGCACATTTTTAAGGTGAGAGGAGAGAAATTTAAAAAAGACGAGGGACAAGTTTTTACACAGAGGGTAGTTCAGTGTGGAATGAACTTCCTGAGGAAGTCGTGGATGTGGGTACAATTACAAATTTCCTTCCCAATTGGGAAACACTTCAGCGGTCAAGGGCATTCAGCCTCTGACCTTCAGGTAAGTGTCCTCCAAGGTGGACTCTGAGATACACAACAACGCAGAATCACTGAGCAGAAACAGATAGCCAAGTTCCGTAACCATGAGGATGGCCTCAACCGTGATCTCGTGTCATGCTAAGATGACCCCACCATCAGTTCTGAGGAAGGGTCACCGGACCCGAAACATTAACTCCTAATTTTTCTTCACAGATACGGCCAGACCTGCTGAGCTTTTCCAGCAACTTTGTTTTTGTCCCACCACACTGTTCTGTATCTGTAAAATCATCTTTTCTGTCCTGTTTTGACAGCATCACCTTGATAAGTTGTTATGATCTCTACCTCAATTAGTTGGTACAGTTTTGAATTACTTTTACACGCTTTCTCACACATGCGCTCTCACACTGACTCTCTCTCTCTCACACTCTCTCACACATGCGCTCTCACACTGACTCTCTCTCTCTCACACTCTCTCACACACTCACACATTCACTCTCTCTCTCACAGACTCACTCTGTCTCTGTCACAAACTCACTCTCTCTCACACACACACTCTCTCTCACACGCACTCTCTCTCTTTCACACACTCACTCTCTCTCACACACTCTCTCTCACACACTCAATCTCTCACACACACACATAAATCTATGCGGTGAATCAATGCATCCAAGATATTTATTTATTTGCAGATACACTCTATTTTGATCAAAAAATGCACAATTTGTAGTCACAGTCAGTCAGTGTGGCATCTTATAAATTCCAGCTTTCAGAATAAAATCAACCTGATTCCAGGTTAAAACACTGAGACAGATTCTGAACAAGGCCTCACACTTAAATTTCAGTGTTCGACCTGAGATGTTACCTTTTGTATATTCCTGATTGTCAGGACAGTGCAGCTCTGACTCTGACTTTATAAAGAAGTTACACACCATCTAACACTCTTGGTCACCTGCAGAGATTTATTATCTGACGGTCCACTCACACCATTTGTTTGATCTTTTGATCCCTCTGCCCTTGATCTCACCACCTCTTAGCTCTGTGTCTGTGTGCTCTCCTCTCTCACCACACCTGATGGAGGGGCTGTGCTCTGAAAGCCTGTGATTTCAAATAAACCTGTTGGACTATAACTTGGTGTTGTGTGACTTCTTACTTTGTCCACCCCAGTCCAGCACCGGCACCTCCACATCATGGCAATGTTTAAAAGACATTTGGATAAGTACATAAATGGGAAAGGTTTGGAGGGATATAGGCCAGGAGCAGACAGGTGGGACTAGTTTCATTTGGGATTACATTTGGCATAGAGTGGTTGAACCGAAGGGTCTGTTTCCATGCTCTTTGACTCTGAGCTAGATCATTTATGTCTCACTTACAATTTTTACTGTTTTTTTCCCTGCTGCGTACAGCTACAAGGTTCTGACCTAGGGCTGGACAATAAATCTCAATAAATCTTTGAGAATGCTTGCATCTTGAGAATGAATCCCTTTAAAAAAATGTTATCCTTCAAAAAAAGGGGACAGACCTGTATAGGAACCAAGTTCCGCTCCAAAATCGGCCAGTGAACCATTTCTCTACAAAACCCTAGGTTTGGCCCAAGAATTATTATATTGAAGATTTTGAAAGCTGGTATTGGGGAAAAGGTTGGAGGTGGACACAATTTGTGGTAAAGGACAATTAATTTCAACTTGTTACTGGAGACAAGTCAGCAGAAATTGTTTTATACAGAATGCTTTTTGAGGCTCAGTGAGGCAGAGACAATTGTGCCTTGCAGGAAGATTAAATAAATGATAGTTGATGAAGTACAGGATGTTGGTAAGGCCTCTTCTGGAGTACTGTGTCCAGTTCTGGCCACCCTGTTATAGGAAGGATATTTTAAACTAGAGAGGGTTCAAAAGAGATTTACCAGGATGTTGCTGGGAAAGGAGAGTTTGAGTTCTAAGGAGAGGCTGGGTGGGCTGAGACTTTTTTCACTCGAGTGTAGGAGGTTGACGGGTGACCTTATAGAGGTTTATAAAATAATAAGGGGTATAGATAAGGTGTATGACAGGTGTCTCTTCCCTAGGGTGGGGGATTTCAAGACTATGGGGCATATTTTTAAGCTGAGAGGAGAAAGATTTAAAACAGAAATGAGGGGCAATGTTTTTACACAGAGTGGTTTGTGTGTGTAATGAACTTTCAGAGGAAGTGGTGGATGTGGGTACAGTTAAAATGTTTGAAAGGCTTTTGGATAAGTACATGAGAAGGAAATGTTTGGAGGGATATGGGCCAGGAGCAGGCAGGTGGGACTAGTCTAGTTTGGGATTATGGTTGGCATGGACTGGTTGGACTAGGGGAGGGTCAGTTTCCATGCTGTATGACTCTCTGACTCTAGGTATTTGAAGCAGTGGTTAGTGTGGTGAAGCCCTAGATTCGGGTCCCTTTGCAGGGTTTGATGGCCAAGGAATACATGCTTTGGCAAAACAGGTTGACTATCAATCCATAAACTCCTTCCAAAAAGGCCAGTGGCAGATTATGAAAACAGAAGAATTCTCTGATTGAATGTGAAGTGGGACCTCTTCCCCTGCAGCCTCTGGTGACAGAGACTAGTGACCTATTCCAGCAAAAACAGGTGTACATGTTGAGTGTTTCTGGATGAGGACAGACAATAAGAGATATCAACAGAAAGATCGGGATATGGGGACAGTTTTGAACCTCACATTAGATTGGAAGGCAACATTTATAACTCCTTTATTGAAACATATCAGATTCCTAGGACCATTGACAGAGAAGATACAGAGAGATTGTTTCCCCTTATAGGACAGTATAGGACCAGAAAGTTCAACTAAGACAGGTGAGGAGGAAATCTTCCTCTTACAGGGTGGTGAATCTGTAGAATTCCTTATTTCTGAGGGCTGTTAAGGCTGGATCAGTAAGTATACTAAAGGCTGAGGTAGGCAGATTTTAATCAGTAAGAGATCTAAGGTTTATGGGAAAAAGGTAGGAAATTGGGGTTAAGGATTATCAGGTCAGCCGTGATATCTTTGAATGTTTCAGCAGACTTGATGGGCTGAATGGCCGACTGCTGCTCTTACATCTGATGTGCTTGCGGTAGCACTCTTGAAGAAACATAAGAGACAGGAACCAGAGACAAATAAACAAGTTAATGTAACATCTTAGTTGATAAATTACTGCATTCTGATAATTAAGGACACTGTAAGTGAACAAATTGAGAGTTTTCAGTCGATCGAAGATTTTGAAAATGAGAATAAAGTGGTAGATGGGGATTTTCTAAGGATTTTATTTATATGGATTTTGAAAGGGTATTTGCCAGAGTTCCTCATAAAAGATTGTTAGTCACTTTGAAGCTCGTGGAATTGAAAGGAAAGTGAATGACCTGCTTCTGAAATTGGCAGGAGACAGAGAGTAGGGAGAATGGGCACGTACTCAAATTGGCAGAACAAGCCTTGTGGCATTCAGTAGGAATGGCAAGCGTTCAAGTTATTTACTAATGACTTAGATTGTAAGGTATAGGAGCAGAATTAGGTCATTCAGCCCATTGAGTCTGCTCTGTTATTTGATCATAGTTGATCTATTTCTCAGTCTCATTCTCCTGCCTTCTTCCTGTAACATTTGATCCCCTTATTAACCAAGGACCTAGATATAGAATCATAGAATCCCTACAGTGTGGAAGCAAGCCTTTTGGCCCATCAAGTCCAAGCTGGTCATCTGAACAGCATCCTGAAATGCATGTAACCCTGCATTTCTCACGGCTAGCCTACCTAGTCTGCACATCCCTGGACCCAATGGGCAATATAGCAATGGCCGTTCCAATTAAGCTGCACAAATTTGGACTGTGGGGCGAAACCAGAGCACCCAGACGAAATCCACACAGACACGGGGACAATGTGCAAACTCCACACAGATGGTCACCCAAGGGTGAAATCAAACCTGGGTCCCTGGCGCTGTGAGGCAGCAGTGCTCACCACTGAGCCACCATGCACCCTATCTCTATCTTAAATACATTCACTTAAACATCTCTCTGTGGCAATTAATTCCACAGATTAACCACCCTTTGGGTCAAGAAATTCCTCCTCGTCTTAGTTCTAAAGGGTCATCCCTCCACTCTGAGGCTGTACCCTCTAGTCCTAATCTCTCCTACTAGTGGAAGCATCTTCTCCATGTCCACTTTCCTGGCCTCTCAGTATTCTGTAAGTTTCAATCTAAACTCTATCGAATACAGACCCAGAGTCCTCAATTGCTCCTCCTATGACGAGCCCTTCATCCCCAGGATCATTCCTGCAAACATCCTCTGATCCCTCTGTAAGGCCAGCACATCCTTCCTTAGATACAGGGCCCAAAACTGCTCACAATATTCCAAATACGGTCTGATCAGAGCCTCATACAGCCTCAGTAGTACATCCCTGCTCTTGTATTCTAGCTCTTGAGATGAATGCTAACATTGCATTTGCCTTCCTAACTGCCAACTGAACCTGCATGTTAACTATAAGAGAATCCTGAACTAGGACTCTATGAACTAGGATGATGGCATGGAAGGCCATTTATTCAAATGTGCTGATGGCACAAAGATAGGTCACATTGCACACGGTATCAATAGTAACATTAGATTGTTAGGAATAGATTAAGTAAACGGGTAAACTACAACAAATGAATTTCAATGCAGGCAAATATGAGGTTATCCCCTTTGAATCTCAATGTTAGAAAATCAGAAATAGTAACGGTCCAGGTTCCTTTATCATTAAAATGTCTTGAACGTTTCCATAAATAATTGAAAGTGCGAATGGAATATTGGCCATATTACCAGGAGGACTAGAGCAAAGGGGATGTTCATTACACAGCAGTGTACAGGACCCTTGTTAGACCACACATACAGTCAGGATGGCACGGTGGCTCAGTGGTTGGCACTGCTGCCTCAATTCCAACTTCAGTTGACTGAGTTGAGTTTGCACATTGTCCACGTGGGTTTCATCTGGGTGCTCCAGTTTCCTCCCACAGTCCAAGGATGTGCAGGCTAGGTGGATTGGCCATGCTAAATTGCCCATAATGGTTCAGGGATGTGCAGGATGGGTGCCTTAACCATGGGAATTGTAGGGATAGGGGGATGAGGTGAGGTGCTTTCAGGGGGTTGGTGCAGACTCAGTGGGCTGAATGGCCTCTTTCTGCATTGTAGGGATTCTATTCCATGATTCTAGAGTTACTGTGAACAGTTCTGGGCACCATACTTAAGGAAGAATTCGAATAAAAGTCAAATGATAAGAATACCTTAAATATTTGAAGGAAGCACAACACTGGTTTAGCAAAATGATAGCTGGATTTGATTACATAAACTTGGATTGTATTCTCGAGAACTGAAATGATTAAGGGGTGATTTGATTCGTATAGTCAGATATTAAGGGGAAGAGAGAGGTGAGCTAGACAGAATCTATTCCCGCTCTGTGGGGAGTCGAGAACTAGAGAAAAATTATAGCCAGCTCTTAATAAATCTACTGGAGTCTTTTGAGGAAGTGACTAGTAGATTAGGTGAATGATGTGTTGGATTTGGATTTTCAGAAACATTTTGATAAAGTCCTACATAAGAGACTATTGTGCGAAATCAGAGCACATGGGTTTGCGGGGAATAGGCTGGCCTGGATTCAGAATTGGTTTTTAGTCAGGAAACAGAGGAGGGACATATGGGCTGTTTACACAGTGGAAAGCAATGACAAATGGGATTCCTCAGGGATCAGTGCTTGGACCCCAAATCATTCATGGGGACTATCTGATCTTAAAAACCCACCTATTAGGGCAGCACAGTGGCTCAGTGATTAGCACTGCTGCCTCACACAGCCAGGGAACCAGGTTCAATTCCACCCTGTGGTGTTTGCACATGTCTGTGTGGGTTTGCTCCAGTTTCCTCCAAAGATGGGCAGGTTAAGTGGATTGGCCATCCAAAATTGCTAATGGTGTCTGGGGATGTGCAGGCTAGGTGGGTTAGCAATGGAAAATACAGGGTCATGGGGGTATGACAGGGGGCTGGGTCCGGATGGTATGCTGTTCAGAGTGTCGGTATGGGCTGAATGGCCTGCTTCCACACTGTAGGGAATCTATGATTGCATATGTAAAACTTGGCTACAACATTAATCTTGTAGCTGATGACCACTGAGCTGTATATTCTCACCAATCACATTTCACTCAATTGAATATTTTAACTTCACAAGTTGGACAGCTATTGCAGGTTGTTTTAGGACATGGTGATTTTAATAAAGAAGGAGTAATCATTTTGTTCAGGATTTTTGACTGCTTTCTAAGATTTTTGTCCCAAAGTTTCACTAATTTGACAGGAAAAAAAATTCGCAACATATTTCAACAATTTGCAAGAGGGAACCGAGTGCAATACTTTCAAGTTAGTTGAAGATACCAAACAAAGTGTGAGTGGTGAGGATGAAAAGATGTTTCAGGGAGACTTAGACATGCTGGGTAAAAGCGTGGCAGATTCAGTATAATGTGGATAAATATGAAGTTGTACAATTCAGTAGGGTAAATGGAATTGCAGAGTATTATTTAAATGGTGGTAGAACAAAGAACAAAGAAAACTTACAGCCCAGGAACAGGCCCTTCGGCCCTCCAAGCCTGTGCCGATCCAAATCCACTGTCTAAACCTATCGCCCAATTCCTAAGGATCTGTATCCCTCTGCTCCCCACCTACTCATGCATCTGTCCAGATGCACCTTAAATGAATCTACCGTGCCTGCCTCTACTATCTCTGCTGGCAACGCGTTCCAGGCACCTACCACCCTCTGTGTAAAGTACTTTCCGCGTGTATCCCCCTTAAACTTTTCTCCTCTCGCCTTGAACGCGTGACCCCTCGTTATTGAATCCCTCACCCTGGGAAAAAGCTTATCTCTATCAACCCTGTCCATACCCTTCATGATTTTGAAGACCTCAATCAGGTCCCCCCTCAATCTCCTTTTTTCTAATGAAAACAATCCTAACCTACTCAACCTCTCTTCATAGCTAGCACCTTCCATACCAGGCAACATCCTCGTAAACCTTCTCTGTACCCTCTCCAAAGCTTCCACATCCTTTTGGTAATGTGGCGACCAGAACTGTACACAGTATTCTAAATGCGGCCGAACCAAAGTCTTGTACAATTTTAACATGACCTGCCAGCTCTTATACTCAATACCCCTTCCGATGAAGGCAAGCATACCATATGCCTTCTTGACCACTCTATCCACCTGTGCAGCCACCTTCAGGGTACAATGGACCTGAACTCCCAGATCTCTCTGCTCATCAACTTTTCCCAAGGCTCTTCCGTTTACAGTATAGTTTGCTCTAGAATTAGACCTCCCAAAATGCATCACCTCACACTTGCCCGGATTGAACTCCATCTGCCACTTCTCCGCCCAACTCTCCAGTCTATCTATATTCTCCTGTATTCTTTGACAATCCCCTATGCTTTCTGCTACTCCCCCAATCTTCGTGTCGTCTGCAAACTTACTGATCAGACCACTTATGCCCTCTTCCAGATCATTTATGTATATCACAAACAACAGTGGCCCCAGCACTGATCCCTGTGGAACACCACTGGTCACC
Source organism: Ginglymostoma cirratum (assembly GCA_024137785.1). Classification (NCBI taxonomy): domain Eukaryota; kingdom Metazoa; phylum Chordata; class Chondrichthyes; order Orectolobiformes; family Ginglymostomatidae; genus Ginglymostoma; species Ginglymostoma cirratum. The sequence goes on from JAHRHZ010000078.1 coordinate 4,879,868, forward strand.
TTTCTCCATTTCGAGAAACTCCCTTCAACTACTGCTCTCTGTCTCCTGTTGCTCAACCAGTTCTTTATCCACCGAGCTAGAACACCCTGTACACCATGTGACTTCACTTTCTCCATTAGTTTACGATGGGGAACCTTATCAAACGCCTTACTAAAGTCCATGTACATGACATCTACAGCCCTTCCTTCATCTATCAACTTGGTCACTTCCTCAAAGAACTCTATTAAGTTAGTAAGGCATGATCTCCCCTGCAAAAAACCATGTTGCCTATCACTGATAAGCCCATTCTTTTCCAAATATAAATAGATTCTATCCCTCAGTACCTTCTCCAGCAACTTTCCCACCACTGACGTCAGGCTTACTGGTCTGTAGTTACCTGGAATATCCCTACTACCCTTCTTGTACAGGGGGACAACATTAGCAACTCTCCAGTCCTCCGGCACTTCACCTGTGTTTAAGGATGCTACAAAGATATCTGTCAGGGCCCCAGCTATTTCCTCTCTCGCCTCCCTCAGCATCCTGGGATAGATCCCATCCGATCCTGGGGATTTGTCCACCTTAATATCCTTTAGCCTACCCAACACATCTTCCCTCCTTATGTCAACGTGATCCGGAGTAAACAAACTTCTATCTCTAATCTCAACATTCATCATGTCCCTCTCCTCAGTGAACACTGATGCAAAGTAATCATTGAGAATCTCACCCATTTTCTCAGGTTCGACACAAAACCTTCCTTCCTTATCCTTTAGTGGACCAACCCTTTCTCCAGTTACCCTCCTGCTTCTTATATATGAATAAAAGGCCTTGGGATTCTCCTTAATTCTGTTGGCTAAAGTTATTTCATGACCCCTTTTAGCCCGCTTGATTCCTCGTTTAAGATTGGTCCTACTCTCCCGATATTCCTCCAAGGACCGTTCTGTTCTTAGCTGCCTGGACCTTATGTATGCTTCCCTTTTCTTCTTGGCTAGTCGCATGATTTCTCCTGTCATCCATGGTTCACGAATCTTTCCTTTCCTATCCCTTGTTTTCAAAGGGACATGCCTATCCTGCACTATCTTCAACCTATCTTTGAAAGCCTCCCACATATCAAATGTGGACTTCCCTTCAAATAGCTGTCCCCAGTCCACATTTCCCAGCCCCTGCTGAATTTTGATATAATTGGCCTTGGCCCAGTTTAGTATTCTTCCCTTAGGACCACTCTCATCTTTGTCTACGAGTATTCTAAAACTTACAGAATTGTGGTCACTATTCCCAAAGAAGTCCCCCACTGCAACTTCTACCACCTGGCCTGGCTCATTCCCCAACACTAGGTCCAATATGGCCCCTTCCCTAGTTGGACTATTGACATACTGCTCTAGAAAACTTTCCTGGATGCTCCTAACAAATTCTGCCCTATCCAGACCTCTGACACTAAATGTATCCCAGTCAATGTTGGGAAAATTAAAATCTCCCATCACCACCACCCTGTTACCTCTACATCTTTCCATAATCTGTCGACCTATTTGTTCTTCTACCTCACGCTCACTGTTGGGAGGCCTGTAGTACAGCGCCAACAATGTAACTGCACCCTTCTTATTTCTCAGCTCTACCCATAATGTCTCACTGCTCAAGAGTGGGAAAGGTTGATGCACAAGGGAGTGTCCTTGCTGAAAGCAAGCATGGATGTGCAGCAAGCAGTTAGGAAGGCAAATGGTATGTTGGTCTTCATTGCAAGAGGGTTTCAGTGCAAGAGCAAGGAGGTCTTACTGCAGCTGCACAGGCCATTGGTGAGACCACACCTGGAGCATTGAATGCAGTTTCCATAGAATCCCTACAGTGTGGAAACAGGCCCTTCAGCCCAACAAGTCTGCACCGACCCTCAGACCATCCCACCCAGACCCATCCCCCTAAAACCCACCTAATCTACACATCCCTGAACACTGCAGGCAATTTAGCATGGCCAATCCACCTAACCTATGCATCTTTGGACTGTGGGTGGAAACCAGAGCACCCAGAGCAAACCCACGCAGACACGGGGAGAAGGTGCAAACTCCACACAGACAGTTGCCCGAGGGTGGAATCGAACCCAAGTTCCTGGTGCTGTGAGGTGGCAGTACTAACCACTGAGTCACTAGGCTGCCCCAACCATATCTAAGAAAATGTATGCTTGCCATTGAGGGACTGCAGCAAAATATTTCCAGGCGGATTCCATGGATGGCAGATTAGAGATATTGAGTCAAATGGACCTGTTTTTAGTGACATTTAGAAGGTTGTGTTGGGATCTCATTGAAACATAAAAAATTCCGACAGGGCTGATCAGACTGGCTGCAGGGATGGTGTTTCACTTGACTAGGAGGGTCCAGAACGAAGGGTCTCAGGATAAACATTTTGGGCTGAGATAAAGAATATTGTACGGTCTCCTTATCTGAATGCTCTGCCTATGGTGTGATTGCAACAAAGGCTTACCAGAGTGATTCCTGGAATGGCAGGACTAATGAATAAAAGAGACTGGATTGGTTAGGTCTATATTCACTAGAGCTTAGGAGAATAGTTCATAGAAACCTATAAAATTCTAACAGGGCTAGATTCAATAAATGCAAGAAGGATGTTCCTAATGAGTGCGAAGTTCAGAAACAGAGGTCACAGCCTAAGGATACAGGAAAGGCCATTTAAGACTGAGTTGAGGAGAAATTTCTTTACACAGAGAGTGGTGAGCCTGTTGACTTCTCCGCCACAGAAAGAAGTTGAGGCCAAAACATTAAGTGTTTTCAAGAAGGAGTTAGAGATAGTTCTGAGTGCTAAAGGGATCAAAGTTTATGGGGATAAAGCAGAAACAAGATCTGCCAGAAGGCCAAACGGCCTGTTCCTGCTTCTATGTTCTCTCTTTCCATGTTTAAACTGTGTAACCCTCTTCGTGCTTTGCATGTTGAGAATGATTTACTTGCACATTGGTTTATTTGTCTACAAATGTGACAACAAATAATATCTCAATTGGTCATGACTCTTTAGGAGTCAAACAAGGGAGTACAATCTAAACAAAAAAAAAAACAAAGAACTGCGGATGCTGGAAATCGGAAACAAAAACAGAAATTGTTGGGAAAACTCAGCAGGTCTGGCAGCGTCTATGGAGAGAAAGCAGAGTTAACTTTTCACAAAATGTTCCAACAAAGGGCCAATGTTTACTTGATGTCAATGAACATTAACCTTGCATTCTCTCCACAAATGCTGCCAGAGCTGCTGAGATTTTTTTCCCCAGCAGTTTCTGTTTTTGTAAGAGATTACAATCACTGCTTACGGTGACCCTCTGATAATTTTATTGCTCTCCCTCAGTTCTGCTGTTCAGTATTCATCCACCAGATGGTGCCCTGCCCATAGGCACTTCTAACACAAACCTTGTGAAAGTGGCTGCAGTTCATGCCTGTTCTGTTAAGGATTCAGAGTTCAAAGATTACACGGAAGTTTCTAGCAGTACTGTAATTTTAGAAGAAGTCTATTAACCTCGCACAAAGACAGAAGCTTTCAGTCAGTATCCATTAACATGTCTACAATGCAGCAGTAACTAATGGATTGGTTGATCTAAAATTGCCCCATTGAGTTCAGATGTGCTGGCGAGGTGGATTAGCAACAGTAAATGTGGGGTTACAGGGGTCGGGGGGTGGTTCTGGGTGGGATGCTCTTCAGAGGGTCAGTGCAGACTCAATGGGCCAAATGGCCCTTTCTCGCACTATAGGGATTCTATAGTTTTTATGAAAATCTGGAAGCTGTGCTTAGACACTTTAATCTTTTCACGATACCTTTTGTTTCCTTACTTCTGCAGTTTATCTTCTGCAATGTTATGCATTCAAAATTTAAAAGTATTTCTCTTTTCAGAGATGTCTAATAGTGGGAATAAGAAGGCACAACTAAACAGGAAGGAGCTCTGGCGGTATTGATAGAGCTGTCTCACTAGCTGCAGATATTTTCTAAATAACCTGTTCAGAGATGTTAATCCATACATAGCATCATACAGTACAGAAGAGACCCTTTGGCCCATCAAATCTGTGCCACCAAAAATATCCTAGTACCTTACCCAAGTCCCACTTTCCCACACCAGGCCTCCAGTTTACAATGTTACATGTTCCCCTCCTTAACTACCCTCTCAGGAAGTTCATTCCAGAAACCCACCACCCTCTGGATGAAAACTTTATTCCTCAAATCCCCTCTAAACTTCCATTAACTTTAAAATGATGCTCCCTTGTTATTGGCCCTTTGACTAAGGAGAACATCTGCTCTCTATTCACTCTGTCCATGCCCCTCATAGACCTCAGTCAGGTTCCCCCCTCAGCCTTCTCTGCTGAGCTTCATTGAATCTATACAGTGTGAAAGCAGGCCATTTGGCTCATCAAGTCCATACTGACCTTCTGAAGAGCATTCTAACCAGGCCCAAACCCATAGCCTATCCCTGTAACCCTGCATTTTCTATAGCCAATCCATCCCAACCTGCACATCTTTGGACTGTGGGAGGAAACTCACACAGACACAGGGAGAATGTGCAAACTCCACACAGACAGTCACCTGAGGCTGGAATTGAACCCAGGTCCCTGGTGCTGTAAGGCAGTAGTGCTAACCACTGAGCCACTGTGCCATCACCTAGCCAGTCTCTCTTCATCGCTGAAGTGAGCAGGTAAGACTTGAACGCAGGCCTCCTGAGATAGAGATAGGGGCACCACAAGTGCCTTTCGCACCTGCTGTAAAATTGTTGAAAGCTTACAATTAACACTTAATGTTGCTCAGTTGATAACACTTTATAGCTCAAGCCCTCAGCTAATAGAGACTTGAGCACTTTGTTCAGACTGTACTGAGGGAGTGTCACTGTGCCATAGGTGAGATTTCAAATCCAAGTGTTATATGCCCTCTTCAACTTGATGTTGGAGGTCCCATTTGAAGCAGAAATGGAGACCAACATCTCAAGACAGATTATCAGGTCATTGCTCCATTGTTGTTGGTGGGGTAATTCTGAGTTCCAATGATTGTTGCATTTCCTACATTGCAATAATGGCTGCATTTGGGTAGCATGGTGGCTCAGTGGTTAGCACTGCTGCCTCACAGCACCAGGGACTTGGGTTTGATTCCAGCCTTGGGTGACTGTCTGTGTGGGGTTTGCACTTCTCCCTGTGTTTCTGTGGGTTTCCTCCCACAGTCCAAAGATGTGCAGGCTAGTGGGGATTGGCCATACTGAATTTTCAATAGTGTGCAGGACAGGTGGATTAGCCAAGGGAAATGCAGGGTTATAGAGATGGAGTCGTTTGGGGAGGGATGCTGTTCTGAGGGTCAGTATCAACTTGATAAGCCAAATGGCCTGCTTCCTTGCTATAGGGATTCAAATATTACAACAGGTATTAGTTGTCTGCAAAGTGCTTGGGACATTGAGGCATCGTGAAAGGTGTTCAAGAAAATTTCCTATTCTTTACATTCGACTTGCAGATTAACGAGGGAGTAGTCCCTTCCATATCAGCCTCCACGCTGCATACCTTGGTTAACCGTAAGGCAGCAGTTTTCTGCCCTGCTGCGTGGATTGGCACACAGCCTGCTATTCTGTTAAACTGTGAAATCGGAAAGTTTCCAAATTTGTCAATCTCTATCGGTGAGCATTCTAGGGGGGACTAGGGACGGTAAACAGCCAGAGTTTTTGTTCTTTATCTGTTTGTTGATGTTCACTGGGTGAGAATCAGTTTGGATTCCATGTGAATGGAAATTAAATTGTCTGTTGTGAGCAACGACCATTTGGGGGATGTAACAGAATGTGAATGGAAATTAAATGGTCTGTTGTGATCAGTGACCATTTGGGGATGTAACAGAATGTTCCTCAAATTTGTTAAACAATACAACATTGTCTTTGGGTGTGGAATGGAGAAAATGAAAGGAATGGAAGACGAACACCATTAAGCAATGTCAGCTGGCATATACATATGTACTGGGATCTGTGTAACTCCTGCCTGACACTAGAACAGGAGATTGGTGCTGCTGAGGTCATCAATATACTCCTGGAATTAGAGGTCAGTGCCCAGTCTCCCCATTGGCACACTCCCATTGACTTGCTCTTCCCATTGGCATGCTCTCTGCATTGACTTGCTCTCCCCATTGGCATGCTCTCTGCGTTGACACACTCTGCCCATTGGTGCGTTCTCTCCATTGGCATGCTCTCTGCATTGTCACACTCTCCCTATTGGCATGCTCTCTGCATTGACACACTCTCCTCATTGGCGTGCTCTCCCCATTGGCATGCTCTCTGCATTGTCACACTCTCCCTATTGGCATGCTCTCTGCATTGACACACTCTCCTCATTGGCGTGCTCTCCCCATTGGCGTGCTCTCTGCATGACTTTCTCTCCCCATTGGCATGCTCTCTGCATTGACACGTTCTCCCCATTGGCATGCTCTCTGCATTGACACACTCTCCTCATTGGTGTGCTGTCTGCATTGACACACTCTGCCCATTGGCTCATTCCCCCCATTGGTGTGGTGCCGCTAACACCATCATTATGAGCCTAATTAAAGTTTCCCCTTGATGCCCTAATTGTCCACCCCTCTCACTTCACTCCTCACTGACCTGTTCATTACCTCCGAGATACTAGTCTCCCAGTCCCTCATTCCCTCCCTCTGACTTGCCACCCTGTTCCCTCACTCACAGGGGAATTGTAAACAGTGAGGGAGTAAGGCATTGAGTGGGAGGGAAAAATGAGTGGTCAACAGTGGGATAGTCAGTGGGACAGAGAATGGAATAGCCAAGTCTTAGGAGGGGTGACTCGATGTTATACTGTCTCTCTGTGTTCCTTCTACTAAAATGCATCAGCTCACACCTCTCCACATGGAACTTCATCTGCCGCCTACCTGTCCACTTCTTCAATGTGCCAATGTTCTTTCAAAGTTTTCCACTGTTCTCCTCACAGTTTACAATTATCCTAAACATCATTTCCCCAGCACATTAAGATCTAGATTATTTCAGTATACATCAGGAAATGCAAGGGTCCCATTACCAACTCCAGAGGAGCTCCACTATAAACCTTCATCCAAACTAAAATATAAACCTTAATCGTGACACTCTGCTTCCTATCCCTCAGCCAAGTTTGTATCTATGTTGTTACTGTGCCTTTTTATTCCATAACCTCTAACATTCCTCACAAGTCCATTGTGTGGCACTGTATCAAATGTATTTTGAAAGGCCACGCACACCACATCAACGGTAATGTCCTCATCAACACTTTACAATCAATAGGATATTTGTCAAACCGGCATTTGGTTAGCTCAGGTTGCTGGACAGCTGGGTTGCAATGTAGAGTGAACACCAACAGCGTTGGTTCACTTCCTATACTGCCTGAAGGCAGCATGAAGGCTCTGGCTTCTCAACATCACCCATCACCTGAGGTGTGGTGACCCTCAGTTTAAGTCATCTCTCTCCAGTGAGTGAACGGACAGTTGTAACTTTCACTTTTTGGATTGTTGTAATGTTGGCATAGTGTGCAGCGCAATGTGATAATGACCAGCTAATCTGCTTCAGTGATGTTGGTTTAGGGTTAAGCATTGACTAAGAGAACTGGGAGAACTCGTCCCCTCTTATTCAAGGTACTTCTCCAAATTTATTAAGTGGAGCAAAACGGAGCAATCATAGCGTTGCTTTATTTCAGCAAAGGGGTGACAAATGTCAGTGTAGCACTCCTTCAGCGCTGCATTGAAGTATCCTTCTGGACTTACTGCTCTAGTCTCTGTACAGTCCCTGATTGCCAACTTCACATGTAATTTCTGCTGTCCAATCCATGCTCCAGGAATTGGGTAAAGTTTGGGGTTCCCATTGTTTGGCTATATAGTCTACAGCAGACTCCTCAAGGTGCGGGACCACTACCACCAAGGCTGCCTATGTAAGATGCTGCAATTCTGCTGGGAAGAAAGATGCACCAACACCAGTCTCCTTGACCAGGCCAATATCCCCAGCAGTGAGGCACTGACCACTCTCGATCAGCTGTGATGAGCTGGGCACATCGTCCACATGACTGACACAAGACTCCCCAACCAGGTGATCTACTCCTAGCTTCGAGACGATAGGCAAGCCCCAGGTGGACAGAGGAAGCGCTTCAGTGATACCCTCAAGGCCTCACTGAATAAGAGCGCATTCCCACAGACACCTGGGAATCACTGGCCCAAGAATGTCCGAAGTGGAGGAGGAACATCAGTGAAGGTGTTGAGCACCTCAAGATTTGCTGTTAGGAAAAAAATGGGAGCTGGGGAAAACAGCGGAAGGAGCACACTACCACACCAATATCCCACCCACCCCTTCCTGTGACCACCACCTACCCCAAGTGTAACAGAGTATCGATCTGTTCAGCCAGCTACTGACTCACCGTCAGAATGGGAGAGAGTCATCCTCATCTGCAAGGCATCAATGATGATGGTGATTGGCTCATTAATTCTTCAGGGAAAACATTTGAGTAACTGCTCATCACAAAAACAGAAAGGGTTAATGTTATTTGTCCAAAGAAGTTGGTAGAGCCTTGTGTGATGAGATGCCATCTCTGGCTGGACCCATTCTTGGACGTTTCATCATGTGCTTCCTTATGTACAAAGTCATGGTTCTGAATGGGTTAATGCTCATGTTACATTGGCTGTACGTATTTCGCTAATGTCACACATAGTCTGTGGTTGGAGGCATTACTTTCACATGGAGTGGATGGCCTGTACCCTCAGTTCCTGGTAATTATACCTGACCAAGTGTCGTTGTACTTGTAGCTGCTGTTATCTGAGAACAGTGTCCCTTCCAGAAATACTCTACAGCGCTGTATCATTCCCACTCAGCACTAGATAGATCTGGGACAAAGCAAAGTTAAAGGAGGCTTGGAGGTAGTAAACAACAGTTACCCAGGGGTACCCTGGTAAGGGTGATACGTGCCATACAGAATGGTCATCTGGGAAAATGCCACACCTCCAGATCCCCTCCCCATCAAATCAAAATGCAACAAACAATGTTTGATGTTTTTGCTCCAGTTTTGCCTGTAGCAATGTCTGTGAGGTTAATCGTAGTTCCTAGAAAGGGGCTATAAGATGGAGAGCTAAAGAGAGATTGAGAGACAGCCACATCTCAGAACCTCTTGAAAATTACACTGGGAAAATCGTGAATATTATTCTTACAATTGCTCACAAACAGAGGCACAGCCTTTTCAATGTTCCAACTAAACATCTATTTATTTTGTGAAATAGTTTCCAGCTTCAGATAAGGGCAAAAAAAAAAGTGAGAGAAACCTTGATACATTAAAAATGAATTCACATCCATGTGGACAAAGGGTTCAGACAGTTAGGTGTAGAGCTGGATGAACACAGCAGGCCAAACAGTATCATAGGAGCAGGGAAGCTTGACGTTTCAGGCAAGCTTTCCTACTCCTATGGGCTGCTTGGCCTGCTGTGTTCATCCAGCTCCACACCTTGTTATC
>JAHRHZ010000078.1:4889704-4925968 GCA_024137785.1 Ginglymostoma cirratum
CCTGCTCCTATGATGCTGCTTGGCCTGCTGTGTTCATCCAGCTCTTACACCTTGTTATCTCGGATTCTCCAGCATCTGCAGTACCTATTATCTCGGGTTCAGATAGTTGCTGTGCGTCATTCAAACTGAGATTGGTGTTTCTGTATTGACTCGGCTTTGAGGGTTTTCAATTAGATAAACAAAAGATTTCTCTATCTTAATACTAGACAGGAAGACAAATGAGAACCAGTATTATTGCTCAGCTCAATGATTGGCCTGTAATTGTCACAGGACAATTTCTGACACTGCCTGCAAACTCCAGCAGGAGAAAATCTATCATAGGTTCATTTGCCTTGATTCGCTCTTATTACTGTTGACAGCTGTGCTGATGGAAACAGGGAAAAATAAAGAATTGTTAATGCCTTACACTGAAAACGTTTCCCAGTATCATTCTGCCCAGAGACCCGGGACTAGATTGTCCATTTTGTGAATAAAAGAGAAACTTGGATTTACGTTGCCCTGCTTATGGCTCAAAGAATGTTACGACAGACGCAGAACTGTTTGAGGTGGGTCATTGTTATAATTTAGCACAGCTGAGAGCAGTCTTATCTCGCAGCGGGCTTATGTTCAAACCCCAGCTCAGGATCTGAAGCTGGTTTTTCGGTGCAGGTCTGGAGGGAGTGCAGCACTGCCCATCAAATCACCTTTTGAACAAGGCCAAGTTGAAAAGTTCCAAATGGAAATGAAAGAAGCTTGGACGCTAGATGAAGAGAAAATAGGCGGCTCAGTATTTATTCCTCACTAAATACCATTAAAATAGATTAACCAGATAATCCTCTAATTTACTGAATTACATCTAGGCTCGGGCTGATAAGTGGTAAGTAAGAGATAATAGGAACTGCAGATGCTGGACAATCCGAGATAACAAGGTGTGGAGCTGGATGAACACAGCAGGCCAAGCGGCGTCATAGGAGCAGGAAAGCTTGATGTTTTGGGCCTAGACCCTTCATCAGAAATGGGGGAGGGGAAGTGGGTTCTGAAATAAATAGGGAGAGAAGGGGAGGCGGATAGAAGATGGATAGAGGAGAGGATAGGTGGAGAGGAGACAGACAAGTCAAAGAGGCGGGGATGGAGCCAGTAAAGGTGAGTGTAGGTGGGAAGGCAGGGAGGAGATAGGTCAGTCCAGGGAGGACGGATAGGTCAAGGGGGCGGGATGAGGTTAGTAGGTAGGAGCTGGGGGGTGCGGCTTGAGGTGGGAGGAGGGGATAGGTGAGTGGAAGAACAGGTTAGGGAGGCGGGGACAAGCTGGGCTGGTTTTGGGATGCGGTTGGGGGAGGGGAGATTTTGAAGCTTGAGGGGGATTCTTTTTTGGTTGTTATTGCGGGGACGGGGTGTGAGGGGTGAGTTGTGGGAAATGCGGGAGACATGGTCGAGGGCGTTCTCGACCACTGTGGGGGGGGGTTGCGGTCCTTGAAGAACGAGGACATCTGAGATGTACGGGAGTGGAATGCCTCATCCTGGGAGCAGATGCGGCGGAGGCGAAGGAATTGGGAATGTGGGATGGCATTTTTGCAGGAAGGTGGGTGGGAGGAGGTCTATTCCAGGTAGCTGTGGGAGTCGGTGGGCTTGAAATGGACATCGGTTTCTAGGTGGTTACCCGAGATGGAGACAGAGAGGTCCAGGAAGGAGAGAGAAGTGTTGGAGATGGTCCAGGTGAACTTCAGGTTGGGGTGGAAGGTGTTGGTGAAGTGGATGAACTGTTTGAGCTCCTCGTGGGAGCACGAGGCGGCGCCGATGCAGTCATCAATGTAACGGAGGAAGAGGTGGGGTTTAGGGCCAGTGTAGGTACAGAAGAGGGATTGTTCCACGTAACCTACAAAGAGGCAGGCATAGCTTGGGCCCATGCAGCAATACACTGACCATTGCTGACAAAAGAGAATCTAACCACTTCCTTTGACAATGAAAAGCACAACCATCAATGATGTCCCCATCAACATCCTGGGATGGGAGGGCTATCATTAACCAAAAACATAGTCTGACCAGCCATGTACATATTATGCTTGAATGGTCAGAGACTGGGAATTCTATGCAAGTAACTCACCTCCTAACTTCCCTCGCCCTATCCGCCCACTGCAGGGCGTGAGTCAGCAGTGTGATGTAATGCTCCCCAGTTGCATGGAAGGATGCAGCTCCAATAAGAAGCACAACACCATCCAGGACAAAGCAGCCCACACAATTAATACTTCAGCCAGCACTTCCAACATTTACTCCCTCTATCATAGATGCACAGTGCCAGTAGAGTGTACCACCTGCCAGGATGCAAAGGAGCCTTTGCCACTATGACAACCAAGGGCAGCAGATGTTTGGAATGCCACTGTATGCCTATAACCTCCACGTTACAGACGATGACTTGGATCTATGTTACTGTTGCTGGGCTTAATGCCTGGAATCCCCTCCCAGATTACACTCTAGATGTATGAACATCACATCAAGCTGCAGCAGGTCAAGAAACTGGCCCACTATCACATCCCCAAGGGAACTTAGTGATGTACAATTATTACTACCCGGGCAGTGTTACACTCATCACCAGGACAAATTTTTAAATATACAATATATTATATATGACAGATAGTACCTTAAAAGGTGAACTAGCATCACAGCATGAGGATCACAGGATGAAGAGGACTGTTCCTGGGAGAAGTTAACTAATTCTCTGTGTCCTCCAAGTTCTGCGTGGATTCAGTAATTGTTTTTCATGTTAACAGCATTTGGCTAAAACGCAATGTACATTTAATCTGAAATTTAGCCTGATAGTCTCAAAAAGAGATCACACATCTCAGAGTGTAATAGTGAAAAAGTAACACGTAATAAGCCCATTTATTGTTCATTTAAATTAAGTTTGTCTTCCGGTGAAGGCTTTGTGTGGACAACCTCCTCATGTGGTATCAGCGAATTAGACCAAGACGAACATTTAGAATGAATGGTGGTAAATTAATGCAAGACACCCGCAATGGTTCCAGCAAAAACCAACATGTACAAGACAAGAGATAACAAGGTGTGGGGTTGGATGAACACAGCAGGCCAAGCAGCATCATAGGAGCAGGAAAGCTTGACGTTTCGGGCCTAGACCCTTCATCAGAAATGGGGGAGGGGAAGAGGGTTCTGAAATAAATTGGGAAAGATGGGGAGGCGGATAGAAGATGGATAGAGGAGAGGATAGGTGGAGAGGCGACAGACAAGTCAAAGGGGCAGGGATGGAGCCAGTAAAGGTGAGTGTAGGTGGGGAGGTAGGGAGGAGATAGGTCAGTCCAGGGAGGCAACGTCTGCCTATTTATTTCAGAACCCTCTTCCCCTCCCCCATTCCTGATGAAGGGTCTAGGCCCGAAACGTCAAGCTTTCCTGCTCCTATGATGCTGCTGGGCCTGCTGTGTTCATTCAGCCCCACACCTTGTTATCTCAGATTGTCCAGCATCTGCAGTTTCTATTATCCCTGATACAATTTTAACCCCATTGCGAAGCCTCTTCTAAGGATGCCTACCCTGAAGATGTTACCCTCTTCCCTCCGGACAAACGTCAGGGGATCTTTCCATCCTCCCTGGACTGACCTATCTCCTCCCTGCCTCCCCACCTACACTCACCTTTACTGGCTCCATCCCCGCCTCTTTGACTTGTCTGTCTCCTCTCCACCTATCCTCTCCTCTATCCATCTTCTATCCACCTCCCCCTCTCTCCCTATTTATTTCAGAACCCTCTTCCCCTCCCCCATTTCTGATGAAGGGTCTAGGCCCAAAACATCAAGCTTTCCTGCTCCTATGATGCTGCTTAGCCTGCTGTGTTCATCCAGCCCCACATCTTGTTATCTTGGATTCTCCAGCATCTGCAGTTCCTATTATCTCTGATACAACATGTACCAGACAATGTGTTTGCTGCCTGTGAGTATAAGAGTTAATGGTGAGTCAAGCAAGCCAAACTGTGGGACTTCAGAGAAGTAAGGATGTGTTTTGTGGCTATTGTAAATGAGTCAACAATAGGATGAAAAGCAGCATCTTTTGTCAGCAGGATGGAGAATCCCAAGTGGTATTTTACATTCTGTAGTGAGAGACTTCTTGGATTGGCTTGAAATAATATTGGAGAGAGAGAGAAAGGATCAAGTCATTCTTGTTCAGACTAATAATATTGGGAAGACTAAGTGAAAGATCTTGTCCATTAAAGAACGAACCACAAGGTTTATAATTTCTGAGTTATTACCCTAGCCATGGGCAAATTAGCCGTAGGGGCAAACAAATGAGAGAAGTGAATGTGTGAAAGAAACAGTGGTGTGGGTAAGAGGGTTTCTATTTCGTGAGATACAGGTATCAGTATTGTGCCAGAAATCATCAATACCATTGCGATAAGCACCACCTGAACTGGGCTGGCTTCAGGGTCCTGGTGGAAATGATGAATAAATCAGTCATAAGGACTTTAAGTTAATAAATGGGGTCACTCGGGTGGGAAAGGCACTGCATATGATATTTCAGAAGCAAAATAAAGAAAAATAGATTTTAAAACAGAAATTGGGTATTAGGCAGTACAGTATAGAACATAAGAATTAGGAGTGGAAGTGGGTCATGTACCCCCTCATGTCTGCCTGCCATTCTATAAGATCATGGATGAACTGCCCCGGGCCTCAGCTTTCCTCTTTTGTGTTGGTTCCTCGTAGCCCTCAACTCTTTGATATTTCTAAAATCTATCGACATTCTCTTTAAATACTTTTGGTGGTCTAGCCTCCACAGCTCTCTAAGGTAGAGAATTCCAGATTCACTACCCCCTGAAAGAGGGAATTCCTTTACATCTCAGTTTAAAATCAATGTCTGCCCTTCTGTTGCCACACTCGCCTCATTCTGTATAAAATCTGTGTTCTGATGAATGAAAGGTGAAAACTTCAACCTCCAGTCTCCTTTTGTCATGTTCAAATTGCGTACAACCAAACATTTAAAGTAATCTTTACAAATGTACCAGAGAGAGGGATCAGAGAGTGTTACAGTAACAAACTGGTGTCATAAGGTTCCGCAATGTTTGATGTTTATTATGTCTTACTCTAACTGTTTTATAATTAACTCAAAGATTTAATCTAGACACTCCATTAAATGGAAGTGAGATCTCTGGGAATATGTTAGATGAGTTGCTGCCTGCAGCAGTCCCATTAATTAAATCAGTCTCAGAAATACGATGTGGTGATGTTGAGATTTTGTGTTTATGTATATGGTGTTCCACCTAGTGGTGACATTGGCCACACACACACACACAGCCTTTTCCAATCTATAACATGGACTGTTGTTACCCTTGTCTCAAACTGTTGCTGAGACTCTCGTCTGTACCTTCATTACCTTTAGACTCAACTATTCTAATGTGCTCAAGGCTGGTCCAAAACTGCTCTCAGTGCTCCTGATGTGGTCTCACCAGCACCTTACACAGTTGAAGTAAGACTTCCCTACTCTTATATTCCAACTCCCTTGAAATAATGACATTCCATTACCCTTCCTGATTACCTGTTGCCCCTGTGGGGTAGCTTTCTGCGTTCATGTACAAGTACGCCAGGTCCCTTTGTGTTGCAGCTTTCTGCAGCTTTTTCTACATTTAAATAATACCCTGTTCTTTTGTTGTCCCTTCGAAAACAAACAACTTCACATTTTCCTACATTACACTCAATAAAGTCATAGAGATATACAGCACAGAAACAGACCCTTTGGTCCAACTCATCCATGCTGACCAAATATCGTGGATAAACCTAGTCCCATTTGCCAGCATTTAGTCCATATCCCTATAAACTCTTCCTACTGATATACCCATCCAGATGCCTTTTAAATGCTGTAATTGTACCAGCCTCCATCACTTCCTTGGGCAGCTCATTTCATACATGCACCACCCTCTGAGTGAAAAAGTTGCCCCTTAGGTCCCTTTTAAATCTTTTCCCTTTCACCTTAAACCTATGCCCCCTAGTTCTGGACTCCCCCAGACTGGGAAAAAGACCTTGGCTAGTTCACCATATCCATGTCCCTGATGATTTTATAAATCTCTATTAGGTCACCCTTCAGCCTCCGACGCTCCAGGGAAAATAGCCCCAGCCTATTCAGTCTCTCCCTGTAGCTCAAACCCTCCAACTCTGGCAACATCCTTATAAATCTTTTCTGAACCCTCTCAAGTTTCACAACATCCTTCCTATGGCAGGGAGATCAGAATTGTATGCAGTATTCCAAAAGTGGCCTCACCAACGTCCTGTACAGCCATAACATGTCCTCCCAACTCCTATACTCAATATATTGACCAATAACGGTAACAAACCAAATACCTTCTAACTATTCTGTCTACCTGTGACTACTTTCAAGGAACAATGAACCTGCACTCCATGGTCTCTTTGTTCAGCAACACTCCCCGGCACCTTACCATGTAAGTCCTGCCCTGATTTGCCTTTCCGAAATGCAGCACCTCAAATTTATCGAAATTAAATTCCACCAGCCACTCTTCCATCAAGATCCTGTTGTAACCATTTGCCACCTTGTTCCCCACAACGTAACCTATTGAAATCTCCTTGTAAACTATTTGTATCCCTCTTATAACTCGCCCTTCCACCTTTTTTTCTGTTGCCTTCAAATTTGGCTGCAATACGTTCACTTCTTCCCTCCAAGTCATTAATATAAACTGTAAACAGTTGCAGTCCCAGCACTGATCCCTGTGGAATCCCACTGGTTACGGGTTGCCAACCTGATAAAGAACCTCTTTTCTCCAGTTGCTGTTTCCTGCCCATTAGCCAATATTCTACCCATGGCAATATACCACCTCCAAATCCATGGGCTTGTATCTTATGACATTACCATTATAACCCTGTACACGATTGATAATGAAAAACCTATCAATCTTTACCT
Source organism: Ginglymostoma cirratum (assembly GCA_024137785.1). NCBI lineage: Eukaryota > Metazoa > Chordata > Chondrichthyes > Orectolobiformes > Ginglymostomatidae > Ginglymostoma > Ginglymostoma cirratum. The sequence goes on from JAHRHZ010000078.1 coordinate 4,896,586, forward strand.
GAAACATACTCAAAGACTGAACTTCCACAGCCTACTGGTGTAAGAGAACTCCAACGATACACCACCATCTGAGAAAAAATAATTTTTCTCATCTCAGTACTAAGTTAAATCCCCCCCCTTAATGTTAAATTGTGCCAGCTGGTTATTAGACCCTCACAGGGAAACACCTGACCTGCATCTACCCTGTCTATCCATTTCAATATTTTATGGGTTTCAATGAGATCTTAACCTTCCAGGAAGTTGAAGTTATATTTTAGGCATACAAGTGAACTTTTATTCCAACTAGAAAAGGCAGAACCTTATAGGGGCCTGAATGACATGAAATTTGACAAAAACTGCAGCAGACTTGCACAAGAATTCCATTGAGGTCTACCTCAATATCAGGAACAACTTGCTGCATACAGTCATAGCCACACAGCATGGACACAGAGCATTCGGTCCAACCCGTCCATTCCAAACATAATCCCGAACTGATCCCACTTTCCTGCTCCTGCTCCATATCCCTCCAAACCTTTCCTATTCATGCACTCATCCAAGTATCTTTTAGACATTGTAATTGTACTTACATCCATGACTTCCTCAGGAAGTTCATTCCATGAACAAACAACTCTCTGTGTAAAAAAATTTGCCCCTCACATCTTTTCTAAATCTCTCCCCTCTTACCTTAAAAACATGTTCTTTTAACTAAGTTCCAGGTGTCAAGATAAGAGTCTGTACAAGCAGCAGAGCTGCCTCTTGTGACAATATTGTGCCTTTAAGAGGGATACGTTCGGTGTTGTTTCCCTCGCAGAGAGATGTCGCCACAGCAGTGCTGGAATCTCTGCTTCAGAAGCAGTGGGTAAACAGCTTTGACCTCCCTGAGTGGTTTCTTTCAATTGGACAGAGGAAGCATGAGTGGGTGGAGTCAGGCTCACACAGACCCAGGGTTTTAGTTTTTGATTTGACTTGACATTGAGGGCTTGAAGCTGATAGATACAGCTCTCTCTCTTTGCTGCTACTAAAAGCATGGCTTCTGTCTCTGCTGCTAGATTGTATTATTTGGTGTTCCTTTTTCTTGGTGGCAACGGGCCAGGTTTGTGATGCAGTGTTTAAGGTAGGTCGGAATAATTCCTTCAGAGTTTGCCATGATGGGGATTCCGCAGGTACACCCATATATGCACCCATCTCTGTGGGCACAATGACTGTGTGGTTTTCCGAAAATCCAGCCTGATATAACATGAATTAGGGCCAGACACACATAAAAAATAACCCATTCTTCAAACCTCCTGTTCTTCTTCTTGACAGGAATGAGAGTGATGAACAAAAAGAAAGACATCTCACCCAAATAGTTTCTGTCACAAAGCCGTACTCAGCTAATGCACAGAGTGCAGTCGGAGCTGTATTGAAGTACCATGTACCTTATCACTGATCCTTCATCAATTTGCAGCAAATTATTCTCTACCACTTGAGGCTGAAGCAACAGCTGCGTGCTCCAGCCCGTTGCATTTCTACTTTAATAACACTCAAATGGTTTCAAAAGAAAATCATAGATAATAGATAGAAGCACAAAGCCCAGTACCTGAATGCAAGATATCTTTGAGAGTCCATTAATAATTGGATACTATTTATCCTGAGGGTGCTGACTCATTTTCAGAGTGTCAATATCTAGCTTTCACATATTGAGTGAATCAAAGAGGAGTTCGCTCCAATTACAAGATACATTATATTTTGACACCCCACAAACAGTGACATTTTCAACTAAATGTTTTCAATTGTGGTAGAACAGTGATTAGTGGTCTTGCTTCTCATCTAGGGGGACTTGGGTTCGAATACAGCCCAGACAGATGAAATTCATCATCGCCCCTCCCCCACCTCTCCTGACAGAAGTCTCCTGTGGAATGAATTTAGCAATTTCAGTTCAGTCAGTGTCATTACTCCCTCCAGCACAGGACCTGTCTCACTTGGAATAACATATGGCAAATGATGGCTGTTGTAAGAGTTAATAATCACCTTGGTACAACAGGGTGCTTTGTCCTGAAAAAGGACATCAGGCAGAGATTCTTCCACATCAAGAAAGCAGAGGGTGAATTTCACAGTGTCCAGTAGTGGATGGGAATCTGACCTGGACTGGAATGTATCTCTGACTCCCACTGCTGGCTATGAAATAGATCTAATCATGCGTTTTCCATCCAATTAATAAAGGGAGATGATTGGGCTAGTGGTAATGTCACTCAACTGGAATTCCAAAGGCTTTGTGGATACAGGTTCAAATCCCATCATAGCAGCTAATGGAGTTTAAATTCAATCAATCAAAAAGAAATCTGGAATTGCTAACTAGTCTCACTGTGATACCATCATTAATTGTCAGAAGATCTGTGATACCTTTCAGGGAAGGGAATCTGCTATTCTTCACCTCCATGTGACTTCAGACCTACTTTTTATTATTTTTCACAGGATGTGAGCTAATCCAGCATTTGTTACCCATCTTTAACTACCCAGAGGGCAGTTAGGAGTCAACTGCATTACTGTGGGTCTGGACTCACATGTAGATAGAGGGGAGTAGATTTTATTCCCTAAGGGGCATTAGTGAACCAGATCAGTTTTTAACAGCAGTTGACAGTTGTTACTTGGTCACTGTTAGACTAGCTTTTTACTGAATTAAATTTCAATATCTGCCACGGTGAGATTTGAACCCTTGTCCCCAGAAGGTTAACATGGGATTCTGGATTAACCATTCTATTGATGTTACCACCACTCTACAAATATGGCAACATGGCAATGCAATTGATTGTTAACTGCCCTATGAAATGGCTGAGCAAGACATTCAGTTCAAGGGCAATTAAGGAAGGGGAGCAAATGTTGGCCTTGCTAGTGATGCCCATATCCCATGAAGATTCATGAAATTGACAGCTATCCAGAGGGAGGGGAAAGCTTGCCAATGGGGGCTGGAAAAGGAGGATGTCTGAGGGTTAGAGGACATGGACTGGAAATTGGTTAACACATCAATTTAAGGACACCATTGGCATGGCACTATAACAGCTGCACCAGCCTTGTGGGTGTGTGTGTGTAGGTGTTTATATGTGTGTGGGCATGTATGTGTGTGGATATATGTATGCATCTGGGCGTATATGTACATGCGTTTGTATGTGTGTTAAGTATTATATCTGTGTGTTTGTGTGTGTATGTGTGTGTATTTATATGTATATGTGTTTTTATGTATGTATGTCTGTTTATGCATGTATGTGTGTATATTTCTATATATGTATGTGTAGAGTCATTGAGTCGTAGAGCATGGAAACAGACCCTTCAGTTCAAATTGTCCATGTCGATCAAGTTTCCCAAACAATACTAATCCCATTTGCCTGCATTTGGCCCATTTCCCTCTAAACCTTTTCTATCCATGTACCTATCCAAATGACTTTGTAACTGTACCTGTATCTACCTCCTTCCTCTGGCAGTTCATTCCACATACAAACCACCCTCTGTGTGAAAATGTTGCCCCTCAGGTCACTGTATAATATTTCTCCTCTCACCTTAAAGATATGCCCCCTCATTGTGAAATCCCCCATTCTAGGGAAAAGACTTTTGCCATTCAATCCATCTGTATTATTTTATAACCCTCTATACAGTCACCCCTCAATCTTCTACACTCCAGTGGAAAAGTCCCAGTCTATCTTTATAACTTGTTGTTCACCAGGGATAGGAGCATAAACTTCCTGCAGATAATAAAACAAGTGGAATACCATGTTTCGGCATTTTTAATGTTGATTTATTGTGGACGCATGACAAGTTTTTAGGTATGAGTCAAAGCTTCTGAAAAATATTGAGATTGAGTCCGGGGCCATCTCAGGAGTATGCAGGAGGCAACAAGTCAGTGTCTAATGAGGACTGCATGTTTAATAGAAATATAAATTTCAGCTCCGGTGACCCTTCCTCAGAACTGAGGAAGGGTGACCGGAACCGAAACGTTAACTCTGTTTTCTCCTTCACAGATGCTGCCAGACCTGCTAGGCTTTTCCAGCAACTTTGTTCTTGTTCCTGATTTACAGCATCCGCAGTTCTTTTGGTTATTATAAATTTCAGCTATCTGCTGTGCACAAGAGAAGGGGTTAACTGAAAGTAAATAACACTTTTTGACTACAGTGGGAGTCATCTACAATCATTAAATGTGTCTGACTAGGTCACTGGAGAAAGGTTTCAATGACATTTGTTATTCATAAGAACTCAAGGAATGTTCCAATGGAACTGCATTCAATGCTGTACATTTCATTTACTTAGCCCTCAACTAAATTACAACTACTAGGTGAAACCTAACTCAAGACTTTCTGTAATTTGAAATTAATCAAACTTCACCCGTACTTTGTATTTTAATTAATTTAAACAGAGAAAGCAGATAAACATCCAGAAGTTTCTACCTGTGTATTGAACTGCACATGTGTATATATTTATGTATATTCATGTGAGGATACGTGTGTGTCTTGACTCCATCTCATGGTCTCCAGTTCTCTTTCATTGTTACTGACTGCTTTCTGAAGAGTGCTCATTCTATTTGGTGCCCTAGTTAAACCTTCAGCATCAAATCCCCACTTCCACACGTCACTTTCGAAAATGAATATTGTGCATATGAATACGAATTCTGTATTTATAATGATTGATGTATTTTACATGACAGTGACACTGATTGTATACTCTCATTGTTCTCCACATCTCACATGATCTGTATTGGAAGGAAAGCACATTTATGTGTAATCTGACTCATAGAATACTATGTGCTTAACACTAATTTTAGGTACAATTTACAAAAAATGAATAATTGTTACAATAGAGTGGTGTGGATTAATTTACATGATTTGATAATGCTTACTAGTCTGAAATTGTGCAGCTGGTGGTAAAACTGTTGCATTAACAGGATGAGGGGTACGTGAAATTTTGAGAAACATTGCAATGACATACCAGAGAGATAGAACAGGAAAAGCACAACCAATGATAGTTCATACTCGCGACAGAAAGGAAATTAAAATGAAAATAGGGAAATAGAAAAGAAACAGAAAACGAGGGTGAAAGAATGAGAGAGACAGAGGCAGCATGAGAGATGCAATAAAGGAGAGAGAGGAGAATGTGAACGAAAGAGAGTTAGAGAGGGAGAAACACGGGGTAACAAGAGACCAGGCCAGAACAACCACCAAAGAACCCAAGCAGTCACAAGACCGAATGTGTTCTTCGTGTCTCGGCATGGAGACAGACCCTTTGGTCCAACACATCTATGCTGACCAGATATCCTAAACAGTTCTGAAGAAGGGTCCAGACCCGAAACATTAACTTTCCTGCTCCTCTGATGCTGCTGTGTTCCTCGAGCTCCACACTGCGTTATCTCTGACTCCAGCATCGGCAGTTCTTACTAACTCTGAGGTATCCTAAACTAATCCCATTTGCCAGCATTTGGCCCATATCACTCTAAAACCCTTCCTATTCATATACCCATCCAGATGCCTTTTAAATGTTGTAACTGTACCAGCCTCCATCAATCCACCATAATCAGTTATGTAGGTGATGGTGTGCGGTTGTGTATCAGTAAGATCCAGATCTCCACTCCCAACTGCTGAATCCTGTTTGCCTCTACATATTGTTTCACGAAGAACACATTCGGTCTTGTGACTGCTTGGGTTCTTTGGTGGTTGTTCTGGCCTGGTCTCTTGTTACCCCGTGTTTCTCCCTCTCTAACTCTCTTTCGTTCACATTCTCCTCTCTCTCCTTTATTGCATCTCTCATGCTGCCTCTGTCTCTCTCATTCTTTCACCCTCGTTTTCTGTTTCTTTTCTATTTCCCTATTTTCATTATAATTTCCTTTCTGTCGCGAGTATGAACTATCATTGGTTGTGCTTTTTCTGTCCTATCTCTCTCGCCCCCGCTCCACAGTGGTGAAATTTGCCAGCTCCCAGCTGGATGACGCGAGGTGCTGAGTCCCTTTAAAGGGAGAGGGAAAAGAAACAGAGAGAGACTAGGAGCAGACTTAGCAGAGAGGAGACCTACTGAGAGATCCGGAGGCAGGGGGAGACAGAGAGAGGGTTAAGGTCAGTCAGTGGATACAGGCTGGGAACTTGCATACCTTAGGGCTATCCTTAAAGAGGAGCACTTTCAGATTTTGCAAACAGAGGAATTGGGATTATTTTTTAAAAAATCAAGTTGGCTTTAATTCTGAAATCAAGTGGACAGGTGTTCTGACATTTTTAAAATTTTTAAGCAGTGTTGAATTCAGTTGTAAATCACCCTTGGGTACAATTTCTTCCCAAGCTCTGAATTTGAACAGCTGTGAGGTTTGTCAGCTTGGCTCTTCTTTCCCCGGAAAATGGATAGGTCGGAAACCTTGCGAGCAAATTCGTCCCAATTCGCTGTCGGACGGAGAAGGAGCTTCGGAAACCAAACCGGTAAGGTCAGCGTGCACCGGGGATCCAGCTAGCACTGCAGCTGGAACTAGAGGAGCATCGAGTGGCAAAGTATTCTGTGTTAAAGGGGCAGTGCAGCAAAACAAAGACCTAACAGCAGTTGACAGTTGTTACTTGGTCACTGTTAGACTAGCTTTTTACTGAATTAAATTTCAATATCTGCCACGGTGGGATTTGAACCCTTGTCCCCAGAAGGTTAACATGGGATTCTGGATTAACCATTCTATTGATGTTACCACCACTCTACAAATATGGCAACATGGCAATGCAATTGATTGTTAACTGCCCTATGAAATGGCTGAGCAAGACATTCAGTTCAAGGGGAATTAAGGAAGGGGAGCAAATGCTGGCCTTGCTAGTGATGCCCATATCCCACGAAGATTCATGAAATTAACAGCAACCCAGAGGGAGGGGAAAGCTTGCCAATGGGGGCTGGAAAAGGAGGATGTCTGAGGGTTAGAGGACATGGACTGGAAATTGGTTAACACATCAATTTAAGGACACCATTGGCATGGCACTATAACAGCTGCACCAGCCTTGTGGGTGTGTGTGTGGGTGTTTATATGTGTGTGGGCATGTGTGTGCATATATATGTATGCATCTGGGCGTATATGAATGTGCGTTTGTATGTGTGTTAAGTATTATATCTGTGTGTGCATGTGTGTGTATTTGTATGTATATATGTTCTTACGTATGTATGTCTGTTTATCTATGCATGTATGTGTATATATTTCTATATATGTATGTGTAGAGTCATTGAGTCGTAGAGCATGGAAACAGACCCTTCAGTTCAAATTGTCCATGTCGACCAAGTTTCCCAAACAATACTAATCCAATTTGCCTGCATTTGGCCCGTATCCCTCTAAACCTTTTCTATCCATGTACCTGTCTAAATGTCTTTGTACTGTACCTGTATCTACCACCTTCCTCTGGCAGTTCATTCCACATACAAACCATCCTCTATGTGAAAATGTTGCCCCTCAGGTCACTGTATAATATTTCTCCTCTCACCTTAAAGATATGCCCCCTCATTGTGAAATCCCCCATCCTAGGGAAAAGGCTTTTGCCAGCTGAAACTCCAGGAGCATCGACTGGCAAAGTATTCTGTGTTAAAGGGACAGTGCAGCAAAAAAAACCCCGAGAGTAGTAATAGGGCTGGGGATTGGAGGGAACAAGCAACAAATACATGTAAAGCATAGATTTAAAGCCAAAAGAACTGCGGATGCTGTAAATCAGGAACGAAAACAAAGTTGCTGGAAAAGCTCAGCAGGTCTGGCATCTGTGAACGGAAAAAATCAGGGTGAACGTTTCGGGTTCCGGTGACCCAAGGAACGGTTCTGAGGAAGGGTCACCGGACCCGAAACGTTAACATAGGCAATAGGCATAGAACCAAAAGCTCTGAAACACATTGCCTGAAATTTTGTTGCAGGGAATTTGACTCTCCAACCCCACCCCCGTCACCACAGATGCAAGATTTCTCCAGCGTTCTGTGTTTGTTGCCGATTTCCAGCATCTGCAGTGTTTTATTTTTCTCCTAGGAATCAGACTGTTATTTGAAAAAAAAGGATTACGCAGGGAGTGGAACAGAAGGTAAAGCAGCCATGAAGCTTATTTGGAGAACCGCAGACATGATGGGCCCAATGGCCTCCTCCAACTCTTATACATCACCTCTGTCATTTACAAGACTGAGATTGAAATACTGTAGAATGAAAGTAGGGAAAAACATTAGTCTCAGGTCACCTAAAAAGCCCTTTACAGTCAGAGAGGTGTTTTTGCAGTGTAGTCACTGCTGTAAGGTAGGAGAGCTACTGTAAGTGGCAACCAACAACAGATAATTTGTCTCAGCATCGAAATTGATTGTGGGATAAACACTGACCAGGAAGAGTTGCCCCACTTTTCACTAAAATGTACAATGGGATCTTTTATCATTATCTGAGAAGGATCTACCCGCTTTGTTAAGGAGCATACTGTACCAGGCAGCAGATTCACTCATGAGCACTTGGGAGTGCAGTACTCAAGTTAGACTTTTATTTCAATATTACAGCATTTTGCTCAAAGCTTGTTAAAACACCACCTGATTATTTGTCTGAGTGTCATTGTAAGTGCATCTGTGCGCGTGCAGAGAGAGGTACTTATCTCTGATTCTGTATCAGTAGGTATAGTTGACTGACTATATATTTGTATGTCTATCTATAGGAGTCTGGAAGTTTCTTGTGAATATGTATATATATGTGTGTGTGTGTGTGTGTGTGTGTGTGTGTGTGTGTGTGTGTGTGTATATGTATATAATATATATGGAAATGCCTTGAAGAACATGTAGATCTACAGGATGACGTTGAAGTGTGTACAAATATAGGAGTGTTTGGAAGGAGCTGTGAGTATATCTGCAGTGATGTTGTTAGAGCCTGTGTGTATAGAGTCATACAGCATGGAAACAGATCCTTCGGTCCAACCAGTCCATGCTGAACATCATCCCAAACTAAACTAATCCCACCTGCCTGCACTTGGCCCATAACCCTTCAAACATTTCTTATTTATCTACTTATCTAAATGTCTTTTAAACGTTGTAACTGTACCCATATCCACCACTGGAAGTTCATTCCACACACAAACCACTCTGTGTAAAAGAAATTGCTCCTCGTGTTTTTTTTTAAATCTTTCTCCTCTCACTTTATCTGTAGGTGTGCGTGTAAAGGACTGTGCCTATACATCTGTCGGAGAGTCATAATGTCATAGAATCATACAGCACAGAAACAGACCCTTTGGCCCAAGTTGTCCATGATGACCAGGTTTCCTAAACTGAACTGGTCCCATTTGCCTATGTTTGATCCATATCCCTCAAAACTTTTCCTATCCATGCACCTGTGCAAATGTCTTTTAAATGTTGTAATTGTAGTCACCTCTATCACTTCCTCGGGCAGCTCATTCCATACATGCGCCACCCTCTGTGTGAAAAAGTTGCCCCTCAGGTCCCTCTTAAATCTTTTCCCTCTCACCTTAAACATTTGCCCTCTAGTTTTGGACTCCACTTCCCTGGGAAAAAGACCTATTCACCCAATCCATGCCCTTCATGATTTTATAAACTTCAATGAGGTCGCCCCTCAACCTCCAATGCTCCAGGGAAAAAAGTCCCAGTCTATCCAGTGTCTCCGTATAAATCAAACCTTCCAGCCTTAGTAACATTCTTTTTGCACCCTTTCCAGTTTAGTAACACCCTCCCTATAGCAGGATGACTAGAAGTATGCACGGTAACCTAAATGTGGCCTTACCAATGTCCTGTACAGCTGTAACATGATGTCCCAACTCCTGTACTCAATACTCTGTTTGATGGCCGCAACCATGCCTAGTGCCTTCTTCACCATCCTGTCTACCTGTAATGCCATTTTCAAGGAATTATGTACCTGCACCCCTAGGTCTCTCTTATTCGACAACACTCCCCAAGGCCCTACCATTAACTGTATGTGTCCTGCCCTGGCTTATCTTACCAAAATGCAACACATCACATTTATCTAAATTAAACTCCACCTGTCATTCCTCAGCCCACTGGCCCAGTTGATCAATATCCTGTTGTACTGTTAGATAACCTTCTTCACTGTCCGCAATACCAGTGATGTTATTTGGTCATCTGCAAACGTACTAATGATCCCTCCAAATATTCTCAGCCAAATTGTTTATAAAAATGATGAACGACAGTGGACCTAGTACTGAACCATCGCTGGTCACAGGCCCCTAGTCTGAACAAAAACCCTCTACCACCACCACCTGTTTCCTACTGTCAAACCAATTTTTATCCATTTAGCTAGCTCTAGCTAGATCCATGTGATCTAACCTTACTGATGTGTCTACCATACAGAACCTTGTCAAAGGCCTTGCTGCAGTCCATGTAAACAATGTCTACCATTTTGCTACTTGGAGACCATAAGGGCTGCAGATGCTGGAAGCCAGAGTCTATAGGTGTGAGGCTGGAAAAGTACGGAAGGTCAGACAGCATCTGAGGAGCAGGAAAGTCAACAATTTGGGCCGAAACCCTGACAAAGGGTCCTGACGAAGAGTTTCAGCTCGAAATGATGACCTTTCTTGTCCTCAGATGCTGTCTGACCTGCTGTGCTTTTCCAGTCTATCGTTCTGCCATTATCTATCTTCATGGTCATCTCTTCAAAAAACCCAATCAAATTTGTGAGACACGGTTTCTCACATACAAAGCCGTGCTGAATATTCCTCATCAGTCCTTGCCTTTCCAAATACATGTAGATCCTGTCTTTCAGAATGCCCTTCAACATTTTACCTACTTGTGGATTTTAGGCTCACCAGTCTGTAGTTCCCTGGTTTTTCCTTACAGCTTTTCGTAAATAATGGGACAACATTAACTACCCTCCAGTTTTCTGCCACCTCATCTTTGGCTGTTAATGATACTAATATCTCTGCTAGGGGCCCCACAATTTCTTCCCTAGGTTTCCACAATGTCCTGGGATACACTGGATCAGATCTTGGATTTATGTACCTTTATGAGTTTTAAGATTTCCAACACCACCTCTCTCCGCAATGTGGCCTCTTTTCAAGACATTGCTACTTATTTCCCTGAGCTCCCTAGTTTCCATGTCTTTCTGCATATAGCAAATACCAAAATAAAATATTCGTTTAGTATCTCACCCATCTCTTGTGGTTCCACACATAAATGACCTCATCGATCTTTAAGGGGCACTGTCCTATCCCTAGCTACTCTTCTGCCCTCAATATACTTACAGAATCTCTTTGGATTCTCCTTTATCCCAACTGTCAAAGCTGTCTGATGTTCCCTTTTCGCCCTCCTGATTTCCCTCTTAAGCATACTCCTACGCTCCCTGTATTCCTCAAGGGATTCACCTGATCCCAGCTGTCAATTCCTGATACATGCCTCCTTCTTTTTCTTGCCCAGAGCCTCAATATCTGTAGTCATCCAGTGTTCCCTACTGCTGCCAGCTTTGTCCTTCATTCTAACAGGAACGCGCTGGCCTTGAGCTCCCATTTGGTCACTTTTGAAAGCTTCCCATACGCCAGACATCCCTTTTACCTGCAAACAGCCTCTCCCAGTCAACTTTTGAAAGTTCCCATCTAATACAATCAAATTGCCCTTACCTCCATTTAGAGCTTTCACTTGTAGACCAGCCTATCCTTTTCCATAACTTTTTAAAAACTAATACAATTATGGCCACAGGTCCCAAAGTGGTCTCCCACAAACACCTCAGTCACTTGCCCTGCCTTATTTCCCCAGAAGATGTTGAGTTTTGCCCCTTCTTTAGTAGAACCACCTGCACATTAAATGAGAAAGTTTCCCTGAACATACTTAACAAATTCCTCCTCATCCAAGCCCTTAATGCTACAGCAGTCTCAGTCTATGTTTGGAAAGTTAAAATCCCCTATGATTACAACCTAATTATTCTTACAGAATAGTATTTGCAGTCTTCTACATATTTGCTTCTCAATTTCCCACTAACTATTGGGACGCCCTATGTCAAAGAGATTAGATTAAATCACACATCAAAGGCCCAGACTTCGAGGCAAAGAGATTTTATTAGTGATATTACAGAGAGTCAATGCTGACAAAAGGTCAGGTCCGAAGACTCCGACAAGTACAGAAAAGAAGCAGAATTTATACAGTGGTACAAACAAGTTAAAACAAACTGCAGTTGTACTGTGTTTTAGCAAGGCAAGGTTGTTACTTAGGCAACTAGATATACGTTAATTAAAGCGGAATGCAGTGAGAATAAGAGTGTACAGATGCTGCGAGCCCTAGCTTATTGTTATCTAAGTGACGTCTCAGACTAGGGGAAGGTAGTTTGCAGTTACAGTAATATGTACTGTTTCATAAAACTAAAGTTTCCCTACTTCATGCTCCTAATCATGTATTATTTTAACTCATTACTACTCAGCCTAAATTAAACCGTCTCAACACACAAGCGTTCCACAGCCTAAAGTACAAGCCCATCAAAGTGATCACCCACTTCTTATTTCTCAGTCCCACCCATACAGCTTCGCTGGACGATTGCCCAGGAATATCCTCTGTAAGTACTCCGTTATGTTTTCCTAATCAAAAGCACCGATTCCCTTCCTCTCTTACCTCCTCTTCTATCTTTCCTATAGCATTTATACCCCAAAACATTGATCTGCCAGTCCTTTCCATCCCTCAGCCTTGTTTCTGTTATACTGGTATCCCAGACCCATGTTCCCACCCATTCCCTACCTTCATTTGTCTTACCTGCCAGGCCTCTTGCGTTGAAATAAATTCCATTTAGTTTGTCAGTCTTCCCTCATTCCCTGCTGTGTTCTTGCCTGCCTGGTCTATTTAACTTGCTCTCTTTAACTTCCGTACCTTCTCTTTTGTGTCACTACTGCTTAGAGTCCCACCCCACTGTCAGTTTAAACTCTCCCGAGACCTCGAGTAAATTTCCCCTCCAGTTCAGGTGAAATCCATTGCCTTTGAACAGGCCACCTCTGCTCCAGACGAGATTCCAATGAGCCAAAAATCTGAATCCCTGCCCTCTGCAGTAGCTCCTCAGCCACACATTCACCTGCCCTGTCCTCCTATTCCTCCTCTCAGCGGCAGTGTGAGTGATCCAGGGATTACTATCCTTGAGGTCCTGCTTTCTTAATCTCCTGCCTGACTCCCTGTATTCACTCTGCAGGACCTCGTCCCTTTTTCTACCCATGTTGTTGGCACCAACGTGTACAACATCCTCTGGCTGCTCACGCAGAATTTGAGAATTTGCTGCAGCTTCTCCAAAATGTCCTTGACCCTGGCACCAGGGAGGCAATACACTGTCCCAAAGTCCCGCTCGTGGCCACTGAATTGCCTGTCTGTGCCCCCTGACTAGACGGTACCCTATCACAATTGCTCAATTGGACTTTGCCATAACCTGCTTTACAGCTGTGCCAAAGATCTGGCTTCTGCAGCTATTTTCCCTGAGAAGCTATCCCCCACAATAGCATCCAAGACAGTATGTATATTGAGGCTGGTTGGCTCGCCGAGCTGGTTCATTGTTCTGCAGACGTTTCATTACCGTGCTGGGTAACATCATCAGTGCGGCCTCCAATGAAGCGTCGGTGTGTTTTCCCACCTGGTTTTTAAACTCTGGGGTCCGTTGAGCTGGATTGCCTCACTGATAGTAGGAACTGCAGATGCTGGAGATTCAGAGATAATAGGAACTGCGGAAGTTCTGAAGAAGGGTCTAGGCCTGAAACGTCAGCTTTCCTGCTCCTCTGATGCTGCTTGGCTGCTGTGTTCATCCAGCTCTACACCTTGATATCTTGGATTGCCTCACTTCTGGTTTTTCTTCGTAGTGGAGTGCATATGGGGTCGAGTTCTATGTGTTTATTGATGGCTTTCTTCGTGGGGTACCAGGCTTCTAGGAACTCCCGTACCTATCTCTGCCTAGCCTGTCCCAGGATCTTGGTGTTCTCCCAGTCGAAATGGTGGTTCTCCTTGTCCATGTGGATTGAGATGAGTGCGTATTGGGCTTGTCTTTTTGTAGCCAGTTGGTGTTCATATACTCTTGTTGTTAGTTTCCTTCCTGTTTGTCCGATGTAGTGTTTCTCACAGTCTCTGCAGGGGATCTTGTAGATGACATCGATCCTGTTCATGGCGGGGAGTGGGTCTTTAGTTCGGGTGAGCAGTTGTCGTAGGATTGATGTGGGCTTGTGTGCCACTCTGATGCCCAGTGGTCGTGGGAGTCTTGTGGTTAGTTCCGGTGTGTTCCTGATGTAGGGTAGCGTGATGAGTGAGTCAGGGCATGTAGTATCTTCCTGATGTTGTTCCTGTATGAATCTTCTGACCCAGTTTTTTGGCTATCCATTATCCTTGAAAACCTGGAAGAGGTATTCTTCTTCCTCTTAGCTCGGCGAGCCAACCAACCTCAACACCCACAACCCGAGCTACAAATCTACTCCAAAATCATAGAGACAATATATACCTGTTTGAGAGGGGGATAGCCACAGGAGACTCCTCCTCTACCTGCCTACCTCTCCTGCAGTTACACACCTACCTGACTGAACATGCGGTGTGACCATCTCCCTGAAGCTACTATCTATCACACGCCGTGCCTCCTATATGCTCCTCAGTGTGTCCAAATGCCGCTCCAACTGATCCATGCGGTCTGAGAGGAGCTGTAGGCAGACACTTCCTGCAGACATAGTCACCAGGGATAGTCGACTGTTCCCTGATCTCCCACATCTGACAGGAGGAGCATCCCACTCCATTAACTGCCATCTCTGCCCCTTTAACAGCATGCGGACTTAGGAGATTTTAAAAAAAAAAGGTCTTACCTTGTTGCTGCTCATTCTGTTCAACAAAGCCTGGTATTCGCCTAGGCCCACTCTTAGATCTAACCAGCAGCAGCTCAGCGACAAGGTAGCCCCTCTCAAAAATCGCTGCAAAATGACTAGAACAAGACATAGCAAACCCCACTCCCTACTTCCCTAAACTCCCAAATTTAGCTCAAATCCCAGGGTTTTCACTCTCTGCAGCTCACATTGTGTCTGTGTGTGTGTGTCTGTGTGTGTGTGTGTGTGTGTGTGTGGAAAGGTCTGTGTGCATATCTATAGGGGTGTGTGTAAAGGTCTGTGTGCATATCTTTACACACACCCCTATCGATACACACACAGACCTTTACACGCGCCCCTACAGATATGCACACAGATCTATAGGGGCATGTGTAAAGGTCTGTGTGCATATCTATAGGGGTGTGTGTAAAGATATGCACACAGACCTTTACACATGCCCCTATAGATCTGTGTGCATATCTGTAGGGGCGCGTGTAAAGGTCTGTGTGCGTATCTGTAGGGGCGCGTGTAAAGGTCTGTGTGCGTATCTGTAGGGGCGCGTGTAAAGGTCTGTGTGCATATCTGTAGGGGCGTGTGTAAAGGTCTGTGTGCATATCTGTAGGGGCGCGTGTAAAGGTCTGTGTGCATATCTGTAGGGGCATGTGAATGAAATATAGCAACATTGCAAAGCAAACGTGTCTGACTTTACTAAGTAGAGCAGACTGAAGAGGTAATAGAATTCGCGCAGTGTTAGAGATGAATTTAGATTAATCAGTTCACCTGCTGTATAAATGCTTTGATGTTTCAGAGAGAGGAACAGTGTTTTCTTTTTCCTAATAAGATTCCAGGAATGAGCGAAGTCTTCTCATTTTGCTGAAAAAGCATCTCATTCCCTCCTGGATGCGGTTCCACCAAATTTTAAAACAACCTCAGGACTAGGATCAACCATCAATACACATTCCCAAAGTCTTGCTCATGGCCACTGAATTGCCTGTCTGTACCATTGACTAGACAGCTCAATTGGACTTTGCCGTACCCTGCTTTACAACCGAGACAGATGTGGTGCCAAAGATCTGGCTGCTACAGCGATTTTCCCTGAAAAGCTATCCCCCACAGGAGGAATAAAGAGCTTAGTAAATTAGATGGTGCATCTCCCTAGGATGGAAAGACACAGTTAGCCTTGTCATTTGCAGGATGAAAAACCCCGATACACTATAGATTATAGCTCATAATTTTGTGGCAATACTGTGGCTTTAAGAGGTGTATTTGGTCCTTTTTTTTATGAAGAAAGGTTGAGACAGAGGTACTGAGTGGTCTGCTCAAAGCCAATAAAGTGAAAAGCTTGTGAGGCCTTGGGTTTTTATTTAAAGTAGGCGCAATAGAAGCAGCCTGAATGGGTGGGGTCAAGCTCCAACAGAACGAGGTTTTTTTATTAGTTTTAGATTTTAGCAGTTGCTGGGGTCTTGAAGCAAGACATGGCAGTTCTAATCCCTCTGTGTTACAGCTAAAAGCTGCGTTTCTCTTCCTGCTGCAAGAATTGCATGTGAGACAATCCGTCTTACTGAATTTGCCTTTGTCCAGTGTGTGTTTATGGGATGTTTCTGTACTGGAACAATTAATTAGTGGTAGTTAATATGTATATTTTTTTCTTAAGCATTTTGACAGAGTTACAGTTAATCCAATTCTTTTATTTAATTTTGTCTGTATTTTAATTATAGGCTATGAAAAACGTATGTTTTGTTTCAAGCCTGGTAGCTTGATCAATCAAATTGCATCCAGAACACAACATCTTACACTTACCTTTAAAATAAGAAAAATTTAGGCTCTAGACTATCTAAATAGATTTTGGGAAGGTTTGGTCTAGAGCATAATATTTGCCAATTATTAAGTTTGAGATTAGCTCACAAATTTCGCAATCTTGTGTACAGAGTCCTGTGGGTTCATTCTGAAAATAATACGATGTACCGTACACTTTTTGGTGATGAGCTTGTGAGACTGTCTAAGATTCCTCATAGACCCTTCTTTCGCATCAGGTATGTTATACAGTTCATGGCCCTTTCAGTGCAGGCAGACAGAAGCAGGGTGTGGGCGGTGATGCCAACCTTTGCCTACAAACAGTGATGCCACACTTCACCCTGTAGAACACTGAAAAAGTAGCATCTCCGAAGCAAACTGCCCATAAACAGTGACTCTTACACATAGCAGCACATTTACTGAAGCTCAAGGGAGAGGAGAAAAATCGTGCCTTTAGATCATCAAATGAATAAAGTATCAATTTAATGCAGTAATCATCTGATGCCATACCTGTAGCCAATTTCCTGGGGAGGCATTATGTACACATGAGCTTAGCTTCAGAACAGTGGGCTGGATGTGACTAAGAAATGGGCATCTTAAAGCTACTGTAAAGGGAAATGCCTGTCTTTCTCTGTCTTTCAGGTTCTGACCAGTTTGCACCATACACCAACGTCATCATGCCAAGTGTGTTTGGCGTCATTAGCTGTTTGGGCATCACAGGAAATTGCATCGTAATCTACACCATTGTCAGGAAGACCAAGTTCAGATGCAAGCACACGGTACCCGACATCTTTATCTTCAACCTGTCATTAGTGGACCTGTTGTTCCTTCTAGGGATGCCCTTCCTCATTCATCAACTAGTTGGTAATGGGACCTGGCATTTTGGAGCTGCTATGTGCACCATCATAACAACCCTGGACAGCCATAGCCAGATCACCAGCACTTACCTTTTGACCGTGATGAGTTTTGATCGTTACTTGGCCACAGTTCACCCACTGAAATCCACCTCAATGCGCACACCGTCTGTTGCCACCTTGGTGATCTGTTTGGTTTGGTTAATGTCCTTCTTGACCATCATCCCAGTGTGGCTGTACACAGGATTAATGCCACTGCCAGATGGCACAGTTGGTTGCGCCTTACTTCTGCCCAATCCAACTACCGATATCTATTGGTTTACCCTTTACCAGTTCATGGTGGCATTTGCCATCCCTCTGGTTGTTATCTGTGTTATTTACTTCAAGATTCTTCAGCACATGTCCACGAGTGTGGCCCCACTACCCCAAAGAAGCCTCCGAATGCGAACTAGGAAGGTCACTCGCATGGCAGTGGCCATCTGCTCAACCTTCTTTGTGTGTTGGGGACCCTACTACATCTTTCAACTGGTCCATCTGAGCATTGAAAAGCCAAGTCTTGCCTTCTTCTACATGTACAACTTTGCCATTAGCCTGGGCTATGCCAACAGCTGCATCAACCCTTTTCTGTACATTGTCCTGAGTGAGACCTTCAAACGCCAGTTTCTGATGACCGTCCGCCCTGCCCATCAGCGGTTCCGGTTTAACAACAACATGGCAGAAGGGAGCCTGTCATCAAACTCTCCAGTGACCCAACACAACAAATGTGTTTCACGGGTCGGCTCTCCCCGAACTCTTTGCCTGCCCCAGATGCAGTTCAGTGAAGGTTGCTCGATGTCCAGTTTTAGAGGTACCAAGGAGACTTTCCTCCTGTGTCCAACTGCTCACAGTAAAGTCGCAGCCAAAAAGGAGAGGAGTGAAGACTTGCTGTGAATAACAAATAGGCGAAATGAGCACAAGGCATGCAAGGAACATTCTGGAACTGCTACCATTCCATCTTGAGTTGCTTTGTTGGAAATATAGTGGAATTCCACATGGATTTGTAAATTAGCTTCTCGCTTCCAGGCAATTTATGCTCGGGAACAACACCAAGGAATTTTCTAGCAATGGTCACCTCGATCATACCACCATTCCCCACCCCCACCCAATTACCACAGTGTGAGCGTCAAACGTACGTCTCTGCTCTTGTATTCTAGGCTTCTCAAAATAAATGCTAACACTGTATTTGCCTCCCTCACTGCCAACCGAATCTCCATGTTAACCTTCAGACAGTTGTGAATGATGACTCCCAAGTCCCATTGTATTTTGGATTTCTGAAGCCTTTCCTCAGTTAGAAAACTTTCTCTGCCTCTACTCTTCATTCGAAACCCAGGATGGACCTGTAACTAACCGAATATTGAACAGAAAGATTTATCGTAACAATATCTGTTGAACAGCAGGGTTCTCATGAGCTTCTTGCTGTGGAATCCAACTCCTGATATTCATGGAATTAAGGTGGCTGTAATAAGCCATAGAATGGAACAGCAAAGAAGGAGGCTATTTGGCCCATCAAGTCTTTGAAATGGAATGTAAGCTTGAGTTGAGTTATGTTTCCTGGTCCTTACTGTCTGATAAACTATGGGCCTATCTAGTACAATAAGTCCCATTAATGCCCAGGAGCCGATTACATTGCAGCGTTCAGCCTTGTGGCTGATTGGTTGATCAAATTTCATTAGGGAAATTGCTGTATGTACCTGGCACAAAGCGGGTTTAAATCTCACTGTTTCATTTCAGGAACCTTCTTGTAGAGTGATGCATAGCTTCTTGCAATTAAAAGGTTATCTATAAAATGTTTAAATTTATTCTTTGTGGGCTCTGATCATTGAAAATTCAGGTAAATTCCGTTTAATTCATCACCATTCTCTATTGTTTCTGTTATCTCCACAAAATTGCGTACAGTTCTGGTTGCCCCATTACAGGAAGGATGTGGAAGCATTAGAAAAGGTGCTGAGGAGATTTACCAGGATGTTGCCTGGTCTGGAGCGAAGGTCTTATGAGGAAAGGCTGAGGGACTTGGGTCTGTTCTCATTGGAGAGAAGAAGGCTAAGAGGGGATTTAATAGAGACCTACAAAATGATCAGAGGATTAGCCAGGGTGGACAGTGAGAGTCTTTTTCCTAGGATGATGACGTCGGCTAGTACGAGGGGGCATAGCTGCAAATTGAGGGGTGATAGATTTAAGACAGATGTCAGAGGCAAGTTCTTTACTCAGAGAGTGGTAAGGGTGTGGAATGCCCTGCCTGCCAATGTAGTTAACTCAGCCACATTAGGGGCATTTAAACAGTCCTTGGATAAGCATATGGATGATGATGGGATAGTGTAGGGGGTGGGCTTAGATTAGTTCACAGGTCGGTGCAACATCGAGGGCCGAAGGGCCTGTTCTGCGCTGTATTGTTCTATGTTCAAAAGAAAAATGATAGGGTTGATGAAGCAAGATTTCCCATTTGAAATCCATACTAACTGTTTATTAATAGATGTTTCTCAGTCCCAAAACTTTCAATTGTCCTCCAGGATCTTCTGTCTTTTAGAGTCCCACAGCATAGAAACAGGCCCTCGTCTCGCCATGTCTATGATAATTATCTTTTCATTATGTCCACGATGAAGAATCCCATCACAGACCTTAAGAAATACATTTCACTTGTTCCCACTTACTTTAACTCTGAAAACTATTTGTTACCTTTCAAATAAATATAAACTTACTATGAAAATTTACTCTCACTTCACCCGCTTCCCTCAATGATGCTGACTCTCTCAGGATCCTAACCTCTCCTACTCCTCTCAGTGATGCTGACTGCATTTTACAGTGTCCTAAACTCTCCCATTTCCTTTTGAGGTAAAAGGTTATACATTCCCTTTGCTCTTGCTGCTGTGAAGTATTTCCTAAGTAGCTAGGTTCTAGTTTTAAAATCATGTCCTGTTCTGATTTCCACGCCACAGAGTATTGGATCAAAGATAATGGTGACTAATAAATCCAGGGCAATCTGAGTGCCTTCCTTTTTGCCTGGATTCAGTGCAGTCAATTTACAAATATAAAGTAGCTGTGTGTTGTAAGTAAATTTTCAGAATGACGTGCCATTCTACCTCATAGTTTCCTACCTGTTCCTGATCTTCAATCAAATAATTGCACCATCTTAAACACCTTTTATAGATCAGTCCTCAACCTTCAGAAGCCAAAGGAATAGAAAGGAATAATGCAATTTGGCCTTTTACAAATTTAAGCTTTGGCTGTGTTTTTCATGACATGAGGGCATTGCTGCTGGGCCAGCCACATACCTAGTTGCCCTTGAGAGAGTGATGCAGAATTGCCTCCCTGAACCATTGCAGTCCATGGGGAGTAGTGGACCCACAACGCTGTTTGGTGCTAATGTTGTAAATGCTGTATCAATAGCGTGTGTATATGTGTGTACTCTAGTTGTGGGTTACAGTGGCTGGTATATTTGGGGACAGGTTCGAGTACACATAAGGACAGGTTTCCACATGGGAATGGCTGGTATGTGAAAGGGAAAAATAATACTGTGCTGGGTATTGTGAATTATGTGGAAGACAGTCTGGCTTCTCCTTTTTTTCCTGGATGGATTTTGCCAGAGTAACATTGGACAGGGAACTCCAGAATATTGGACATAGCGATACTGAAGGAATGGCAATATATTTCCAAGACAGGATGGTGAGTGGTTTGGAGGGGAACCTGCAGGTGATGATGCCCCCACATATCTACTGCCCTTCTCCTGGATGGTCAATTGGATGAGTTTGTGCTGTAACCCCTTAAGAGCCCATTATATCTTTCCTGAGGTTTGCTACTTGGAATGAACACAGTTATCCAGATGGAACGTGATTAAGGCTGTGAACAAATAAAGTTTCATTGAGATAAAGTCCGTGATTCTTTTCAAATACTTTTTCTACTTATTTGCTGGCTTTCAATGCTTTAGGTTGATGGAAATTCAAATCCCTTTGCTCTGTAATGTTTTCTGAAGGCAATATAAGGTGACACTTGAGAACAAATTATCCTTAAAGGAGCTGAAATTCTTTGAAAAAATGCTCAGCTGAATCTATTTGAAAAGATTAAAAATTACCAACTGTAAGATATTGATGGCATCTATCATCCCATAGTTTTGTAGTTTTAGAATCATTTCAAGGACAAAAGGAATGAACGGTGCAAATTGAATGCTGAGAGCTGCTGATGTCTGTGTTAGACACAAAGGGACAAATAGTGATAGTCCTGAGTTCCATTTGATAAAATAGAACCTGCAAGTTACAAGGACTCTCCTCTTATCCTTTCTTCTTCAGCTCTGTGTTTCCTTCGCTCCATCATGTTCATTTTCTATATTCCATTCTGGATCGTGCTCTTTCCTGGCTGATGCTAACAGTATTGCCTCTCTCTGAATCCCTCTCACTTCTCTCTGCAATATCTTTCTGCTGTTTTATTTATGAACGGACTGATCTGACCACACCAATCACCAGAGGGTGATGCACCATGACCAGGGGTATTAGCTTGCTAATTGAATTGAATTATGTGTGAAGAGCATTTCCAAAAATGCCAGTACAAGGTCAATTTAATAAAAATGTGGTGCAACCTTAATAGTATGTCATCTGCAAACTGCAACAACAACCTTAGAATAATAGAAAGTATGAGACAGAACCCCATCTTGTAAAAATAGAATTACCACATCTGTCTGTCTGTCTTTTCTCCTGTCCTCATTTGTGAGGGTTGGGACTTCCATTGTATTGGTCTATCCTTGAGGGCAATATCGTTTACCATTGCCTTCTGCAAGTTGGCCGCACAGGTGACTGACCAGGATGTATTGGGAGGGTTTACAGGCCTTTATTACCTGCCTTCCCATGTTAGGGACAATGCTTCCATGACCAACAAGCCCTGGAGACAGATTCAAACCTGGAGCTTCTGGTCCAGAGATACAGATGCTACCTGCTGTGTTGCAAAGCCACCTATTTTACCACCATTAAATAATCAAGTAAGGACAACTCCAGAGATATTTAGCCTCTGGTTGGTATTGGATCAAAGATAATGGTGACTAATAAATCCAGGGCGATCTGAGTGCCTTCCTTTTTGCCTGGATTCAGTGCAGTCAATTTACAAATATAAAGTAGCTGTGTGTTGTAAGTAAATTTTAAGAATGTCATTCTACCTCATAGTTTCCTATCTGTGGAACCATTCATTTGGGGCTACAGGCCCATCCACAGTTGCTTCAATAGAAAGGTGAGGTGAGAGTGACAGCCCTTGACATCAAGGCTGCATTCGACTGAGTGTGGCTCCTATGAGCCCTAGGTAGACTAGAATCTGTGGGAATCAGGGGGCAATCTCTCTGCTGGCTGGAGTCATACCGACAGATACAAAGATGTTTTATGGTTGTTAGAAGTCAGTCATCTCAGCCCCAGGACATCTCTACAGGAGTTCCTCAAGGTAGTGTCCTAGCCCCACCCATCTTCAGCTGCTTCATCAATGAGCTTCCTTTCATCATAAGGTCAGAAGTGGGGATGTTTGCCGATGATTGCACAATGTTCAGCACTATTCACAACTCCTCAGATACTGAAGCAGTCCATGTTCACATGCAACAAGATCTGGGCAATATCCAGGCTTGGGCTGACAAGTGGCAAGTAACATTTGTGCCACACAAATGCCAGGCTATGACTATCTCCAATAATCTAACAATCTAACAACTGTGCCTTGATAGAAAATGGTGTTATCAATACTGAATCCCCCATTACCAACATCCTGGGGATTACTATTGACTAGAAACGCAACTGGACTCAACACATTAACACAGTGGCTACAAGTGCAGCTCAGAAGCTAAGAATACTGAGGCAAGTAACTCACCTCCTGATTCGTCAACCTCCTGTCCATCATATACAAGGTACAAGTCAGGAGTGTGATGAAATACTCCATACTTGCCTAGAGAAGTGCAGCTTCAACAGCACTCAAGAAGTTTAAGCAGTCCTCTTGATTGCCACTACATCCACAAACAATCATTCACTCCACCACCGAGGCTCAGTAGCAGCATAGTCTATCTACAAAGTGCACGGCAGAAATTCACCAAAGATCCTCAGACAGCACCTTCCAAAGTCATGACCACTTCCATCTAGAAGGGCAAGGGCAGCAGATACATGGGAACACTACCATCTCCAAGTTCCCCTCCAAACCACTTACCATCCTGACTTGGAAATATATCACTGTTACTGAAGCTTGTATCAGGAGTAACTTTTCTTTTGTCCTAATCTTATGCAACTTTGGTCCACAATTTTATCAGTAGATTTATGTTTGAGGTAAGTTAGTTTTCTCCACTTATTCTTACTATTTCTGGATTTGCTGCTGGTTCTGATATTCACTCTGTAGTTGGTCATTTTAGCCTGGATGTGGCTCTGCTGTAGTGTTTCGACAGGAGGGATGAGTTAATATGCTGCAGGACTTGCCTCAGTCTTTTTTATTCACTCATGGGATGTGGGCATCACTGGCTGGTCTGTATTTATCACCCGTCCCTAGTTGCCCTGGAGAAGGTGATGGTGAGCTGTCTTTTTGGACCGCTGCATCCACTTACTGTAGGTTAGACCCTCAGTGCCCTTAGGAAGGGAATTCCAGGGTTTTGACTCAGCAACAGTGAAGGTGTCATAGAGTCAGAGAGTAATACAGCATGGAAACAGGCTCTTCGGCCCAGACTGATATATGCTGACCATGGTGCCCACTCAGCTAGTTCCAATTGTTCGCATTTGGCCCATATCCCTCCAAACACTTCCCATCCATGTACCTATCCAAATGTTTTCAAATGTTGCTATTGTATCCGCCTTAACCATTTTCTCATTCCATATACGTACCATTCTCTGCGTGAAGAAGTTGCCCCTCAGGTCGTTCTTAAATCTTTCCCCTCTTACCTTAAACCTATGCCCTCTAGTTTTCAATTTCCCGTCCCTGGGAAAGAAAACTATAGGCATTCATCCTATCTATGCCCCTCATGATGTTATACACTTCAATAACATCACCCCTCATTCTCCTACATACCAAGGAATAAAATCCTATCCTGGCCAACCTCTCCATATAACTCAGGCCGACTAGTCCTGGCAACATCCTTGTAAATCTTCTTTGTAAACCTTCCAGGTTAAGTATGTCTTTTGTATAACAGAGTGACCAATACTGCACACAATACTTCAAGTGCGGCCTCACCAATGACTTATACGACAGTAACGTAACATTCCAACTCCCGTACTCAATGTCTTGACCGATGAAGGCCAGCATGCTAAATGCCTTCTTCCCCACCTTGTCTACCTGTGATGCAGCTTTCAACAAACTATGTACTTGTACTCCGAGGTCCCTCTGTTCCACAACACACCTCAGGACCTTACCATTTACCATACAAGCCCTGTCTTGGTTTGACCTTCCAGAATGCAACACCTCACTCCTCTCTGAATTGAATTGCATTTGCCAATCCTCAGCCCATTTCCCCATCTGGTCAAGATTCCTCAGTAATTTTTGATAACCTTCCTCACTATCAATGATACCTTCTAATTTTGTATCATCTGCAGGTTTACAAATCACCTTGTACATTCACATCCAGATCATTTATGTAAATAACGAATAACAAAGGTCTCAGCACCGACCCCTGTGACACACCTCTAGTCACAAGCCTCCAGCCTGAGAAACAACGTTCAACTATCACCCTCTGCTTCCTACCATTGAGCCAATTTTGAATCCAATTGGCTAGCTCTCCCTGGATCCCATGCAACCTAACTCTCATGAATAGCCTGACAGCGGGACTTTGTCAAAGGCCTTACTAAAGTTTATACAGACAACATCCACTGCCCTACCCTCATCCATCCTCTTGGTTACCTCTTCAAAAAACTCTAAATCAGAGCGAATCAGAGGGCGGCTGAGAGTCATCACAATGGAATTCTGGGAGATATCACCACAGTCATCACAACTGTTCAGCAGGTCAGAGAAAACCTGGTGTCAAGGTCTGTCAAGGATTCTACTGTCGCAACCCATCAGTGTATCCTGTCTGAAAGGCCTTAGAAACAAAAAACACTTAATTGGAAAAGCCACTGTCTTAGTATAAACTTTGTGGAACCCCTTGAACTATATGCTTGACATGGAGTGTACACAGTAAATATCGTATCTACTACATATTGTCTTGAAGCTCTTATGGACCAGATCAGACCCCCTCAAAGGTCTGGAAATCCATCTCTGAACATTTCCACCTCAGTCCTCCATTTAGGAAACCTTTAAACCTTCTTAGGAAGAATGTTGTGAAACTTGAAAGAGTTCAGAAAAGATTTACAAGGATAATGCCAGAGTTGGAGGGTTTGAACTATAGGGAGAGCTGAATAGGCTGGGGGTATTTTCCCTGGAACATCGGAGGCTGAGGGGTGACCTTATAGAGGTTTATAAAATCATGAGGGGCATGGATGGAGTAAATAGACAAGGTCTTTTCCCAGGAATGGGGGTCTCCAAAACTGGACGGCATAGTTTTAATGTGAGAGGGGAAAGATTTAAAAGGGATCTAAGGGGCAACTTTTTCATGCAAAGGGTGGTGCGTGTATGGAATGAGCTACCAGAGGAAGTGGTGGAGGCTGGTACAATTACAACATTTAAAAGGTATCTCGATGGACATATAAATAGGAAGGGTTTAGAGGGATAAGGGCCAAATACTGGCAAATGGGGCTAGATTTATTTAGGATATTTGGTCGGCATGGATGAGTTGGACTGAAGGGTGTGTTTCCATGCTGTGCAGCTCTATGAGTCTATGACTCTTCGATAAAGCGTCTGTTCCTAATATCTCCTTTACATTGTTTGCTTTAAAACACTGTCCTTGGATGCATTTGTGAGGTTTCAAAAGTTGTTTTATAACATTTAACACAGAGTTTAGGCTACATTTTGGAATCATAACTGAGGCAGGTTATGTCCTCAGCCAACAGGTATTCATATAGGAACTGAAAAAGACCAGTTAACTTTTCGGACATGCTCTGCCATTTGTTGAGATCGTGACTGATCTGCAACCTAACTCCACTCAGCCACTTATGTCCTAAACCCTTTCATAGCTTTGCTAACAAAAATATCTCAATGACATGAATAGGAAAGGTTCAGAGGGACATGGGCCAGGAGCAGGTAGGTTCGACTGATTTAGTTTGGGATTATGTTCGTCGTGGACTGGTTGGTCCGGAGGGTCTGTTTCAGTGCTCTATGACTATGACAAAGACTCAGTTTTAAATTTTATATGCACATGATTACTGATGTGAGTGACTGGGTAAGGCTGTTGAATAAGATGCTCAGATAATATGCCTGTCTCCGCACTGATCTGGAATTGCTGAGTCCAATGTAAAAGTCTTGGCTGAGATCTTCACAGACCAAGCACCTAATCTGGCATAATCCTTGTCTAAATAGCACTTGCTCAAGCATCTTACTTACCACTTGTTTTCTGCTTTTGGATCTTCTGTGTGCTGTCATGTTTTGATTCTCATGCTGGTTGATCCTGTTACAACTTTCATGAGATTTTCAGTGTAATTTACTGTGAACATTTAAAACAGTTGTTTGCTACAAAGCTGTGGTTTTATGAATGTATGAAATTTGAATTTATTGCTGAATTCATGCTGTATTCTGCAATTGAGCAAAACACTGGCATTATATTATAGTGTTGCTTTTTGGCAGATTAAAGTTTCAGGAAGCATTGTGTTCCATTTTGCAAGTTACATATATTGATATATAAAATGTGAGGTTATTCTGTGCAGATTGCTCACTTTGCGGAATGGAGATGACAACAGGCGATGGTTGTTATCAGGAAAGTAAGCTTCATCAAGCAAGTCCCACAGGGTAAGTTCATCATAAGTCCCTGAGGGTTTCAAAAAATGTTCAGTTATATTTCATGGGAACAAAAAAATCTCCCCTCCCCCTGCTGCATCCCAAAACCAGCCCAGCTCGTCCCTGCCTCCCTAACCTGTCCTTCCTCCCACCTATCCCCTCCTCCCACCTCAAGCCCCGCCCCTATTTCCTACCTACTAACCTCATCCCGCCCCCTTGACCTGTCCGTCCTCCCTGGACTGACCTATCTCCTCCCTACCTCTCCACGTACACTCATCTTTACTGGCTCCATCCCCGCCTCTTCGACTTGTCTGTCTCCTCTCCACCTATCCTCTCCTCTATCCATCTTCTATCCGCCTCCCCCTCTCTCCCTATTTATTTCAGAGCCCTCTTCCCCTCCCCCATTTCTGAAGAAGGGTCTAGACCAGAAACGTCAAGCTTTCCTGCTCTTCTGATGCTGCTTGGCCTGCTGTGTTCATCCAGCTCCACACCTTGTTATCTGTGAAAGAAAAGGCAACTATTTAAGTAATTGATGTGTGTTATCAGTACCTCGCACATTAGTATAAAAGTTGTTTGGGCTGCTTTTGCAAAGAAATTGGCATCTTTGTTTTAAAATGTATTAATGTGCAGTTTTGGTCACCCTGTTATAGGAAAGGTATTATTAAACTGAAGAGAGTTCAGAAAAGATTTACCAGGAAGTGACCCAGAATAGAAGGAGGCTGGATAGGCTGGGATTTTTTTCACTGGAGCGTTGGATGCTGAGGGATGCCCTTATAAAGGTTTATAAAATCATGAGGGGCATAGATAAGGTGAATGACAAGGGTCTTTTCCTTAGGGTGGGGGAGTTCAAAGCCAGGGAGCATATTTTTAAGGTGAGTAGACAAAGATTTAAAAAGGACACAAAGGGCACAGAGAGTGGTTTGTCTGTGGAATCAACAGCCTGGGGAAGTTACAACATTTAAAAGACATTTGGATAAGTGCATGAATAGGAAAAGTTTGGAGAGATATGGGCCAAATGCTGGCAGGTCTGAACAAAAACAGAAGTTGCTGGAAAAGCTCAGCAGGTCTGGCAGCATCCGTGAAGTAAAAATCAGAGTTAAATGTTTCGGGTTCAGTGACCCTTCCTTAGAATCTTCCTGGCAGATGGGACTAGTTTTGTTTGGGAAATGGTTGGCATGGACCATTTGGACCAAAGGGTCTGTTTCCATGCTGTATGACTCTTTGACTCTAAGTCTGTTAGAGCAGAAGAATGTCAAATTTCAGATGAAGATATTGATGTGTTCCATAAAGATAGGGAGCTGAGATTTCACACAGTGAAGCACACATCTGACTAGAGTAACACCAAGGATTAGAGACAGGGATAGCAATCTCTGGCAGAGGATGCTGGATCCCTCAAGCTCAGCTTAACTGGACACAGATGCTGCACCTCAAGGATCTTCCACAAAAGGAACCATTTCTGGGAGCAGTAACTGAGAGTGGTTGAGGATCTGTCAACTTTTGCCCCAGGCACTGTGCCACCTTGGACAGAAAGAGAGAGATTGGAGAAGCCAATCCCTTCATGACTGCTGTGATGTGCCATAAGCCATTGCACCAATGTCGGTGTTCACGTCACAGGGTGTCCACCTATAGGGAGCATCAGGCATTGCAAGCACCTGAGCACATGCTGGCCATTATGATTGTGCTGCACTCTGAGACTGCCTATGTGAGGGCACCTCATTGTTAAGATATTGGATTGTGGCAATGGGACAAGAATAATGGACAATGGCAAAGGCTGAAAGCAGTGACCATTGATGGGAAATACAACAAGTGTGTGGGGAAAACAAAGCATGAGAAGAAGCACATGGGCCCTTGAAATTGGTCATTTTTAATAAATGCATCATTCATCACTTGGCCTGAGAGACAGATATTGAAGATATCGGCAGTGCAATTTGAAGTGCCTCATGTAAAAAACTGAATTGACAGAAAAAGCAAATTACATTTCCATTGTGTTTTTAATGGCCTAAGGTGTTTTAGAGGTGTGTGACCAAACAAGGTTTAACGCTGAGCCAGAGATAAAAGGTACTGCAGATGCTGGAGAATCCGAGATAACAAGCATGGGGCTGGATGAACACAGCAGGTCAAGCAGCATCATAGGAGCAGGAAAACTCGACGTTTCGGGCCTAAACCCTTCATCAGAAAACCCTTTTT
>JAHRHZ010000078.1:4926368-4953747 GCA_024137785.1 Ginglymostoma cirratum
TTTTCTGATGAAGGGTTTAGGCCCGAAACGTCGAGTTTTCCTGCTCCTATGATGCTGCTTGACCTGCTGTGTTCATCCAGCCCCATGCTTGTTAACGCTGAGCCACATTATTAGCTACAAGGTCAGGTAACCAAAAGTTTGGTCAATGGGTTAGGTTTCGAGGAGCGCGAAAAAGCAAGAAAGAGAGGATAACATTTCTAGGAGTAAATTCAACAGCTTGGGCCAAAACAGCTGAAGACCCCTACCAAAGGTGGAGTGATGAAAAGTGAGGGGGTGCTTGGGTAGTCTACAGTTTCTTGTCCAGTGAGATTAGATAACCGGTCAAAACTGAGTCAAATTAAACTGGGCAAACTGTTTGAATATCAACTACAATTGATTCCCAGAATGCAGTTTATATTCAGAGAGAGCTGACATGATATTTTACCTCATTTTATGGGCAACATTTACTTCTTAATAAGATTAAAGTCAATCCGACACCCCCTCCATTTCTGAATTCACAGTCAACCTTAAGAGACTGAGGGATTTCTATTCTTTTAAAGATGTTGAAAAATAGTCTAAATCCCACTGATTGGGTGACACGGTGGCTCAGTGATTAGCACTGCTGCCTCCCAGCACCAGGGAACCAGGTTCAATTCCACCCCCAGGCAACTGTCCGTGTGGAGTTTGCACATTTTCCCCGTGTCTGCATGGTTTCCTCCCACAGTCTAAAGATGTGCAGGTTAGAGTGGATTGGATGTGCTTACATTGCCCCGTAGTGTCCAGGGATGTGCAGGCAGGGTGGATTAGTCATGGGAAATGCAGGGTTACAGGAATAGGATAAGGGGGTGTGTCAGGGTGGAATGCTATTTGTAGGGTTGGTGTGGACTCAATGGCCTGCTTCCACACTGTGGGGGATTCTATGATTGATTAAGAGAAAGGATAACATTCTGTCAGGTTATTTGAAGCACTTGTCTGAATCGAGTTTTGTAATGAAGCCAGCCCCTTCCAGGATTGTATGGTTATTTGCTGTAGAGATTGGACCTTTTCGGTAATTTTTACTGGTCAGCTACATGAGCTGAATTTTAAAACACCAAAGAAATGGGGTACACAGTGTGGGGCTGGAGGAACACATTTCGGTTCAGGACCCTTCTTCAGAAATGGGGAGGGGGAAGGGAGCTGGGAAATAAATAGAGGAGGGGTGGGGCTGGAGAAGGTAGGTGGGCTGGTGATAGGTGAGTGCAGGTCGGCAGTAGTGGGGATTGGTCAGTGAGGTGGGAGGGGCGGATAGGTGGGAGAGAAAGTAGACGGGTTGTGTCAGGTCTAGGAGGAAACAACATCCAGATCCTCCAAAAATGAACACTGGAACCAGATCATCCCCATTGGACTCCAATCTACATTCTGGCCGTCCCAATTTGGCCCTGACCACAGCAACATCTGCATAGACAACATCCAGATCCTCCAAAAATGAAACCAACCGTCCTTCTCACCCCACCTCGTTGACCTGACACAACCTGTCCATCTTCTCTCCCACCTCTCTGCCCCTCCCACCTCTGACCAATCCCCACCACTGCCTACCTGCACTCACCTATCACCATCCCACCTACCTTCCCCAGCCCCACCCCTCTTCTCTCCAATTATTTCTGAGCTTCTTTCCCCCTCCCCATTTCTGAAAAAGGGTCCCGACCTGAAACGTCAGCTTTCCTGCCCTCTGATGCTGCCTGGCCTGCTGTGTTCTTCCAGCTCCATGCTGTGTTATCTCTGACTCCAGCATCGGCAGTTCTTACTATCAAAGAAATGGGAATAGGTGCCTTCTCTAATCTTCTCTTCATCCCTCTGTCATGTTTGAACACTTTTCTTTTGACTTTCTTTGGGCTGAAAGAATCAATATCCTGCTGATTCCTGTAGCTTTGTCATTGTTCTTTATGTGGGAGCTGTGTCTGTGAGCATTAATAAAGCTATTTGACTGTTTGTGGCATCATGAACAAACATTCACACACATGCATGTTCTGCTAAGGAGAATGAATTCAGATCTCATGGTGGCACTGTGCAGCCAAATAGGAGAAAGTATTGTCTGTCACCAAAGTAAACAACCATGGAAGCTCTCCAATTTGTTTTAAAAGCACATTTGGTTCATGGATAATGTAAGGGCACATTCCAGTCTAATTGGATAGATCGATTCTTACATGACTCCAGTTCCAAAGTATGGAGTTGACACAATGGCCTAGATTCCTATAGAAAAATTGTCTACTTTATGCATGACATCAAGACAGTCTTACAGGGAGCAAACTGGGCCTCGCTCGCTGTAACTCCATCCGTAAAATTGACTTCTGTGATTCCCTTCCTGTGACACACTGAGACTTTACCGTTCCATTGATGAGTTATTCCTGTGCTATGCTGCAGAGAATGATAAGGATCTTTGAAATAACTCCACAGAGGCTGGTATCCATCACCACGTCACCCTTTACTTACACATGAACAGTCCTTGACTTAACACAGGCTCATTCAGAGTCAGCTACCAGGGTATCAATATCTCTGACACTCCCCTTTTTACATCTCACCCAGGGCTCCCTGATTGGACCAGGTTAACAGCCCCAATCAGGGAACTCATATTCTATGAGGTCCACCTGGCTGACCTCATTACTAAAATATTGGGGGAAACTAGAAATGTGCAACAAGCAGAGAACACCTGACCACTTGTAGGATCTGCATGCTATTCAAGACGTGTCTAATTTCTTTCTATGTGTCTCTGAGAAAATTGCAATTGTCTATGAAAACTGATTAGTATTCTTTGGCCATTTGTTCAATTGCTTACATTTGACAGAATTAATGCTCAATAGACTGTTAGAATTGCACCTTCTTTGTCACCATTTCAATGTCGCTCTGATCCTTTGTTCCTCCCCGTAATTGGAATATTTAGAGCAATCATTTTGAAAGCAAGCAGCCAATTGGAAAATGTATTAAGAAACCACCAAACAATGCATAATACAACGTCCTTGTTCACCTTTGCCTGTCAACAATAAAGCAGGTAGATGAGGAATGTATCTGATTGTAAAAACCCAGTACAGTCTCATAGAATCCTATTGGCACAGAAGAGGCCATTTGGCTTATGGTTTCTGTGTTTGACATTTGAATGGAGTGGCAAGGTGGCTCAGTGCTCTAATGCATGTTGATGATTGTGTCTGCTGTTCTCAGGACAATCTTCCAGATTGTTCTTAAACATGTTTGTTAACAGACTGTACATGTTGGTGGGGCTACAGAGCAGCATGCTCTGAGCTGTGCTGGTTTCAACCTCCTGGCAGAATCCCAATGAATAACTATTGAGGTCACAGTTACATCACAGCTTATCTCAGAGGCTCATCTTCAAACTCAATAAACTCCTACCTCCACACCAACCACATGTTCCAGATCCAAGGGTAGCACGGGGGCTCAGTGGTCAGCACTGCTGCCTCACAACTAGGGAGTCGGGTTCAATTCCACCCTCGGGCAATTGTCCCTGTGCACATTCTCCCCGTGTACATTCTCCCCGTGTCTGTGTGGGTTTCCTCTGGGTGCTCTGGTTTCCTCCCACAGTCTAAAGATATGCAGGTTACGGTGGATTGGTCATATTAAATTGCCCATAATGTCCAGGGATGTGCAGACCAGATGGATTAGCCATGGCAAATGCAGGGTTACAGGCACAGGGTAGTGGATGGGTCTGGGTGGGATACTCTTTGGAGGGTCGATGTAGACTCAATGGACTGAATGGCCTGTTTTGACACCATAGGGACTCCATAAATACACTGTCTAAGTCATCCCATTCCCAAGCTCCTTTCTTCATAGTCCTGCAATTTCTTTCCTTGTCAGTGTTACTGTTTAAGTTCTCATTGAGCAACACAAGTATCCAGCTCTGTCTATCTGTCTCTTCTCCCATCCTCATTTCTGAGGATTAGACTATGTTTCTGGGTAAATTATTGCAGTGGTTTGCCATTGCCTTCTGAAGGAGAGCTGACAAAGAGACTATCCCAACTCTCATTGTCTGCTATCAGGTGTATGGGAAGGATTTAGAATCAACCTGTTTAGCCACATATAAACACACCTGCTATGGCCAAGGTCCTTATATGGGATTCACACCCACAGCTGGATCATGATCACTGTGCCATAAAGCTTACATTACACAACTCTACGTATCAGTGTCATGGGTAAAATGGAGCCAAATTTGATAACAAGAGGATCTAGGACACAAATAATTGAATGTTGAATGAACTTCATCTTTGCAGTACAATGATTTGCACCCATAAATTTGATAGATCGCTGACGTTATAGACTAGGTCACGGCTGGTTAACCTTTGACTCCAGAAGGGCCTGCAGCTCCTCATTTGCAGCTTCCATCACATGAGAAAAACCTTTTAAAAAAATACATCAAGAAAAGAAAGAGCTGTTTTTGGATAGAATGCTCCTCATAAAGCTGCATGTTGAACAAAAAGCATCATCAAACTCTAAATAATTCATGTGGCTTAGCAATAGCATGGTTAGGGTTGACACCTTCGCTTTGAGGAAAACATTACATGATTGTGACAATTATTGACTTAAATGTAGTTGAAATGATAAATTGTTGTCAAGGAGCTGTTTGTGTAGTTTTAATCAAGAGAAACGAAAGCTAAATAGGTGCAACTTAAGTTAAAAGTTCTGAAAAAGATTCTGAAGATGAGTCTTATTGGACTCAAAACTCTCTCCACAGACAGTGCTAGACCTGCTCAATTTCTCCAGAGTTCTCTGTTTTAATTTCAGATCTCCAGGATTTATTTATTTCTTCATTTATCTGCCCTCATTTTGGTTTAGTTTTCTGTGTTTAAAGATGGTGGCAGAGAGTCGTGACACTACACAACATTTTTCACAGTGTAACAAGACACACATGACAATAAATAAATCAAATGATTTGAGGTCCTTTGTTTTTATATAAGTTAAAATTTGTTTTAAAGATTTAATGACTGACAGAATTAAAAAAAGAAGCTGAACCATACACTTTTTTGGTGAAGTGTCAGTTGTGATGGTCTTTTTGGAGAGTCTTCCACTGCGAGATTTCTTGCTGAATCTTAACACTCACCTCACCTACTGCACCTCTACAGTGTCCACCTCTTCTGATGCCAGCCTCATCTTACCAGGTGCCGTTCCCTAAATAATGCACCAGTCAGACACTAGTGGAGGGGCTCCCTGACCAGTTCCAACAGCAGAACCAGATCTTCAGCAGCCCGATTGCGTATTCAAATAAAGCCCCCGTTGCAGAGTGGACACCCGTCTGAAATGCCACACCAGCTCAGTGACCAACAATTGTATCCAAAAAGGAAGTTCCTGCTGCACTTTGATCCCCTTCCCATCCCATCTTTACATATATTCACAGTGAGGGTCATATTTTTATGACAAAGGAAATAGCAATGTTCCCCTCCTCTCACAGAACCCTTGAATATTTCACAAGTGATGGGACACTATTGTCATTGCTGCTCAGATCTGCATCACTGAGCTACCAGCATTAGATTTCTAACGTCAATGTTATGATGCCTTCCATCTACCCAACCCCTCTTAGCAGTGATCCCCTTGGCTGTCCCCTTGCACCATCTTTAATGATCAATGCACAAATACTCAGGACTGTATTCATCCCAGATCTCTGGCTAACTTCAACAAGTAGCCCCTAGACATGACTGAGCAGACATTGACTGCTGTGTTTACAGCTGCCTGACTAATGATACAGAATTCCCCTGATTTCTGGTAAATGGCTCTATCAGACTGACCGCTGCCCACTTCTCAGACAGTCATCAGACATAACCACTGCCCATGATGGACCCGAGTGGCCAACTGACCAAGGCTGTGTCCCAGCATCGTGTGCAGACTGTGCCCTGTTACTAACTGAAACCCCTGACTCACACCAGCTACCCCTTGCCAGACTGAGGACCTGCCCTATCCACTTTCCAAAATGGCCATTTGGTTGAATGAATGTCCATCATGCAGGCAGCATGATATAGGTGTTAGATTAATGATTCAGTGTGCCATTCATCAAGATGTTCCGTAACCCCAGGACAGATCTGACATGACAAGCAGCCTGTCCATGTGTCTGCAATAAACAGCATGCCAACACTGCAGTACTAATAGCCATTGGCTTCTGTTGAAGTGCCAATGATCCAGATACCCTTGGCAATTGGACAACTCCAAATATAGTTTACCAATTGCTGTCTGCCCTGTCTGAGCATTGTCTATCTAGATTCCTGCCATGAAGAGAGAACCTGGCATCTAGGAAGTAATTAGCCAAGATGATTCAATCAGCTGTAAAAGGATACAAAGGGTGGCCACAGTTTGATCTCAAAGAGCAGAATTTTCCTCCCTGTGCCTGACATGAAGCCATGGATTAGCCTAACTTTAATAAAAGTACCTCTCCCAGAACTGACAGCTATTATATTCCAAATTACTCTGTACCTTGGCCAGTGGCTTCAATGGCTATTGTCTGGTCAAGCCAGAGTCACAATATTGGCTTTTGTTAAACCCTAAGCTGAGTATCGAGCCCCCTGTGCCACTCATTACCAAGATTGATTACTTACTTATCTCTTAACAGTTTCCACCTCTGCCTCTACCTTACCTTCAATGTTGCCAAAGCCTTAATGCATCCCTTCATTATCTCTTGATGATCCTTCTGCTCTAGAGTTTTGGAAAACCTTCAGCCGAAATCCTTCCACCAATCCACATCCCCCGCACCCCCCGCCGTCCCAACCTTTCAAAAACACCTTCCAGAAACCCAGTTCCTCAGTCAATCTCTCAGTCACCTCTGCTAACCCTCTTTATCAGTGGCTCCATTCTCTGTGAAGCACCTCAGGATAATTGCTCACATTGAACAGGCTGTAAAGGTGCCAGCTGTCATTGTGGAGAGGCTTTATAGTAAAAATGCAGCAGCAATAATGTAGATTTACAGTCAGATGTAAATA
This sequence comes from Ginglymostoma cirratum, assembly GCA_024137785.1. Classification (NCBI taxonomy): domain Eukaryota; kingdom Metazoa; phylum Chordata; class Chondrichthyes; order Orectolobiformes; family Ginglymostomatidae; genus Ginglymostoma; species Ginglymostoma cirratum. The sequence goes on from JAHRHZ010000078.1 coordinate 4,933,295, forward strand.
GGGATCACAGCCTCACGTCATTTCTGTGCCTCCTTGAATATGGCAATGAACCTAGATGGTTACCAACTGCAACCTAGCAGCAAATTAAGCCCATAATTAATGGAAGCACAGGAAGGCGATGGCATGATAATGGCTTGCTTTAGAAGATACTGTGATAATTGTATAGATGGGCAGCCTTTGTCACTTTAAATACTCAGTCATTATCTCAAGTGCTATTTACTCAGAACACTTCCGAGAAGATTTAGATTTCAGCAAATGAACCATTCATTCTGTTCAATTGAAGATTTAATAGAGTATAATTGGTTTTGAATTATTGATTCCCTTCACCACCTGAGGGTTGCCTGTGGCACGGTGGTATTGTCCCTATCTCTGGAGAGGAAGCCTGGTTTCAAGTCCCATCTCCACCAAACCTTCTGTGAACAGGTTAATTTGAAAATATCTCCCCTCCACAGCCATGAACAAATTAACCCTTCACCTGCTTCTCTCCACTTCATCTGATGAAGGAGCAGCACTCCGAGAACTTGTGATTTCAAATAAACCCATTGAACTGTTATCTGATCTTGTGTGACTTCTGACTTTGTCCACCCCAGTCCAATACCAGCACCTCAACATTAAATTAACCCTTAGCAAGCCAGGAGAAACAAGGTATGATTTCTGTCATTTTAATGGCACACAATCAAATACCAAACAAAATGCATGTGATGTTAAAATGTAGGAAATGTGACAACCAGTTTGACCCCAATGCCAAATGAATTACTGGGTATTTTTAAAATATACTTTCTAGTCAATCTGTTCAGAGATATTATTATACACTTGTTTTACAAGTGGAACTTAGAACTTAGGCCTCCTTGCTCAGAGGTATGGACAGTACCACTGTGCCACAAGATCTCTAATATCTGGGTCTTGACCCGAGGACTCATTGATTGTAAATCTCTGACATCACATCTTTAAAGACTGTGATGATAACTATGACTTTAAGAGGTATTTTTTGTCTTGTTTTTTGTTTGAAAAGAAGTGTTAAGACAGAGGTCCTGAGCTGCCTAATTCAACCAATAAAATAAACAGCTTGTGAAGTCTTGGGGTTTTTTTTTTAGGAAGGAACAATAGAGGCAGCCTGAATGGGTGGCGTCAATCTCACACAGAACCAGGAGTTTTAGTTTTAGTTTGTCAATAGCAATTACTGTGGTCTTGAAGCTGGGTTTGGAAGCTGCAGTACATCTCTCCCTGCTAGTCTCTCTCTCAGAGTCTTCTCTTGATGTTTTCCTCTTGGACTGGAGAATTGCATGCGAGACAGTCTGTTTTGCTGAATTTGCCTTCGACAACGGTGTGTTTGTGTGGTATTACCAAATTGAAACAGCCACTGTTATTAATTAACCAATCTATTATTCTGTTACAGTTTGCAATAGACTTAAATTATTCCAATTTCTTCTTTCTTTTGTTGTATTTGACTATAGTGTATGAGTAAAATGTGTTTAGCTTCAAGACTGGTAGATTGACCAACTGAATTGCATCTGGGACACACCGCCTTGCACTTGCCTTTAAAATAAGAAAAAGTTGGGGTCCAGACTATCTTCTTCATACATTTTGAGAAGGTTGGTCTGGTCCATAACAAGATGGTCAATGAATGACCAGAGAGCACGCTAACCGTCCGAATAAGACTTAAAAATGGAGTTGCCCTCCACCAAGCTTTAAACCACCCAAGGTTGGAGATATCCATGCAACTAATAGACAACAAGGGCACCACTCGCAGAGGATGGCCTCTGAAGAGAAAGTTAAAGGGTTTCAGAATAAGGCCACAACAGCCAGGCTGTAACGGGGATTGCCAGGGATTAGCTAGTCACTGCAGCTCTAGCCCAACATCTGAGGAGGCTCAGACTGGGATTGGGGGGTGGGGGAGGGTGTTCCTAGCATCAGAATTTTCCATCCTCCCCTGGGTGTCACTGACAGGCCCAGCATTTGTAGCCTACCTTTGGATAAGGTGGTGGACAAGAGAAACTGATTCCATTGGCTGATGGTGCGAGCACTGGGGGACAGAGGTTTTGGGCGAGAGATAAAAGGAGGAATGTGAGGAGGAATATTTTTACACGGTGATTGGTAATGACCTGGAATTAATCACCAACAAGGGCTGCAAAAGTAGAGACAATGAAAGATTTCAAAATAACATTGGATGGACCCGAATGGGAAATATACTCTAGGGATAAAATGGGGACTAGGACTGGCTCATTTTAAAATTAAAAAGTATATGAGCATTAATAGCCAGGCCTCCATTTATTGCCCATCCCTAATTACCCAGAGGGCAGTTAAGAGTCAACCAAATTGCTGTGGGTCTGGAGTCACGTGTAGGCCAGACCAGGTAAGAATGGCAGTTTCCTTCCCTAAAGGACATTAGATTATTGCTCTGACAAGACCTTGTTTCACCTCAATAGGCCAAATGGCCTCCTTCTGTGCCCAAATATAACTTCAGATTCTAAGCTCCACTACTTTGTGTGAAAGCCTGGCAGCATGAGGAAGGGCTTTTACAATGAGATCCACTCCATCAGATTATTGACCACATAGTGAAGGAAGCAATTCACTTCCTTGGATTGTAGGCTATAGACATTAGCTTTCAACCTAGCAAATCTTCTTAATAAAATTTGATGCAGTCCAAGTACTCAGATCAACAGCATAGAAAATATTGTCTCAGGCAACTGAAGATGTCAGAACTAATTGGCTTTTCAGAAGCACTGGAAATGTTGAAAGGATTCAGCCAGTATGCTAGTGCCTTGTCTAAAGAACAAGTAGCTCATTGAACATCCCCATAAATGTGCACTATGAATGAAGAATGTAAAGTACAGGATTTGGAAATGAAATATAGTTTAGTATTGAATTAAAGAGGCTTCAAACAAGCCAAAATATTTCCCTATAGTATTGCAGCCATTTTAATTTAACTTTAATTATAAATATTTTATATTTATACCACATCAGGGCTTAAGTATAAAAATCCAGGGTGACACTCCGGTGCAGAAATGAGGGTCAGAAGTCACATGACATCAAAAGGTTATTGTCCAACTGATTTATTTAAAATCTCAAACTTTCAGAGCACTTTGTCAGGTGAAGTGAGGGAGCGCAGCGCTGTTAGGGGTGCCGTCTTTCAGATGAGACTTTAAACTACCTGCTCAAGGAGATGTAAAAGATCCTGTGGCACTATTTTGCAAAAGAGCAAGGGGCATTATCCCTGGTGCCATGGTCAAAACTTCATCCCCCGACTTTATTACCCCCTTGTGGGATGTCGCTGTGCAGAATCGTAGCTTCTGCATTTCCTACAGTGCAGCAGCGACTAATCTTTCAGAAAAAGATTTTCGCTGGTTTCAATGATGTTGGGATGACAAGTGGGAATCTGGCTGAGAGACCTGCAGACATTCAAAGTGTCTCCTAATCCGAGGTAATGGCTTAGAGTTTGGGCACTTTCAGGAGGGCACATGGAAGTACAGTACTGTCCTAACAAGCTATGACCTAAAAGAGGGAATTGCTGTTTGCTATTAAGCCAGACTTTGAGGGGGTGATTACATAACTACTAGATCGAATGGTTACAATGTTACCGCAATGGCTATGAACATGAATATCTATTATAGTGTGGAGCTGGAGGAACTCAGCAGGCCAGCCAGCATCAGAGGAGCAGGAAAGCTGACGTTTCGGGTCGGGACCCTTCTGAGATTTAGTGGAACTGCACTCAGGGTCCCTGGTGGATCACTGAGTGGGGCAAAACATTGAATGGATTCATTTCCAACCAGTTTCAAAGAGTCATATTGGCCGTGAAACATTAACTCTGGTTCTCCCTCCACAGATGCTGCTAGACCCGCTGAGTTTTTCCAACAGTTTCTGTTTTCATTTCAGTTTTCCGAGGTGACCTGATCAATATTTATCTCTCAACCAACATAGCAGAAACTGCTATCTACCTATTATTACCTTACTGGTTGTGGGATCTTCCCTTGAACATGTTAGAAACATATGAACAAGAATAGTCCATTCAGCCCCTCAAGCCTGTACCTCCACCATTTGATGTAACCGTGGCTGATCATACACCTGCCTTTGGCCCATATCCCTTAATGCCTTTGCTAAACAAATATTGATCTATCTCAGATTTAAAATTCACAACTGATTGAGTGTCCGCAGCCATTTGTGAAAAAGAGTTTCAAACGTGGACCACCCTTTGTGTGTACATCTTGTCTGAAAATCTCACCGGAATGATCTGGCTCTAATGCTCAGACTGTGCCCCCTAGTTCTAGAATCCCCAGTGAGTGGAAAGAGTTTATTTTTACATAACTCTTCTTTTCCTGTTAAAATCTTGAAGACTTCAATCAGATCATTCCTGAACTTTCTTAATTCCAGAGAAAACAGGACTAATTTGTGTTGTCTTGCCTCATAACTTAACCCCTGAAGTCCAAGCATCATTCTGGTAAACCTACTTTGTACTCCCTCCAAGGCGATATATCTGTCCTAAAATGTGGTGCTGAGATCTGCTTACAGCACTCCAAGTGTGGTCTACCCAGGGTTTTGTGTTACTGCAGCATAATTTCTGTATCCTTCTATTCCAGTTCTCTAGATAAAGGCCAGAATCCCATTGACTACGTGATTATTTTCTTCGCCTGTTCATGGAATTTTGATGATCTAGGCAATTGAACTCCATAGCTCTCTGGACAACCACTGTATTTAACTTCATTCCATCTAGAAAGTTGCTTGATCTATCCATTTTGGTCCAAAATGGATAACCTTACACTTGCTTACATTGAACTTCAGCTGCCACAGTTTTTCCCATTCACCTAGTCTATCAATTTCCCAGCCATGTCAATAGTTTGCCCTCATTTCCACAGGATTCTACCTTAGTAAACAATCTCTTATCTGGGACTCTATCAGATATATTCTGGATAGCCACAATTACAATGTGGGTTTCCTCCGGGTGCTCCAGTTTCCTCCCACAGTCCAAAGATGTACAGGTTAGGTGGATTGGCCTTGTTAAATTGCCTGTAGTGTTCAGGGGTGTGTAGATTAGGTGGGTTATAGGGGGATGGGTCTGGGTAAGATGCTCCAAGGGTCGGTGTGGACTTGTTGGGCCAAAGGTCCCGTTTCCACACTGTAGGGGTTCTATGATTCTATGATCCACAGACACTCCCTTGTGCACTACCCTAGTCACCGCTTCAAAAAATTCAATGAGTTATGTAAGGCATGAGCTATCTGTCATGAGTCCACGCTAGCTTGTCCCAATAAACTGAAAATTTGAGTTCTTTAGTTACCCTCTCCTTGACTTAGATTCCAACAATTTCCCCACCACAGATGTCAGGCTAACTGGTCTGTAATTCCTTGGTTTTCTTCTTTTGTCCTTCTTAAAAAGCAGAGCGATATGTGTCACATTCCAATCCAGAGGGATGACTCCTGTATCTGGGAAACTCTGAAAGATTATCGTTAAGGCGTCAACAATGTGCTCTCCTACTTCCTTTAACATCCTCAATGGAAACTGTCAGGTCCTGGGGGTTTGTTCATCAATTTCCTCATTACCGATGTTTTACTTATGTTAATTATATTTAATCTTCCTTCCTGATGCACTATTAATTTCCTCAACACTTTCTGCAGGCTATCCTCCTTTCTACCCAAATACTGAGGAAAAATAATTATTTAACATCTGCCATTCCCAATAGCCATTGACAATGTCCCCACTTTCAGTCTTCAGTCAGCCAACTTTGCTCCTGATCACTTGCTTTCCCTTTATGTAACTATAATATTTCTTCTTATTGATTTTGATGTACCTGGCAAGATTCCTTTCATAATTCCTCTTAGAAACTGCTTTGTGACACTTTGCTGGCTTTTATATCTTCCAGCAGGATCTGAGCTGTTCTTTTCACTTTTGGAAACCCTTTGTTTTTAGTTTTACGCTGCCTCTTATCTCTTTAGCTGTCCCCGGCTGTTTTTTCCCTGGGAAATGGAGTTTTTACCTCTCAGGGTTTTGTACTGTGTTAAAATTTTCTTTAAACATCTTTAAACACAGTAAACTACCCTAAACATAAGTTGGTAATGATTGGCATCTCAAGGCGTACAACAGCCTTGGTGAACAGAATGTGTTTATAGTCAATTGATAGCCAAGTGATATCTTCACTTATGTCTGTGTCCATTATCCAGGAAGCAAGTTCCACGAAGTGGGAACAAAACAAAGAATTAATTCCAAGCAGTTATTTGTGTAAACAGTTTTTAATTAATTTGTCTAATTGTGCTTAAGTCTGTTAAAAGGCTCTTTCATTTCTTCTAAACTGATAACGTATAAAGTTATGGGTTTTACACCTGCACCTTTTCAGTTATGTCATTACTGTGTAATTTAATGCCTTAACAATACAGAATAGCCATCAATTAAACTGCTGTCTTTGCCTTTTAGAGAGTTACTGCAGTTCAACTTTAAAGCTTTGTTAGAATTATGCTTTATTATCCATGTGATTCATGAAATGTAGCCATTAATCAATTTGTCAAACAGTTACCCTGGGAACCACTTAGTGTCTAATTTGATAGTAAATCTCACAATGTGCAATTTTGGCGTCCTGTATGATCAGAGTTGATTTTCATACACTGAATGTGATACATGAATGGTAAAACTCGTACCCTCAGAGTGAAAAATGTGGGTCGAAGCCCTACTCTTGAGACTTGAATATGTAATCCAGGCTGAAAAGCAACAAAGGAGTGTTAAACTTTCAGAGGTGCTGACTTTCTGATTAGCTGACAAACCAAGGGCTAGTCTGCCCCCTGAAGTGAATGACAGTAGTAATGTTGCTGAACTCATGGTTCAGAAGCAGAGGCTAATACGTTGGGGACATGGGGTCAAATCCCACCACAGCAGCTGGTGGAATTTAAATGAGATCAATAAAACTTCAGAGGAAAGCAGGGAAGTTCTCACTCTGTCATAAAAGTGAAGTTCTGCAGGTGCTGGAAATCTGAAACAAATACAGAGAATGCTATGGTCAAGTGACAAAATTAGACATTGTAAATTGACCCACAGCCAGAGAAATCAAGCCTGACTGAAAATTGGACAGACTAAATTAATCAGCAGACAGAAACTATCAGCTACAGAGAACAATGGAAACTAAGATCAAAGCAGTTACAAAGATTCAAAGGGATGAGTTAGAGCCAGCCTGAGGGTTGTGTATTGGAGAAATGGTGATCAGATTTTCTGGCATCTTAACTGCCTGAGTATGTACACTTTACACCCTCTGCATGGCTGCATGTAAGGGTGTTAGTGCAACCCTATTGGATGATTTTATCCCAGCTCATGACTCCTTTAGCCAAAGACCACAGAACATTCTGGGACAAGAATCTTGTCTTAAACAACGTGTAGATTCTTTCATGGTAGCAATCAGGTACAAGTTACATTTGCTTCGTTACTGAAATTGTGAGGAAATCAGGGGATACAGGGCATCACTCTACAAGATCTTAAGATATTCTGCCTTTTCCCACTCATGGTGGTATCACATTGTATTGGGTGGAGCTTAATGCAGGGTCCAAATTTAATAGGCACACTTTAAGAAGAGCTGGAATTGTCCTGGTGAGTAATCTTCTCTTAACCATACATGAATAGGAAAGGCTTGGAAGGAAATGGACCAGGAACAGTCAGGAAGACTGGTTTAGTCTGGGAACATGGTCAGCATAGACTGGTTGCACCGAAGGGTCTGTTTCTGTGCTGTATGACTCCGAGATCATCTGGTCTTTCATTTCTTTTGCTCTACATGTTGTTTTGCTACATAGCAACAGTGATGGCATTCCAAAAATGATCAGAGCGAATATGTGAGGAAGCACTTTGAAATGTCCTCAGCAGACAGTGTTGGCCTTTAAATATCCCAGAAATCAAAAATCCTGAGCTGACTACGCAGTGACATGGTTGCAAAACTCTTCTGACATGTTCTCATCACAACGAGCTGTGATCCAGATGAGAATAAGAGATTTACTTCTGATTTCATTTCCAACATTTCATGCTGCCCTGCAGGGTAATATCAAAAATGAGGTTCTCTATCGTAGCCGCCACTGTGTATAGCTGATACATTTGGACTAGCACAATTTTCACAATCAGGAAGTTCAGACATTAATTAAAACTCAAAATACACTAATGAAATAACTTAGAGAGAAACTGCAGGTGTTGTGACTAGTAACCTGCATGGAAAAAAACTGTACACTGTTGTAATCTCTGCTCCTTGTTTGTTCTAACAGTGAATGCTTAAGAAAAACAGAACCCAGAGCAGCAGCTGCAGAAGAATTTGAAGCTTGGTGGGGTTGATAGGTGACAAATGAATGTCAAAGATAAAAATTGCCAGCTGCAAAATGATAGTTGGAAAAGAAGTGTTTGTGCTACTTGGTGAGATTATTGTTATGTGCGTCACGGTGACGGCTGACTGAACTGAAAGCAGGCTGGATTCGTTAACAGTAATGGTCGTGACAAGAGCATAGGGCTATATGCCTGACTTAAACAATGGTAAGATGTGGCGACCACACTGCGTGTTAACCAAGAACAACATTCGGGATGAATCAAAACAGGAAAAAAAATGCTTTCATTTACATAGCACCTTTCACAACCTCAGGAAGGCACAAAGTGCTCTGCAACCAATGAATGTTCTGTTAGTGTAGTCACTGTTGTAACACAGGAAATTAGATAGACAATTTACATGCAGTACATTCCCACCAATAGCAATGCCATAATAATCAGATAATCTGTTGACCTGGCTTTGGTTAATAGAAAAATATCGGCCAGGGCACCATAGGGCACTCCCCTGCTCTTCATTGAGATAGTGTTGGTGCTACACCATGTCCTTATAGTTTATACAGGTCAAGGGTCTTCAGTAGGGCTTGAACTTCTGATTTAGTTACACCCAGACACTGGGTGATGCTTCCAAATTTGTAACAGTTCTAGCTGAGTTACTCCAAACTGCTAATCTGTCAGGTGAGGAGAGGTGAATCGGCTCATTTCTTTGTTCACTCATCCCCTTGTTTGGTTGCAACAAGGTTAATTCAGAAAGAATTCCTTCCCTTGTGGAACCAATTTAATCAGGCTTTTTTGAATTGAAAAAGATAAGCAAAATAAAAATGAGAAGATAAACTTTGAGGGTAAAGTTGCAAGAAATAACAAGACAGACGGCAAGAGCTTTTTTAAAAATACCAAAAGGAAGAGAGAAGCCAAAAGGGAACGTGGACCCTTTGGAGAATAAGACTGGGGAAATCATTATGAAGAACGAGGAAATGGCAGAGGAGTTGAACAAATACTTTGTGTCAGTCTTCATGGCAGAATAGACTAATAGCATCCTAAGATTACTTAATAATCAGGGGCAAAAAGAAGAGGAAATAAGTACAATAATTATCACTACAGAAAAAAAATACTAGGGAGAGTAATGGAGCTAAAGTCTGATAAGTCCCCTAGACCTAATGGAATGCATCCTAGGATATTAAAAGAAGTAGCTACAGAGATAGAGGATGCACTGGTACAGTAGTAATCTTCCAGGAATCCTTAGAATCTGGAAAAGACCCAGATAATTGGAAACTGCAATGTAACATCCCTATCCAAAATGGAAGGAGACAAAAACAGGTAACAACAGGCTAGTTAGCTTAACATCTGTTATTGGGAAAATGTTAGAGTCGACTATAAAAGATGTAATAGCAGAGCATTTGGAAATACGTAATATCATCAAGCAGAGTCAGCACAGCTTCACAAAGGGGAAAACATGCCTGACAAATATATTAGAATTCTTGGAGGAAGTGACAAGTAGGATAGATAAAGGGAAGCACTGGATACAGTAAAATAAGACAAAGAACTGCAGGTGCTGGAGATCTGAAATAGAAACTCTGCAAGTCTGGCAGCATGAGTGTGAAAAAAGCCAAGTTAACATTTCAAGACAGGTGACTTTTCATCAGAACTGCCAGTAGCTCGGAAAAAGTGGTATTTATGTGAAACTGTACTGGGCAAGGCGAAGGGGAAGATGAAAGGTGAACGGATAGGTGGAGATGGAACCCAGAGACAGAAGGAGAGACATCAAAGAGGGAGATTATGGTTAGCAAGCCAGGATAGAACAAAAGGTGAAGAAATGATAATAAGAGCTAAGAGTGAGAAAGTTTGTTAGTTGTGCTGAATGCAACATGTATAATGTGGCCTACATGGGAATGTAGTATATTTGAATTTTCAGAAGGTTATTGATTTGTTATGCTACTTCATAAGATAAGAGACCGTGATGTTGGAGTTCGTATATTCACATGGATAGTGAATTGGCTAAATAACAGGAGACACAGAGTTGGGATAAGTGTGGGCATTTTAAGAATGTCAACCTGTAATTAGTGGAGTATCACAAGGATTGGTATAGGGCCTCCATTACTAACAATATATCTTAATGACTTAGAAGTGAAAAATGAAAGTACCATTGCCAAGTTTGCGGATGACACAAAAATAAGTGGGAAGATAAGTGGTGAAGAAAACACAAAGAGTCAATAAACAGGTAGCGACGGGTTAAGTGAATGGACAAAAATTTGGAAGATCAAATATGGTATGGGGAAATGTGAGCTGATGTTCTTTGGCAGGAAGAATAGAGGAGTTGAGTATTATTTAAGTAGAGAAAGATTGCAGAAAGTTACTGAACAGGGGAATTTGGAGTTCTCATGCTCAAATCATAAAAGGCTAGCATCCAAGTTCAGTGGGTAATAGGGAAAGCAAAAGGAATGTTGGCCTTTATTTCAAAGGGAATGGAGTACAAAATTAGGGAGATTTCGATAAAATGATGCAAGGCACTAGTTAGACCACAGCTGGAATGCTGTGGCTAGTGAGGGTGGTGAATTGCTCACTGAGCTGGTTTGTCTTCGTTCAGATGTTTCGTCACCATGCCAGGTAACATCATCAGTAAGGCCTCCGATGAAGCGATGTTGTTCTACTCTGCTCGGAATTTATACTGTCCGGTCCATTATGGTGAGTAGCGTCATTTCCGGTTTTGATCTGTATGTGTTTATAATGGGGTCCAGTTCTATGTGTTTGTTGATTGTATTACGGGTGGAGAACCACACCTCTAGGAATTCCCGTGCGTGTCTATGTTTGGCTTGGGCTACTATGGTTACCTTGTCCCAGTTAAACTGATGGCCTTCATTGTCTGCGTGTACCGATATTAAGGAAAGCTTGTCGTGCCGTTTTGCTGCTAGTCGATGTTCATGTATTCTGATAGCCAGTTTCCTTTCTGTCTGTCCGATGTAATATTTGTGGCAGTCGTTGCATGGTGTTTTGTAAACTACGTTGGCTCTGCATGTTGTGGGAATGGGGTCTTTAATCCTTGTAAGTGTTTATTGTAGAGTGGCTGTGGGCTTGTGGGCCCCATGATTCCTAGTGGTCTTAGGAGTCTTGTTGTCAGTTCTGATATGTTCTTGATGTAGGCCAGTGCGGCCAGTGTGTTAGGGCGTACGGTGTCCTCCTGTTGTTGTCTGTTTAGTAGGCACCTGTGAACGAAGTTGTGGGGATATCCGTTCATAGCGAGGATTTTCCTGCTCTTCCTCTTTCCTGTGTAGTTCTGGCGTGTTACAGTGAGTGGTGGCCCATTTAAATAATGTCCTAATGCAGCTTTGTTTGTGGACGTTGGGCTGGTTGCTGTGAAAGTTGCGGATTTGGTCAGTGTGGGTTGCTTTCCTATATACTGAGGTTTGGAACTCCCCATTGGCCATAAGCTCAAGTCTGATATCCAGAAACAGAAGCTGATTGTTGTTTTCTTCTTCTCCATGAATTTAATTCCCGCGAATACATTGTTAATGAGGTGGTCGGTCTCTTCTAGTTTGTTGTGTTTAACAATAGCAAATCTGTCATCTACATACCGGATCCACAGTTTAGGTTGAATGTGGGGGAGGGTGGTGTGTCCTAGTCTTTCCATGACTACCTTTGCAATGAGTCCTGAGATGGGTGACCCCATGGGTGTGCCATTGATCTGTTTGTATACTTGACCATTAAAGATGAGGCACAGGACTGGGCATAGTAGACAAATAGATAAACGTGCCACTATCTGGCTCATCAGCCTTGAAAAGGTAGCTGGGAATTTCAGAGTCCAAATGACATGACTTGACACTGTATAACTGCTCTAAAGTTATGACAACAGAGATTTTCTTTGTGCAGGCAGTCAAGGGAACATGTCAGCACCCCTACTGTAGTTCTGTAATCTTCCATGGCATTAAGATCCAGATCCACATCTTCAGCAAAATCTGATCTGTTCTTCTGGAAACGAACCTGTCAGTAGACCAGGTTTTGTTGAAATCTATCCATTAGCTTTTGAGATATATTGTTAAACAGACCAGCTGACTTACAGTAACAGGCTCAAATGTGGAGAGGCAATGCATGCTCTGCATAAAATTCTGAAATTATTCACTTTGGTGTGAAGAATAAACAGCAGTTTATTATTTAAATAGAAAGAGAGACTGTTGAATCCTGTGGTAAAGAGGGACCTGAGTTTCCTGGTGCATGATTTGATTAAGAAGTCAAAAGGAATGTCAATGTATATTGCAGAAGGAATGGAGTTTCAAAGGAGAGATTCTACTAGAAGTGAGTGAAATAATTCCACAGAGGATGGTATTCCATCACCGAGTCACCCTTTATTTACACATTCATAGTATTTGACACTGATCCAGCTCCCTCAGAGCCTACTCTCAGAGTGAACAGAACTTCTGACCCTCCTGGTTATATCTGTCAGCCAGGGCTCCCTGATTGGACCAGACTGACAGCCCCAATCAGGGAACTCATATTCTATGGATCCACCTGGTTGACTTGTTCTAATCACTATAGTAGGGTTCTGAAGGAGAATTATAACTCAGTTGAAATGTTAAATTTTTTTCCCTCTGCACAGATGCTGCCAGATCTGCTGAGGTTTTCTGGCATGCTCTGTGTTTGTTAGGAATGTTATGCAACAGTTTTACAAGGTATTTGTGAGATTACATCCAGAATACTATGCTCAGTTTCAGCCTCCTTATTTAAGAAAGGACATAATACATTTCAATCAGTTCACAGAAGTTCCAGCCAACTAATTCCAGGGACATACATCCATTGGTGTTTAGAAGAATGAGAATGATCTTGTTATGTTATGTTACATTTATAAGACCTTGGGGTGTCTTGGTGGAGTGGATACTGAAATAGTTCTACGTGTAGAGCTAGAGTTTACTGTTTAAAAATAAGGGGTGTCCCATTTAGGTGAGAGTTGAGGAGAATCTTCATCTATCAGCGGGTGGAATTTTCTTCTCCAGAGCCCAATGGAGGCAGGGTCATAAAATATTTTAAGACAGATTCTTGAGTAATCGAGATAGTAGGAACTGCAGATGCTGGAGAATCTGAGATAACAAGGTGTAGAGCTGGATGAACACAGCAGGCCAAGCAGCATCAGAGGAGCAGGAAAGCTGATGTTTCGGGCCTAGACCCTTCTTCAGAAAATGAAGAAGGGCCTAGGCCTGAAACGTCAGTGTTCTTGAGTAACCAGCAAGTCAAAGGTTATCCACATTAGTTGTAAATGTAGAGGAGGCAATCAGTTCAACCATAATCTTATTGAAAGACAGAGCAGGCTTGAGGGGCTGAATGGCCTACTGCTGAGTTATAGGATTGTATGTATGTATACTGGGCTCGCCAGCAACACCCACATCTTATGAACAAATTAAAAGAAAACACAAGTAATTTGGTGTTTTCAATGAAGATTTGCCCTCCATTGACCATTTATTTGGGTTTGGATATGCCCCATTTGCTGGCAACTTAAAATAATAGGATATCCAGGAGAAGAACAGTGAATATTAATATCTTCTGAAACTAGGCTGTATTTTAATGTGGATTTTAAACTGTCTTATTATTCTCCCTCACATTAATTTAGGCTCTTATTATTTATTTATGATTAAAAGCAGATGTTTGTCGGAAGCTTTTCACTGATTAGTACAACTTATATCCTGCTCACTGTTGAATAATGAATCAAATACATTTCTCAACAGTTAATGAGGAAAGAAATGCAATGAATATTGAGGACGTGTCTTGTTGAAGATCCCCTGAGGAAAGAATAATTTTAAGTGAAAATGCCATGTTTGCTGGACTAACACAAGTGCAGCATCATTTGGCAGTGAGTCAATGCCCTCTCTCCTCGGGGGTCTAATGTTGATCTACTATTGGATGTTGGAATAAATGTCTCCTCCCTATGCAAACAGTGAGCTCCTCAAACTGGTCCATACATTGGAGCAAATCATTATTTGAGGTTGGCAGAGATTATGAATTAGCAATACCCCACTATGGAGAGACCTTCAGACTGATTACTTGATGAATGATTAAGTGTGTTCCCAATTCAGTGCAACTTATATTTAATGGACCATTTTTAATTAAACCCAAGCCCAAATGTATAACCTGTAAGATCAATGGTTGTGTCATATGTGAGAATGTGAGAAGGTCATTGAGCCAGTTGAGATTATTTGCTGATCAGTGAACTAATTCTGCATGCCTGTGCCTCATTTCCCTTAACACTCTCTATCCTGGGGTTATTATGGCATAGAAGGACGCAATTCGGCTCATCAAGTCTATACTAGCTCTCTAAACATAGCCTTCCCTCACTTTATTTCCATTGCCCTGCAAGTTTATTTCCCTTGTGCCTGTTCAAGTTCCTCTTGAGATTATCAATCACGTTTATTTAAAAATTAACGATTTACCTAGCCGCATAAAATCAGAGAATGGCCGCAGCTGGAAAGAGATTACTGAGCCTGTAGTCTGTGACCCAGCTCTCTGCAATTCAGCTAGTCCCATTCACTCACCCTTTCGGCGTGGCTATCAATTCTCTTTCACTTCAGTAGCTAATCCAATTCCATTTGAAAGTCTCAACTGAATTTGTCTTCACTATATTTTCAGGCAATACATTTGAGAGCTAAAAATGCACTGCATATAACAAGATTTTCCTCATTTGATCCCGATTATGGGACAAAAAGGGGAATCTATGCATGAATTTTTTTTCATTCATTCATGGGATGAGGCAGTAGCTGGCTGGGCCAGCATTTAATACCCATCCCTAATTACCCAGAGGGCAGTTAAGAGTCAACCACATTGCTGTGGATCTGGAGTCACATGTAGGCCAGGCCAGGTAAGGATGGCAGTTTCCTTCCCTGAAGCACATTAGTGAACCAGATGGGTTTTTCCAACAATCAACAATGGGCTCATGGTTATCATTAAACCATTAATTCCAAATTTTCTTTTTAAATTCAAGTTCTACCACTTCCGTGGCAGGATTTGAACCTGGGTCCCCAAAACATTATTGGAGTCTCTGGATTAACAGTCCAGCACTAAGCCATTGCCTCATGCAGAGGGTGTTGCCGAGAACTACATGAGAACTTTCACCTGTGTTTATCAACAAAGGCGCTGCCCAAACACAGAGAATGCTGGAGAAACTTAGCAAGTCTGACAGCATCTGTGGAGAGAGAAATAGAGTTAACAGTTCAAGTCTGGTATGAGTCTTCTTCAGAAGAGGGTTCTTAAGACCTTTCAGCCAGAAGGCTTGGGCTCAAATCCCACATGCTCCACACATCTGAGTAGGTTAATTTAAAGTAAACCAGTGGTGCAGTGGGAACGTGCTGGGCCTATAAGCCAGGGATCGATAGATTGATCCTGTCCTTGGCTATTTACATATTCTTATTCGATTGGATGCACGGGTGATTTACTGGTGGTGGTTCACAGATGAAAATAAAAACACAGTGGCTTGGTGATGGGGGAAGAAAAAAATGTTGAGTTGTACGTGATGATACTTCTGGATGTAAATAAAAAAAAAGCAGACCCAGGGATGTGTCTGCAGAGTTTTCTGTGCTGAGCTGGGACTAGTCTTTGTACGCCACAAGCAGCAGCTCTTTTTTGGTGGTCAACAATAAACAATGCTCCTCTCTAGTTAGGTTTCTCGGGTTACTACAAAAGCAGACACGGGCGGCACGGTGGCTCAGACATGGGCAGCACGGTGGCTCAGTGGTTAGCACTGCTGCCTCACAGTGCCAGGGACCTGAGTTTGATTCCAGCCTTGGGCAACTATCTGTGTGGAGCTTGCACATTCTCCCCCTGTCTGTGTGGGTTTCCTCCGGGTGCTCCAGTTTCCTCCCACAGTCCAAAGATGTGCAGGACAGGTGGATTGGCCATGCTACGTTGTCCACATTCAGGAATGTGTAGATTAGGTGGGTTATAGGGGGATGGTCTGGGTGGGATGCTCCAAGGGTCAGTGTGGACTTGTTGGGCTGAGGGGCCTGTCTCCACACTGTAGGGATTCTATGATTCAGACTATGTTTAACTATCTAGCTTGAGTTTTTGAAGAATAACAGAAAAGATTGATGTAAGTAATGCAGTTGACGTGTTCAGGGACTTCCAAATTATTTAACAAGTGACATGTAATTTGTCAGCAACATTGAACACACATTGAATTAAAGAGACAGTGGCGGCTTGGATACAAAGCCAACTGGGAGACAAGTCACAGGGAGTAATGGTAAACAGTTGTTTTTCCAGACGGAAGAAAATTTGACTATGGTGTTCCTTGGGGGCGAGTAGAAAGATGACTAATTTTCACCATTCTTTTGCCATATCATTTGATATAACACTACGGGTTTTGGGAAACAGAGTGATCAAGGAGAAAGCAAAGCCAAGAATTGTCTTTCGGCTTATACTTTAAACCTACACCATTTATTATATGTTCATCCCAAATTCTAATATAGATGGTAATTATATACAATGTTCTGACTTAAATTAGGTAATAATTAATCTATCTTCTTTGAGTGTTTATGTGTACAAGTACACTGTGTGCCTTTTAGAGAGTGATACATCCTAGATTGTATCTTCTATGTTCCTTCTAGTGTGTTCCAACCCCAACCTTCACTGTAATATTTACACCCAGTAATGTGCAGCTCATTGCAAGCTTGCTCCATGGTCTCGTACTCTTCTACAGCAGACACCACATGCTTTGGGAAGTACAGAAAAGATTAATGAGAACAGTTTCAAAGACTTGATTTATGAGAATGGATTGTGTTGTATAAAGGCATGTAAAAAAGTTAATGATGATGTTACTGTGACAACAGAAGAGAGCTAGAGAGCAGTCTAGACAGAAGTGAGTAATGAAGCTGGAGAGAAACTCTGTACTAGAGACTGTATTCAGTAACACACATTTGTTACATGCGCCGAAGTGTAAATATAGTTTACAGTATTGAAGAGACTCTTAATCTAAAATAAGGACAAACTAGGAATGTTAGGGATTTTGAATAACAGCAGCCTCATAAAACAGAGGGGCCCTGAAAGTACAAGTGTGGACACCCAATATCATAGAGGTCCAGGAAAGTATGGAATCCATGAAAGATCAAACAGGTCAGCATATGGCCAACAAAATGTGCTCCCAAAGCATATTGACAGTAGTATTCTCTTAAAGAAGATTGGAGAGGCTGGTTTGTTCTTCTTAGAGAAGGTTGAGTGGAGATTTGAACGTTGTATTCAAAATCATGCAGCATTTGGACAGAGTGGATAGGGAAAGCTGTTCCATTGGCAGGGAAGATAGTGCAAGAGTGGCAGGGTCAGCTGACCTCACTGCTCCTCTATGTGTTTGACACCTGCACTGTTTTAGGCTGTTCATTCAATTAATTGCAACAACATTTTTAATTTCTATCGCGCCTCTCAGCAGCAAAAGGTTGCAATGCAAACCACAAGCCTTTGAGCTCAGTAAGTGCAATAAAGTGAGGTGAATTACTGATCGCATTTACACAGAGAGAACTAGTTCTTAACATTCAGTCTGACATATATCCTTCATGCAACTTTCACCCATTTCATCACTATTGCCTTCTTGTTATCTAAACCCCACCCCACCTCTTTCTAATGTTTCTGAAATCGGGACGATACAGTATCAGGGGTTATACAGGAATGTAGAGTTGAGTTCGCCATGATCTTATTGAATGGCAGAGCAGACCTGAAGGGCAGAATGGCCTACTCTTGTTCCTTGTTTGTATGTTCCTAAGTCTTCGATGGCCTTGTGTTTATATCTCTTCACACTCTGCCTATTCTTGCTGTCACTCTTGGGAGCTGTGCCTCCATCCTTTCCTCAGTCAGTGACCAGAGGGATTCTTTCTCACAGAAACTTATGGTGGTATTATTGCTGGGCAGTTATCCAGAGACCCAGATAATGTTCTGGGTAACAAGGTGTAGAGCTGGATGAACACAGCAGGCCAAGCAGCAAATCCCACCAAGTCAGATGGTGGAATTTGAACTCAATAAATATCTGAAATTAGGAATCTAACGATGACCGCGAATCCATTGCCGATTGTTGGAAAAACCCATCTGGTTCACTAATGCCTTTTAGGGAAGGAAACTGCCATCCTTACCTGGTCTGGCCTACGTGTGACTCCAGACCTGCAGCAATGTGTGGTTGACTCTGAATTGGCCAGTGGCAATAAATGCTGGTTTAGCCAGTGATACCCATATATCATGAATAATTAAAAGAAAATCTGGGCACTCTCTTGGTGAACACAGCATGTTGTTTCTAAACTGGCGAACCATCTTGCTTACCTGCTGAAATATCTCCCCATCCTCCAACCAATTTTGCAAAATGACTTTCCATCAGCCAAGATCTCAGGTGAGCAGTTTGCCTTTTATAGGTATAGACCCTTTCAGAGGAACTGCTGCCTGAGTGATCACCAAACAACATTGCTGGGCGCTCCTGCTGTACACGGTGGCCACATTCAGTGTGGGGAATAACAGAGCAGCAATGGTAACACATATACCCCATATCAGCCAAATAAGGCAGGTAAATCCACCAATCTCAGTTTAAATGGGCACAGGCGAATCATAACAACACCAAAAATCTGAGGAAAATTTCAACTTAAAATAGTTGCTTTTTGAACTTCTGGTTGTGTACTCAGTTTTTCTGTAAGAAGAGCTGTGATAGAAATTTAACTCTGAAAATCAATTGACATCAAATTGACAATGAAAACGCATTATAATTCCACTGGAGAAGTGTTTGAACCTCAGTGCTGACAGGCCCGGGTTGAGGTCACACTCTCAACATCTCATGGCTTCGTTGTGTTATTTGTACAATATGCTGAGCTGAGGGGGCACAAATTCCCCTTGCCTTTGCTGTTGTCTGTCTCGTTCCTTCTAAGCCTTGAAAGCCTACAGTATTGACGGGGGTGCAGTGATCTTGTTCGTTTACAGCCTGCGCCTCGTAGATAATGGTCTTTTTCTCTTTTGAAGTCTTTACACTGAGTTTTCTGCAATTAGAGCATTCATACACACTAACTGTCTCCGTGCACTAAGAAACCTGCATTTATATAGCACTTTCCCTCACTTCCTAAAACACTTTGCGCATAAGTAATGAACAACTTTTGAAGTATACTCTCACAGATACCTTGACTACACCTTCTCATATATCATTTCCTGAAGGGGCCTATTATAATCCCCCCAATTTTCCATCTGCCACATCTGGATGATGCAAATGTGCCTTGCTCTTTCCACAGTGGAGGACCTCCCAAACCCTACCATGATTGAGAGGGCAACACAACTGGGACCATTTCTGGCATTTCTGCTCTCATCACTTTCCTTCACTTCAAAACAATTGAGTTCTTTTGGGTGTCTCTTGCTTTGCACCCCACCAGGTCTCTGTATTTAACTACACATCCTCTGATGAGATCATCCTCTGCCATTGCCACCAGCTCCATTGTGAAGCAACAGAAGTTATTCATGAATCTGTCATTCACACTTCTTCTAGGCATGTCATTTTTGTCTTTGTGTGTCCCATTCCTAAATTCATTTTTTGTATTCATTCACACAATGAGGGCATCACTGGCTAGCCCAACATTTATTGCCCTAATTGCGCATTCTCCCCGTGTCTGCGTGGGTTTCCTCCGGGTGCCCTGGTTTCCTCCCACAGTCCAAAGATATGCACACTAGGTGGATTGGCCATGCGAAATTGCCCATAGTGTTCAGGAATGTGTAGATTAAGTAGGTTATGGAGGATGGTCTGGGTGAGATGCTTTGAAGATCAGTGTGGGCTTGTTGGGCCGCAGGGCCTGCTTCCAAACTGTAGGGGATTCTATGATCTATGATCTAATTACCCAAAAGGCAGTTAAGAGTCAACCGCATTGCCGTGAGTCTGGTGTCACACACAGGCCGGGCCAGGTGAAGATGTCAGTTTCCTTCTCTAAAAAACATTAAGGAACCAGATGGGTTTTTCCCCCACAGTCGGATTCTTGTTATCATTAGACTCTTAATTTTAGATTTTCATTGAGTTCAAATTCCACCATCTGCTGTGTTGGGATTTGAAGCCAGGTCCCCAATTTAACAGACCAGCAAGAATACCACTAGGGCCACTGCCTCCCCATCTTCTTGTTTATCTTCCTCTCCACTCTCTATTCAATATCCGAAAAGGATCATTCCCTTATACATTTATTGTGCACCGCACTGCTCCCTTACTCAAGGCACTTTTCTG
>JAHRHZ010000078.1:4953757-4986503 GCA_024137785.1 Ginglymostoma cirratum
GGGGGGGGGCGGCGGGGGAGCGCGGTGGGAGCGGGTATGTGCTTGGCTGGACGAATAGGCTTCTCAGCAACTTCTTCACTGGTAGTTGCCAGATGAGGAAACTTTCACAATATCCAGAATGGAAGGCAGCCGAATGCTCACTGCAGACCTGTATTGTGGGCTGGAGCTCAATGCCAGGCAGGACAAGCTTTTGTTCAGTTTTGTCACCCAGTGTCAATGTCTGGCTGTCTCAGATCAGGCATTGGTATGGCTGCAAAGTGAGGCTCGCCGTTGTGCCAGATCAGTGCTCTTTAATCCTGAACCTTAAAGAGCATTCCTGCTGCGTGGTAAGAATTGCCAGAAGCATGGGAGTGGAGTGGGGGTAAAAATCTTGGAAGCGATGGAGCATGAGGGTCTCTTCGTTTGTGTGAATTCTTCCTGTTTACTAGCTTTTAACTTGGGTGCTGACTCTCATCTCCATCAGCTTTCTAAACTAAAAATGCCCCAAATGACTTTTCTGTGTTAACTAGGCCGTTCTCCTAATCCGGCCATTTAAAATCATTGTTGTGTTGGAATCCTGACTGCATGGTCCTGTTTATTGTAATTGGTAGATGGGAGTAACTTTGTCGTGATGAGTCACATTTGCCTGGCATCGGTTAAAGCATGTAGACACGCAACATTTTCCGAACCATCACAATGGGGATTCGATAACTGACCACGACACTCTTGGCCTAGGCTGAAAAAAAATTAACCAGGGCTGTCTCTCTGCCTGCTGTAGGGCTAGCTGCCGTCTTACCCAAATATGCCTCTGCAGCTGCGCCCAGCTTCATTCGTGACTGTATCTTGCCCATGCTGTCTCTCACTCCATCAGAAAACGTGGGCACTAGGGTGATTGCTGCAGCAAGGGGCCAATGCTAGCACAAGTTCCGCAGCAAGGGGTCAAAACCAGCACAAGTGAGAAAAGGAACTTAACTCTCCAAATACTCAAAGCAGCCTGACAATAGCTGGTCATTGTACAAGTGCAACTTATTGGGCCCAGGGACTGTCTTTGCAAAATCAAATTCCCATCCTGTTTTCTGCCCCGCTCCTCCCCCCGCCCACAGCAACCAATTTGCCATCACCCTAACACATCCTGTTTTGCTGTCCACATTTTGGAACATTTCATCCTCATGTGTTTTGTACTGACAGATACACTCCCTTCCTCTCTCCCGCACACAGTTGAGTCACCCTGGGCTGTAGGCCAGCCCACTTGCAGTAAGGAAGACTGGTGTGTGTCCTTGAAATCTTACTTTTCAAAAGAAACAAACATGCCATGCCCAAGTGCTCTGATATTCTCGTAAAAACCGAAAAAAAAACTGCAGATGCTGTAAATCAGAAACGAATACAGAAATAGCTGGAAAAGCTCAGCAGGACTGGCAGCAGCTGTGGAGAGAAATCAGAGATATCATTTTGGGTCGAGCCCTGAGGAAAGGTCACTCAACCCAAAACGTTAACTTTGATTTTTCTCCACAGATGCTGCCAGACCTGTTGGGCCTTTCCTGATATTCTCGTGTTGTTGTGGCCATTTTACTTCAGATGCTTCACATGGCTTTGTTGTCCTGAACTTGCAAGCAGTGAAGGAGTCACCTCTCAAGTATTCTTATTAGATAAGTTCCACAAAGAGACCATGGTTCCATTGATCAGCACCTTCTTGAGTCACAGATTCGTACATCATAGAACAGACTGTTTGGTCCAACTCATCCATGCCGACCAGACATCCCAATCTGACCTAGTCCTATTTGCCAGCATTTAACCCATATCCCTCTAAACACTTCCTATTCATATATCCATCCAGATGCCTTTTAAATGTTGTAATTGTACCAGCCTCCATCACTTCCTTTGGCAGCTCATTCCTACATGCACCTCACCCTCTGTGTGAAAAAGTTGCCCTTTAGATCCCTTTTATATCTTTCCCCTTTCACCTTAAACCTATGGCCTCTAGTTTTCGACTCCCCTGCCCTGGGGAAAAGATCTTGGCTATTCAACCCATCCATGCACGTCATGATTTTTCAAATCTCTGTAAGGTCACCCCTCGGCCTCTGATGCTCCAAGGAAAAAAGCCCCAGCCTATTCAGCCTCTCCCTATAGCTGAAACCCTTCAACACTGGTAACATCTTTGTAAATCTTTTCTGCACCCTTTCAAGTTTCACAACATGCTTCTTGTATTAGTTTTGTCATTTTGCGTGAGACATCTCGCTGCGGGACAAGAATTTTGTTCCCATGAGTCATAAATTGCCCAAAATAGCATTCATTGAAAGAGTAGCATGCAGTGTACTTCTCTTAACTGTTCTGAATGCTTGCAGGTTTCTAAGTTAAGTCAGCAAGGTTTAAAACAACAATTCTAAGGCTTAACACTTTGAACTAATCTGATCTTGTCTTTGCCAATAGAGAGAGTTTTGCCTTTTATATAAACCTAATACTGCCTTTTTGCTTGTATTGACATGGTGCCTGTCTTCTTGTTTCCAAGCGTCAGACACTGCAGGTAAAACATAATTCTACAGGTGTGAATGATCTTGTCTGTAAGCACCCATAATCCCATCATTGCCAAATTTCAGGGTCTATTCAGTTCTGCATCACTTCTGGTCTTGCCATTCTCTGGGAACTGTCCCTTACAA
The DNA here is from genome assembly GCA_024137785.1 of Ginglymostoma cirratum. Taxonomy (NCBI): domain Eukaryota; kingdom Metazoa; phylum Chordata; class Chondrichthyes; order Orectolobiformes; family Ginglymostomatidae; genus Ginglymostoma; species Ginglymostoma cirratum. The sequence continues at coordinate 4,956,391 of JAHRHZ010000078.1, forward strand.
GGACTCAATCTCACCTTTCTTGTACAAATATTCACACTCCTGTGCTAGGAACATGTGCTCTAGGTACTTGCATGTACAAGAATCCAGAAAAAGAGTTGGACAACAGCTACCGATACCATTCATCATCTTCCCTCTGTATACATGGGTTGTCACAGTTACCACCCTGGGCATTGGAAGATTGTTGTGTAGCCATTAGACAAGTATTTGAGATCTGTTTTGTTGAGTTCAGAGTGTAGCTAGCTGCATGTTTGCTTATTGTAGGGAGTGTGTATTCCCTTTTTGGATTGATATTATACTAATCCAGCCACTTCCTTTAAATAAACTGTTTCAGATCCAAGAAGAGCCACTGTGACCAACCAGCACAGACAGAGACAGAGACAGAGGGACAGCGGCAGGGTGAACTTAGTCAGCAGGATGAACTTAGTCAGCAGGATGCCATTTGCAAGGCACTGGAACGGGACATTGCTAAAGCAGGTTTGGAACCACAACCACAAACCAAAGCAGACGAATTGGAGGAGATCGATGACAAGTCCTTGGGTATCGCCAGGCAGCAAGCTGAGCTGGAGCAGAAGGGCTGCTCTCAATGTGGGTCAGGGAGCTCAGTTGCATCTTCCCCAGGGAGTCCAGGGGGCAGTTCGGTCATCAGGAAACCCAGGTGGGATTTCAGCAGGATAAAGTTCCCCAATGTTGGACGCGACTGCCCACAGACCAAGCTCACTGCACTCGACCCCACTGTCCTGCCACCGAACATACCAGGCCGTGCCTCTGACGAAACCGCCTGGCAACAGAAAATAAACCTGAAGCGCGAGAAGCTGTCCCGTAGAGAGCAGGAGAAGATGAAGAGAGAAAGCCGATATAAAACAGATGTCAATAAGGACAAGCGGGTGAGGCAGTGCACCAACTGGAAGGAGTACAAGGAGCTGCTCAGGTGGAAGCGTGCCAGGAATAAAAAGTTACCCGCCCACCTGTGGAAGGACAAGGTGCAGCCACTTGTCAAACCAGGCCAGGTCAGCTCAGCAGGTAGGCCAAAGGACATCTGGGTCATGCAGCAGGAATGTGCCTGCAGACCTGGGTTCTGGGTGCTCACTGTTGGAGCTGGGTAGGGCAGGAGAGGGTACTTGTGCTGTAATGTTGGCTCACATTTCAGAGAAACTGCGTTAACAGTTATTGACACCATTTTCAGCAGGAGGACGTGCAGTGTTTATGATGGCATTCCAATAAGCACTCAGAATAACTACCTGCAGAGATCCTGAAACCCCTGTCTTCAGAGCTGATAATTAACCCGTCTCTAACCATTCTTCCAGTGCTACATCATCACCATTGCTCCTCATACTAATACGTAGTTAAATTCTCAGGAATTCACTAAAGTATTTTGGAAAGCAAGAAGTGCATTCCTGTTCTTAAAGGGGAGCAGGAATGCTGTAACAGAGTCTCTGTGCTGTATGAATGGTCTGTGTTCCCCAATTTAAAAAGATTTGAAGTGGCACAAAAAATTAATATGTAGAAAGTTTACCTGCTTTTAACCTGGTTTTAGTAAAGTTTAGATTGTTCTCCATGCCCCTGTGACTGAACCACAGGCTGAAATGATCATAGTCAGCATAATTCTTGTGAATGAGCATCACTTCCATACCAATGATCTTAACGCCTCAGGCCATCTTTGCTATCGAAAACTCTATGGACTTTTTGAGAGTGCCTCCTTTTTAAAGTGTCCATCTCTTTGCCTTCTACCTCAACGGTGCACATCTCTCACAGTGAATTGGACCCCTGAGTCCTTGTTCTGTCTACCCTTAATTGAGCAGCAAACAGAAGTGCACAATTAACAGAAATAGTAAGAACTGCTGATGCTGGAGTCAGAGACGATACTGTGTGGAGCTGGAGGAAAACAGCAGGCCAGGCAGCATCAGAGGGGCAGGAAAGTTGCCGTTTCGGGTCGGGACCCTTCTTCAGAAAAGTCCCGACCCAAAATGTCAACTTTCCAGCTCCTCTGATGCTGCCTGGTCTGCTGTGTTCCTCCAGCTCCACACTCTGTTATCCCTGTGCAATTAACAGGCTCCCTCTTGTGGAGGTGTATTAGTGGGTGCACTGATGTATTGTAAAGAAACCACTCAGACAGACCTGTAGCATTCAGACCTACGCTTTGGTATTAAAACCCACAACCTTCTGAAAGAGTACGACTTGGTGAATGTTGCATTTAAAGATGGGATATTAAACCCGATGTCACCTCGTACTTTGTGTGTAACAGTTATAATTGGATAGTAAGTATTTTGGAAAGATGAGGTAGCAATGGATTTGAATGTCGTTTATCAATCGTGTGTTTTGGAAACACCCCTACTTGGGTTTTGATTTCCCAGACACGCTGGAAAAAAGTTACAATTTCACTGGAAAGGAACATTTTCAAATATTTGTGATATGTAAGATAATTAGAAACTGCCTGCAGCCACATACTACTGGAACTGTCATGTGAGACATTAAAGATTTCCACTGCACCACTTCCAGAACATTTGACCATCAGTGTAACCGAAATTAATGCCAGTCAGAGAGACATCATAGCCCATAAAAGAATGCCTTTCACAAAAATGTGCAATATGGATTGATTGTCAGTCAGGGCTGAGTTGGGTATTAATGTTGGATGGAGAGAGTGCTGGGATTGTTCCCTGGAGGATATCTGGTTTGTGAAATTACAGTCCAGGCCACTCTCCCACACCCTCTTGTTGTACACACACACAAACAAAGACCTGGGAGAAGGATAAAATCTTCACTGGGCATGTGCACTTTTGGTCACACTGTTATAGGAAGGGTATTGTTAAACTGGACAGGATTCGGAAAAGATTTACCAGGAATTTGCTGGGAATGGAGGGTTTGAGAGAGAAAAATAGACCGGAAAGGCTGGGACTTCTTTCACTGGAGCAGAGGAGATTGAGAGGTTTATAAAATCATGAGGGGTTTAGATAAGGTGAATGACAAGGTTCTTCCCTAGGGTGGGGGAGTTCAAAACTAGGGGAGTATATTTTTAAGGTGAGAGGCGAAAGATTTAAAAAGGACAAGGGGTAACTTTTTTACACAGAGTGGTTCATGTGTGGAATGAACTGGTGGAGGCAGGTACAGTTACAACATTTAAGAGACATTTGGATAAGTACATGAATAGGAAAGGTTTGGAGAAATATGGAGTAAACACAGACAAGTGGGTCTAGTTTAGTCTGGGAACATGGTATGGACTGGTTGGGCTGAAGGGTCACTTTCCATGCTGTATGATTTGGTGGGTGGAAATTATTTTAATAAAATTCAAAATGATGCACAAATCAAAGGCAAGGAGCCAGAGGGGTTGCCAGTACCCAATGAACTTAGTCCAGCATTTTCAGTAAAAACCGAAAGGACTGCGGAAGCTGTAAATCAGGAACAAAAACAGAAATTGCTAGAAAAGCTTAGCACACCTGGCAGCATCCGTGAAGAAAAATCAAAGTTAACGTCTTGGGTCCAGAGAGCCTTCCTCAGAATGTTCTGAGGAAGGGTTACTGGACCCAAAATATTAACTCTGATTTTTCTTCACGGATGCTTCCAGACCTGCTGAACCTTTCAAGCAACTTCTGTTTTTGTTCCAGCACTTTCAGTATCTGCTGCAGTGCAATTGGTAGCACTCGTGATTCTGAGGCAGAAAATGGTGGGTTGAGTCCTATTCCTTCGTGTGGAGTACAACATCCGGACAGGCCCTGGAGCAATACTGAGGACAATCTGTACTGTAGGAGATCCTGTCAGATGAGATTTGAATTAAATTGAATTCTTGTCTGTCCCTTTGGGTGGGCATTAAAAATCCTATGGCACTGTTCTGAAGAAGAACAGGAATGCTCTATGTGATGTCTTGACCAATGTTCATCCCTCAACTAATGTTTATGTAAGTAGATTCCTTGGTCACTCTGTTATCCCTATTTTTAGGCCCTTGTGTGTAAGCTGGTATCAAACAGCAACTCCATCTCATTGCTTCATCGGCTGTGGCTGCTGAGATTGTGCAAGCTGTTAGAATTTGCAAATTGATTTTTTCTTTGTAATAATCTGTTACTTTCTTCTCTCAAAGGAGAACTGCAACAGCACATCTGCATCATGCAGTCTGCACACATCTTGGATCAAACTCCTTGGTAAGTTCTTACTGGGCATTATCCGTGATCATTTGCATTCTGAGAATTATGCACCATTTCACTCTTAACACTGTGTCCACTACAGTACTGCATCTTCTGGCACCAGAGCAGAGACAGACCCAGTTACATTTTTGTGGCTGCAAATAGTTGAATTGTTACATATGCTTTGACATGGTTAGGACACATTTATGGATTACAGATAATACTAGTTGCCTTCACACTCCTCCACAAATTCCGTGCCCACGCCACTAATTTCCTCTGTCAAACTAGTGACTGAACCAAACTATTCATTGTGTGTTAACACAAGCTTAATCTGCTAAAGGTACCTGAGGCCACAACACGGCCCCGATTTGAGAAACAGCTGAAGGCAGGGTTGCTGCTTTGGAAGGTTGGGGTAAAATGGGCAGAAAAACTTCTACACTCTCACTCGTGTAATCAACATTTTGAGGGCATGTGTCCATTTCTCCATCAGTGATATCAAATGATAATTAACAGTTGATTGAGGAAATCAAAAAACAGCAGTTTTATATTTAATGCTGCTGTGGTATTTTGCTGTCAGAAATTGCCATGGTACTGCAGCACTTTCTCCTCTGAATCAGAAGATTGTATGAAATACCAAAGATTCAATGCTTGTTAGGCAGCACCTTGGCATATACTTTTCCAGTCAGAGTTTTGATTTTTTTTTCACTCGCACTTCACAAACTCCATCACACTGATTACCTGTTTCAGATATGTAGATCCACTGAAGTACTCTTATCCAATTATCCCTTAACTAATATAATCATCACCTGTTCCTGATGATGAAGGGTTTAGGCCAGAAACGTCAAGTTTTCCTGCTCCTATGATGCTGCTTGACCTGCTGTGTTCATCCAGCCCCATGCTTGTCACCTGTTCCTGACTTCTGTTTGGGCATTGCCACCCGGTGATAACAGATTGCTCTTACATGCCCCACTGAACAGACATGAGTATATACTCTAGATCCTTAGCTGACAATGCTAACTCCATACTTAAAGTTCCGCATTTGCTATAAAAGTGCTCTGGAATGCCCTTGCATAAGACCAAAAGATAAGAATCTCCATGTGTCTGCATGGATTTCCTCCGGGTGCTCCGTTTTCCTCCCACAGTCCAAAGACGTGCAGGCTAGGTAGACTGGCCATGCTGAATTGCCCGTACTGTTCAGGGATGTGTAGATTGGGGGGGTTATAGGGATAGGTCTGGGTGGGAGGCTCTGAGGGTCGGTGTGGACTTGTTGGGCCGAAGGGCCTGTTTCCACACTGTAGGGGTTCTACGAATATAAAAAAAAAGCAGAAGTCGGCTGACCCATTGACTATACTTTGCCATTCAATGACATTATAGCTGACCTGATAATTCCACTTTCCAGCCTTACCCCCATAACTCTTGATTCCTTTCAAGACTAAAAATCTATCCATCTCAACCTTGAATGTAAAAACTGAAAGAACTATGGATGCTGGAAATCAGAAACAAAAACAAAAATTGGAGGAAAAACTCAGCAGGTCTGACAGCATCTGTGGAGAGAAATCAGAGTTAACGTCACCGGACCTGAAATGTTAACTCTGATTTCTCTCCACAGATGTCGCCAGACCTGCCAGGCTTTTCCAGCAATCAACCTTCTGTGTACTTGATGACCCAGCCTCAGCAGCCCTCTGCAGTAAAGAATCCCACAGGTTTACCACCCTGTGCGAGACAACAAATTCCTCCTCATCACTGTTTTAAATGGGTGATTTCTTCCTCTAAGATTTTGCTTGCCGGTTCTAGACATTCTAACTAGGGGAAACAATCTCTTCACATTTATCCTGTCAAGACTCCCCAAGAATCTTATGTTTCAATAATGTCTTCTTTCATTCTTCTAAATCCCAATGGATACAAGCTCAACCTACTGAATCTCTCCTCATAAGAATGTCACTCCATACCCAGGGTCAACCTAGTGAACTTTCTGGGAACCGTCTACAATACCAGCATACCTTTTCCTAGATAAGGGGATCAAAACTGTTCAGTTTTCTAGCTATGGCCTTGTATAGTTTTAGCAAGAACCCCTATTTTACTGCATTCCCTTTGAAATAAACTGCAATATTGCATTTGCTTTCCCTGTTACTTGCTGAACTTGAATACTTGCCTTTTATAAATCATGCATTAAGATCCCCAAATCCGTCTGTACTGCAGCTTTCTGCAGACTTTCTCCATTTCAATAATATTCAGCTCTTCTATTCTTCCTACCAAGGTGCATAATTTCATATTTTCCCACATTATATTTCATCTGCCAAGTTTTTGCCCACTTAACCTGCTATATCCCCTGTGGGCTCCTTGTTTTGTCCTCACTGCTTGCCTTTCCACCCATTTTTGTGTCATCTACAAATATGGTGATAGTACGTTCACTTCCATCATCCAGCTCATTTGGAATGTATGATAAATAATTGTGGCCTAAGCACTGATCCACTAGTTACAGATTGCCATCCTGAAAATGCCCCCATATTCCCAATTTTCTTATTCGTTTTATTTAGTTAGCCAATCCTCCTATCCATCTATCTGTTATATTAATAAGTGCCCTTGAGTGAGGTACCTTATTGAATGCCTTTTAGAAATCCAAATATATTATATCTGTTGCTTCCCCTGCTTCGAACCTTGCCAAAGAACTGTAATAAATTTGTCAGGCATGATTTCCCCTTCATGAAGCCAAACTGACTCCACTTAATTATAAATAAAAACTGAGAAGACTGCAGATGCTGTAAACCTGAAACAAAAACAGAAATTGCTGGAAAAGCTCAGCAGGTGTGAGGAAGGGAAACTCGACCCGAAACGTTAACTCTGATTTCTTTCCACAGATGCTGCCAGGTCTGCTGAGCTTTTCCAGCAATTTCTGTTTTTGTTTCTACTTAATTATATTCTGTTTCTAAAATGCTCTTTACACTCTTTATAATAGACTCTTAACAGGTTCCTAGTGCTGGATGTAAGCTAACTGGCCTATAGTTATCTGCATTTTGTCTCCCTCCCTTTTTGAATAAGGCTGTTACATTAGCAGTTTTCCAAATCTCTGGGACTTTTCCAGAGCCTAAGGATTATCACCTGCGTATCCACTATCTCTGCAGCTACTTACTTTAAAATCCGATGATGCATCCCATCAGGTCCAGGGGACTTAATGGTCTTTAGCCTCATTAGCTCCTCAGGTACTTTTTCTCTAGTGATAGTCATTGTGTTTATCTCCTTTTTCCATTTTAGCCCAGTTAGTATTTCTGAAGTGCGATTAGTATTCTGCACTTTGAAGCCACTTCCTAGTTCCCCTTTGTTATTTCCCTACCCTCCTTCTCGAAGGGGCCTGTATTTACTGTCATCTCTCTTCTCCTCTTTATATATATTTAAAGAATCTCTTGCTGTCTGTTTTTATATTACCTGTTGATTCACCCTCTTAGTGTATTTTTTCCTTTTTTTTGTCATCTTTTGCTGGCTTTAAAACTTTTCCAATCCTCTGATTTACTATTAGAGTCATAGAGTTGTAGAAATGTACAGCACGGAAACGGACCCTTCGGTCTAACTCATCCATGCCAATTAGATATTCTAAATTAATTTAGTCCCATTTGCCAGCATTTGGCCCATATCCCTCTAAACCCTTCCTATTCATATACCCATCCAGATGCCTTTTAAATGCTGTAATTGTACCAGCCTCCACCACTTCCTCTGGCAGCTCGTTCCATACACGCACCACCCTCTGCATGAAAATGTTGCTCCTTAGGTCCTTTTAAAATATTTCCCCTCTCACCTTAAAACTATGCCCTCTAGTTTTGGACTCCCTTATCCCAAGGAAAAGACCTTGTCTGTCAGCCTGTCCATGCCCCTCATGATTTTATAAACTTCTGTAAGGTCACCCCTCAGCTTCCAACACTCCAGGGAAAAAGGTCCAAGCCTATTTAGCCACTCCCTTTAGCTCAAATTCTCTAACCCTGGCACCATCCTTGTAAATATTTTCTGAACTCTTTCAAGTTTAACAACCTCCCTCCTATAGCAGGGAGACTAGAATTGAACACAGTATTCCAAAAGTGGCCTAACCAATGTGCTGTATATCTGCAACATGACCTCCCAACTCCTAGACTTAAGGCACCGACCAATAAAGGCAAGCTTACCAAATGCATTCTTCACTATCCTATGTACCTATGACTCCACTTTCAAGGAACGGTGAAGCTGCACTCCAAGGTCTCTTTGTTGAGCAACACTCCTCAGGACCTTACCATTAAGTGTATAAGTCGTGGTCTGATTTGTCTTCCCAAAATGCAGCACCTCACATTTATCTACACTAAACTCCATCTGCCACTCCTCAGCCCATTGGCCCATCTGATCAAGGTCCCGTTGTACTCTGCGGTAACCTTCTTCACTTTCCACTACACTACCAATTTTGGTGTCATCTGCAAACTTACCATTACATCCAAATCATTTATGTAAATGATGAAAGCAGCGGACTCAGCACTGATCCTTGTAGTACACTGCTGTTTACAGACCTTCCGTCTGAAAAGCAACCCTCCACCACACCCTCTGTCTCCTGCCTTCGAGCAGTTCTGTATGCAAATGACTAGTTCTGTCTCTATTCCATGTGGTCTGGCCTTGCTAACCAGTCTACCATGCAGAACCATGTCAAATGCCGTACTGAAGTCCATATAGATCACATCTACCACTCTGCTCTGTCAATCGTCTTCGTCACTTAAAAAACCTCAATCAAGTTAGTGAGATAGATTTCCCATGCATAAAGCCATGTTAACTACCCCAATCAGTCCTTCCTTTTCCAAATACATTATCTTTGCCACCTTCTATTTTTATTTCTTTTCATTTGATACTATCCTCAACTTTCCTGCTTAATTTTTCTTTCTGACTGGAATATATCTTCGCTGTGAGTGTTGACCTATATTTTTAAACCTCTGCCATTGTTCCTCTACCATGTTTTGTCCTAAACTCCTTTCCCTGTCTGCTCTAGCTGACTTCCATGTTGTGAAAATCATTTAATGAGTGTAATTTTATCTCTTTCTAACTGATGAGTTTGTTACCTTAACCTTTTCCCCACCTGTGCTGTTCAGGCTGCAGGAAGCCTCTGAGAAAATAAAGATTGCCTTCGACGTGTACCAGGCCGATACTGTGGCGGAATTCCGTAAAACCCAACCAGGAAAACCCTTTTCGAGAATGTGTGTTTGCAGGTATGGCACGGTACAGAGTTGAATTGTTGACTACATCTCTGAAACATAGCGTCTTAGAAATGTATTGCACCTGTTAGTGCAGAGCAAACAAACACAATTTGAGCCTTTTAGATCATAACGTCTGCTCCACCATTTAACAAGATCATGGCTGACCAGGCCCAGATCTCAACTTCTCTTTTGTGCTCATTTATCATAGCTCTCAACTCCCCGATGTTTCAAAAATCTAGCTACCTCCTTCCTCTTTTAAATGCTTACTATGATTTCTGCTCCACAACTCTCTGGGTTAGAGAATTCGAGGCATTCACTCTTCGCTAGAAGAAGAAATTCCTTTGCATCTCAGTTTTAAACAAGTGGCCCCTTATTCTGTGATACTCCGTATTTTGAGATCCCCCGACTACATTTGAAAAGCGTCTGGATGGGTGTATGAACAGGAAGGGTTGAGAGGAATATGGGCCAAATGCTGGCAAATGGGACTAGGTCACTTTGGGATGTCTGGTTGGCTGAGTCGGTGGATGAGTGGTCCAAAGGGTCTGTTTCTGTGCTGTATGACTCTGGTGTCTATTTTACTCCGTAAACTAACTGACGACCATGAAAGTTAGGAAGTCAGGTGCTCATAGTGAACGTGTCATTAGCATGGGAGTTAGCACAGTGATCTGATTTTCCTCTCTCTTTCCCTCTTAAGTGGATTGATTCAGGCCATATGTGGTTAAATAATGCTTCCCCAACTTTCCCAATGCCATACACCCTGTGAACCGTGATCAATATTGTGCCTTCATCATTTGAGGTTTGGGGAAGCCTTTGTAGAGATGCATTTGCTGTTAATACCTGGCTGCCAAAGTTGCATGTCTCTTGTCCCTGTCAGTAATATTACAAATGGCTCAAATCCCTCTTTATCATTTAGTACGTAATTTGTTCTCCTGTAAATTTTTACTGACAAATCTACATTAGTTATGAAACATACTTCTCAATAAGAAATGTCCAGGAAATTAATAGCCATTTAGAACCAAGATTCTAGATTCTGGTGTACCTACAAACCAAACACACTGCTTGTCTCTTACAGAGACCAGGGCTTTAGCCTCTGGAATGAAGTTTGCCACCGAAGATGGAAATGTAAATGGTGGAAATACTCAGCAGGTCTGATGGTACCTATAGGGAGAGAAACAGAGTTTATGTTTCCCCTCGATGACCTTCAGTGCTGCTTGGTACTAGAGAGTCTCTTCTGGCTTAACTGCAGTTTGAAGCTTAGATAATGCATTTTATTCCCTTATTTAATCCAGACTTAAAATTCCACTTCCATGCAGTCGGATAAATGACAGCACTAAAGGAGGCCATATGACCCATTATACCTGTGTTGGTGATGTCCTACACCAGGTGCTACGTGACTCCTTGTTCCGTTGATCTTTCTCTTTAATACAACTGTTGCATTTTGATTTTGAAGCTGAGTGTGTGGGGACAAGTTCCAGTACAGGAGCTATATCTTTGACCTAAAGCACTGATTTTTCTTATCTTTAAAACACTATTGGACATCTTAGCTATGGATTCCACAGAGTTTGATGGCCTTTAAGCTTCCTACTTTCTAACATGTCAGAGGTAGCTGAGTTGGTATAACACTTGCCACTGAATCAAAATGTTGTAGGTTCATGTCCCACTCCAGAGACCTGAACATACATGCACTATACCAAATCCTTGTCCTCTGCAGAGGATAGGGGCGCTGATGTCACGAGGATAACACAAGCACTATAATAGAAATTCTCCATCTACCATGAAGGCCCACACAATCCATCAGGATCAATCATTTAGGGGAAGAAGGATCAGGTCTGGAGCTGATTTCACAAGTTATGTGAATCTGTATATAACAAAGACAGAGTGTACAGTGCCGTAGCAAGGCAGTGCTGCGTGGTCAGGGGTCTAATGTTTTGAATGCGATGTGAGCTCAATATCCTTGCCTGTACTCTCGGGTGAAATTAACAGACGACAGTGGACACGGTTCAAAGATAATTAGTTGCGTTTTGTCAGACAATAAGCATGTGGGAAATCCCACTTGAATTTGTCCTCACCAATCTATCTGACATAGATGGGAGGTGATGGCCTAGTGGTATTATTGCTAAACGACTAATCCAAAAATTCAGCTCATGTCCTGAGGACGGGGGTTCAAATCACATCAATGGAAAAAAAGGAATTAAAAATCTATTGATAAACCATGACATTTTTGTCGAAAAAAATCTGTCCAGCTCATTAATGTACCTCATGGAAGAGAAGATCTGTCATCCTTATCCAGTCTTTTCTACTTGTTACTCCAGACCCACAGCAATGTGCTTGACTCTCAATTGCTCTCTGAAATGGCCGAGCAAGCCATAACGTCTCAAAGAAATGAAACTAGACAGATCATCTGGCATTGACCTAGGTACTGGAAAAGACTGGCAGAAATATCCCTGTCGACGCTGCAAAGTCCTCTTTCACTCGTGCTGAAATTGGGAGAGCTGTGTCTGAGACTAGTCAAGCAATGGCCTGAAATAGCCACACTCATGGAATCCACTCCCTGCCATCACCAATGCTCAGTAGCAGCAGTGTGTACTGCCTACAAGATGCACTGCAGAAACTCACCAAAGTTCGTCAAACAGCACCTTCCAAACCCACGACCATTTCCATCTAGAAGGACAAGGGCAGCAGACATATGGAAACACTACTATCTCCAAGTTCCTCTCCAAGCCACTCACCATCCTGACTTGGAAACGTATCGCCATTCCTTCACTGTTGCTGGGTCAAAATCCTGGAATTTCCTCCCTCAAGGCATTGTGGGTCAACCCACAGCAGGTAGACTGCAGTGGTTCAAGAAGGCAGCTCACCACCACCTTCTCAAGGCAACTAGGGATGGGCAAAAATGCTGGCCTAGCCAGTGACACCCACATCCCTCAAACGGATATAAAAAAATCATTTTGTATTGCTGAAAGATGCTATATAAATAAGGTTCTTGCGAAGATTTGGAGCTCGGGTTATGGATGAGGTTGTTAGCTTGCTCGCTGGGCTGGCTGGTTATCATACAGACATTTCGTCACCATGCCAGGTAATGCCATTAGTGTAGCCTCCAACAAAGCAATGTTGTTCTATGCTGCTTGGTACTCCAAGTGGAGTATAATAACATTGCTTCATCGGAGACTGCACTGATGATGTTACCTAGCATGGTGAGGAAGCGTCTGTACGATAACCGGTGGGCGAGCAACCCAACAACCTCATGCTATATAAATGCAAGTCCTTTATTTCTTTTCTAACAAATGTTTTCTCCTTTGCCCTGATGTATCTGCAGCTTTGATGGGCCAGTGCCAGACCTGCGAGCTATGAAGAAACTAGCCTTTCAGAGTGGTGAAGTTCCTGTTGTGTTTGCTGTGGTGGATAATGGAGATATTTCTTTCTACACCTTTAAAGAATTCAAACTGCCCGTGGATGTCTACCCCTGATGGTGTTGGAGCTTTGGACAACCAGCAGTTCATTGCACATGCTCTCAGGGATATTGAGGACGCTAACCTTACAATTAGTAAGCATCGGTCATCAATGTTTCTTCAAAGGTTTTTGTCCTCCTTATAGTGTGTGGGCTATTTGGTGGTCCGATCTAACTGAGTAATGAGACTGTTGCTGAGATAGCAATCGATGATTATGTCTAACGGAACTTTCAAAATATTTTTACCCCTCTGTTTGAACAAAGCTTAAGCTTCAGAAAGAAATTCCAGAGTCCCTCTCCCTTTATTCTTGCTGAAATATTTATATTCAGAATTCAGATAGTACCAGGAAAAAAGCCATTTATGATGTAGAATTGGTTGTCTTCAGTTGCTCTGAAAATAAGAGAAAAAGTCCAAAATATGTTGGCTTGTTTTGCGATGTTAGTGATTCTGCAAACTTGTCAACCTTCTATTTCATATTGGGCCTAAACATTGTCATGGGTTTACGTAATTGTCTCACTTCCTCCGTCACACATGTTGTTTCTTTCCTATCTAAACAACAACAGGTTTACATAGTACCTTTGAAGGAATAAAACATCCTGAAAAAAACTTCACAAGAATGTTTTAATATAAAATAAAGGATGCCGAGGCACAGACAGTAATGTCAAGTCAGATAAACCAAAGCTCGGTCAAAAAGAGTTAGGTTTTAACGAGCATCTTAAAGAAGGAAAGCAAGGTAGAGACGCACAGAGGTTTAGGACAGTGTCTATGTTGTCAAGCACCTTGTGTGTCGCAGGATTTTCTAAAAGCACTGGTCCTGTAGCATTTACTATAGCTGTTTATAATTTGGGTCTTTATTGGGTGAAAGTTGTTTAATAGCTATCAAGACTTAACACAGGAGGTTAGAACTGGGAGAGAATGTCTGGAGAGAAGGAGATAATAAGGACTGCACATGCTGGAAGCCAGAGTCTGTAGGTGTGGAGCTGGAAAAGCACAGCAGGTCAGACAGCATCAGAGGAGCAGGAAAGTCAGTGTTTTGGGCCGAAACACTTCATCAGGACTGGAAGGGAACCACTGGAGTTTCTCTTTAACCAATATTTATTTTTATTATTGTTTTTTATAACTATTAGTTTGAACAACCAGTTTCACATTGTAGGATTGAAATAAAATCAGATACCAATTTGGTCCTCAAGGAAATTTTTAGAAGTGAGTTTTTTTTAAAAAAAAGGAGAAAGAGCTGAATGTAAAAATTGCTTCCCAGGAAGCAAGATTTGTTTAGTAACAAAAGGTTTTACACTGTTGTATGAATACTTCTGTGTAGTGAAAGATCTGCAGCAGCATAGAATTATATTTCTTTACAAAGATACTACACGCTGATTCATTAGCCTCCATTTATCAAAGAGAGATACATTTTAAGGAGCATCAGTTGTCTAAAACACCTCCATCTCCGACCGACTTCAGTGCATCATGTTTCATTCAAGTAACTTGTGTATGTTGATACTTGCTGCATGTTTGACATTTTGACCAGATAATGCTGTCAGCGTGCTTTTTCGAGTTCACTGTATTCCTTGGTTCAAATGTATTTTTTTTCTATTCTGATATTTAGTTACTGCAATACCTGCATCACACATTGCCACAATACAATAAACCTCTTAATAAAATGAAAAACAGTGTTGTGTGGACTTTACCCTCAGTTTTAGACCTTATAATGAGTCACATTGGCAGACAAAGTGTCTTTCAAAAGAGAAGTAAAACCGAGGCACTGTTGGGCCCTCCTTGGTGGATGTAAATTATTCCATGACACCATTTTGAAGAAGCACAGAATACCTGGCAATTTTTTTCAAACGTTGTTAAAACGGATTGGGCTGTATGTTTTGTGGAGTGTTGAGGGTGAACTGTCACCGGCCACAGTTTAAGAATATTGGCAATGTGGATTGGGGGCAGGTGTGAATTCCTTTTACGAAGAGTATGATGCAGATATGATGGGCTAAATAGCCTCCTTTAGCCCTGTAATCATTCAATGATGCTACACGTAGATTCATCATAGAATCCGTACAGTGTTGAAGCAGGCCATTTGGCCCATTGAGTCCACACCAACCCTCCAAACAACATCCTACCCAGATCCTAGCCCTCTGCTCCCGCATTTCTGATGCCTAATCCACACTAACCTGCACTTCTTTGGACTGTGGGAGGAAACTGGAGCACCCGGACGAAACCCGCGCAGACACTGGGAGAACATGCAAACTCCACACGCAGTTGCCCGAGGGTGGGATCAAACCCGGGTCCCTAGCACTGTGAGGTAGCAGTGCCAACCACTGTACCACCCTGTCCTGGAGTTGTGGTCTGTCATTTCAGACTCTTAACACAGACAGTGTAGGCGTGATGTGGAGGTGCCAGTGTTGGACAGTGCAGAGTACTTCTCCCTCCCTCCTTCCAGGGCAAGCAAATCACTGGGAAAAAAGGTGCGAGTTTAATTTCGTTACCCCCACATCATTATTTGAAACTCCTTAAATATTTACAACTTATTCATTTAGCTGTGACTGGACTTCAGCAGTGGGAATAACTACATTTCAAACCAAATTGGCCCTGAAAAACATAATTTTATTATTGCGGATGCTGATATATGATCAAATCGTTACTTGAACAAAATTACCATCAGCCCATGTTTACATCGCCATCTTTGCCATCGTGTAAACGATTTTAAAAGTGATTTAAATCTACTGATTTTGATTCCAATGTGTATGCTGTGAAAATCTTTTAATGTCATAGAGTTACAGAGCTGCACAGATGGAAACGGACCCTTTGGTCCAACTCCTCTATGCTGACCAGATATCCTAAATAAATCTAATCCCATTTGCCAGCAATTGGCCCATATCCCTCTAAACCCTTTCTATTCATGTACCCATCCAGATGCCTTTTAAAAGCTAAAATTGTACCATCCTATAGTAGCCCAAGCCAAACATAGACAAGCAAGGGAATTCCGAGAGGCACGGTTCCAAACCTGTAAAGCAATCAACAAACAATTATAGATAACACAGTGTAGAGCTGGATGAACACAGCAGGCCAAGCAGCATCTGAGGAGCAGGAAGGCTGACGTTTCGGGCCTAGACAAACAAATAGAATTGGACTCCATCTACAAGCCCATACAGATCAAAACCAGCAATGACGCTACTCACCATAACAGACCAGACAGTTTAAATTCCAAGTGGAGTAGAATAACATCGCTTCATTGGAGGCCTCATTGATGATGTCACCTTGCATGGCGACGAAATGTCTGAACACAAACAAGCCAGCTTGGCGAGCAAGTCACCAACCTCATTAAACTATACTACTAAACTATTAAATTAAATATTGTAAACAAAGTTCATGTTTTGAGTCCAACATGACTCTTTTTCTCTCTCTTTAGATGGTGCCAGTTTTGCTGAGTTTCTCCACACCTTTCTGTTTTTGTTTCAGATTTCCAGCATAACTGCATTATTTTTCTTCTAGATAGTTTGTTGTTGGGCAGGGGAAGGAAGGGCAGTTGGCTACATTCCCTACAATTCTTCTCTTCGGTTAGTTGGCAGAAGCTTCTTCTGGAACTGAAGGCAATGTGCCACCAAGCAGCTGTGTCACCAAGGGGAACATGGAATTCCAAAGACTAACAGAGCAGGAACAAAAACAAAGTTGCTGGAAAAGCTCAGCAGGCCTGGTAGCATCGATGAAAGAAAAAACAGAGTTAACGTTTTGGGTCCAGTGACCCTTACTCAGAACTGATGGTGGCTGGGGAAACGTCAGTTTATATGCAGAAAGTAGGGAGGTGGGTGGGGTAGGGAGTACACGATAGCATGGAGCCCAAAGATTGGAAGAGACAGTTGGACAGACAAAGGAGTTGCTAACGATCAGGCTGGGAGGGTGAATAGTCGTTAATGGGGACTGTTAGTGACTAACAACAGAGGGTGTGTAATGGCAGGGTGTGTGGTAACAAGAGATAGTAGGAACTGCAGATGCTGGAGAATCTGAGATAACAAGGTGTAGAGCTGGATGAACACAGCAGGCCAAGCAGCATCAGAGGAGCAGGAAAGCTGACGTTTCGGGCCTAGACCCTTCCTCTAGAAATGGGGGAGGGGAATGGGGTTCTGAAATAAATAGAGAGAGAGGGGGAGGCGGATAGAAGATGGACAGAGGAGAAGATAGGTGGAGAGGAGACAGACAGGTCGACGAGGCAGGGATGGAGCCAGTAAAGGTGAGTGTAGGTGGAGAGTTAGGGAGGACGGACAGGTCAAGGGGGCGGGATGAGGTTAGTCAGTAAAAGATGGGGGTGGGGCCTGAGGTGGGAGGAGGGGATAAGTGGGAGGAAGGACAGGTTAAGGAGGCGGGAACAAGTTGGGCTGGTTTTGGGATGCGGTTGGGGGAGGGGAGATTTTGAAGCTTGTGAAGTCCACATTGATGCCATGGGGCTGCAGGGTTCCCAAGCGGAATACGAGTTGCTGTTCCTGCAGCCTTCGGGTGGCATCACTGTGGCATTGCAGGAGGCCCAGGATGGACATGTCATCTGAGGAATGGGAGGGGGAGTTGAAATGGTTCGTGACTGGGAGGTGCAGTTGTTTAGTGCGAACTGAGCATAGGTGTTCCGCAAAGCTGTCCCCAAGCCTCCGCTTGGTTTCCCCGATGTAGAGGAAGCCACAACGGGTACAGCAGATACAGTATGCCACATTAGCAGATGTGCAGGTGAACATCCGCTTGATGTGGAAAGTCTTCTTGGGGCCTGGGATGGGGGTGAGGGGGAGGTGAAGAGGCAGTTGTAGCACTTCCTGCGGTTGCAGGGAAAAGTGCCGGGTGTGGTGGGCCTGGAGGGGAGTGTGGAGCGGACAAGGGAGTCCCGGAGAGAGTGGTCCCACCAGAAAGCAGTTAAGGGTGGGGAGGGAAAAATGTCTTTGGTGGTGGGATAGGATTGCAGATGGCAGAAGTGTCGGAGGATGATGCGTTGGATCTGGAGGTTGGTGGCGTGGTACGTGAGGACGAGGGGGATTCTGTCTTGGTTATTATTGTGGGGAGGGAGTGTGAGGGATGAGTTGCGGGAAATGTAGGAGACGTGGTCGAGGGCGTTCTCGACCACTGAGAGGGGGAAGTTGCGGTCCTTGAAAAACGAGGACATCTGAGATGTACGGGAGTGGAATGCCTCATCCTGGGAGCAGATGCGGCGGAGGCGAAGGAATTGGGAATCGGGGATGGCATTTTTGCAGGAAGGTGGGTGGGAGGAGGTGTATTCCAGGTAGCTGTGGGAGTTGGTGGGCTTGAAATGGATATCAGTTTCCAGGTGGTTACCCGAGATGGATAGGTCCAGGAAGGTGAGACAGGTATCAGAGATGGTCCAGGTGAACTTAAGGTTGGGGTGGAAGGTGTTGGTGAAGTGGATGAACTGTTCAAACTCCTCGTGGGAGCACGAGGCGGTGCCGATACAGTCATCAATGTAATGGAGGAAGAGGTGGGGTTTAGGGCCAGTGTAGCTACGGAAGAGGGATTGTTCCACGTAACCTACAAAGAGGCAGGCATATCTTCGGCCCATGCGGGTACCCAAGGTCACCCCCTTTGTCTGTAGGAAGTGGGAGGAATTGAAAGAGAAGTTGCTGAGGGTGAGGACGAGTTTGGCTAAGCGGATGAGGGTGTCAGTGGAGGGGGGCTGGTTGTACCTGCGGGACAGGAAGAAGCGGAGGGCCTTTAGGCCATCTGCATGGACAATGCAGGTGTATAGGGACTGGACGTCCATGGTAAAGATGAGGTGTTGGGGACCAGGGAACTGGAAGTTTTGGAGGAAGTGGAGGGCGTGGGTGGTGTCACAGATGTAGGTAGGGAGTTCCTGGACCTAGGGGGAGAAAATGGAGTCAAGATAAGTAGAGATAAGTTCTGTGGGGCAGGAGCAGGTGGAGACAATGGGTCGACCAGGGCAGTCAGGTTTGTGGATTTTGGGAAGGAGATAGAAGCGGGCAGTGCGAGGTTGGGAAATGACGAGTTTGGAGGCTGTGGGTGAGAGGTCACCAGAGGTGATGAGGTTGTGGATGGTTTGGTGGCCGGGGGGGTGGGCCATGGTCAAAGGGGCAGTAGGAGGAGGTGTCATAGATTTGGTGCCTGGCCTCGGCGATGTAGAGGTCAGTGCACCATACTACAGCTGCACCTCCCTTGTCCACAGGTTTTATGGTGAAGTTGGGATTGCAGCGGAGGGATCGGAGGGCTGCACGTTCCGTGGGGGAGAGGTTGGAGTGGGTGAGTTGGCTGGAGAGGTTGGGGCGATTGATGTCTCGACGGCAGTTGGAGATGAAGAGGTCAAGGGAGGGTAGGAGGCCTTGGGGTGGAGTCCAGGAGGAGGAGGTGTGTTGGAGGCGGGAGAAGGGGTCAGTAGAGGGAGGGTTAGGGTCACGGTTAAAGAAGTAAGCGCGGAGGCGGAGGAAAAACTGTTCAACGTCCAAGCGTGAGTGGTATTCGTTGATGTGTGGGTGGAGGGGGACAAAGGTGAGCCCTTTACTGAGGACTGACCATTCGACCTCAGTAAGGGGGGGGGTGGTCTGAGGGGATGGTGAAGACTCAGCAGGGCTGGGTGTGGTAACAAGGCCTGGTGTGTGGGGTAGGGGGCTGGGACATAGGAGAGTTTAGGCCCTAAAATTATAGAACTCAATATTGAGTCCGGAGGGCTGTAGGTTCCTAAAGTGGAAGATAAGGTGTAGTTCCTCCAGCTTGCTTTGGGCTTCGCTGGAACACTGCAGCAAGCCAGCGACAGAGATGTTGACCATGGAGCAGGGTGGTGCATTAAAGTGGCAGGCAACAGATAGTTGAGGGTCTTTTTTGCGAGCAGAACAAAGATGTACTGTGAAGCGGTCGCCAAGTCTATGCTTCATTTCCCAACGTAGAGGAGGCTACATTGTGAGCAGCGAATGCAGTAGATTAGATTGTGGGAAGTGCAGGTGAAGTGTTGCTTCACCTGGAACATATGTTTGGGCCCTTGGATACTGAAGAGGGAGGAGGTAAATGGGCAGATGTTTCACCTTCGTTGGTCACAGGGGAAGGTGCCGTCGGGCTGTGGAGAGGTGTTGGGGGGTGAAGGAAGTGTGTACCAGGGTGTCCAGAAGGGAACGGTCCCTGCGGAAGGCAGACAATGGAGGGGAGGGGAATATGTGTCTGGTGCAAACAAAGCAGCCACGATTTTATTGAATAGTGGAGCACGATTGAGGAGCCAACCTAATTTGTATAGCTATCTCCTGATCACCCTATCAGGACCCAACTGCCTTATACAACAAAAAACCAGAAGGCAGTTGGAAATCTGAAACAAAAACATAAATTGTTAGAAAATCTCAGCAGGTCTGGCAGCATCAATATAGAAAAATCAGTTAACGTTTCTCAAGAAAGGTCACTGGACCTGAGGTGTTAACTCTGACTTCTCTGCACAGATGCTGTCAGGCCTGCTGAGGTTTTCCAGCAGTTCCGGTTCTCTCCAACCGAATGGCCATCACTGCCCAGAAAAAGGGTGGTGACCATGGGGAATGTGATGGCTGAGAGTGAATGTGGTCCTCCGGCCGCTAGGGGCGCGGCGGCAGGTTCCACGCAGCGAATTCTGGCGATGCTGCGGTGCCTGGGCCGCGGGAAGCGTCTATTCCTCTGCCTCGACCGGGCGGCGACAGCGGTGGCTTCAGCCTGGGTTACTGCGAGGTCGGTCACACCTCACAGGTAAAGTGAGCGCCGGAGGAGAGTTGATATTTCTTCCCTGCTCCGCAGACACTGTGGTAATTTTTTAAAGAGGTGGGCGACGGGGTTTGTTGTTGGACTCGGGTTTCGTCCCGCAGTGTTGCCGTGCGGACTGCCGGGAAATGTAGTCTCTATGTGTTCCGTTCCTGGCCGGCATTGCAGAGGGCGCCAGCGTACCGGACTACAACTCCCGGTGAGCCTTGCGCTTAAGTCACGCCCCCCCTCTGTTTACTCACACCTTGACAGGTGAGTTTGATGCAGCATTTGCTCTGCAGCAGAGGGGCTCAGAAGGTATTTGATCGGTTGCTTTATTTACTTTTTAAGCTAACACTTCGTAAACTACAAATCCCATGGTTTGTTAATCAAGTGGCTCCGTTTTAACTTTAGCCAGTTTCTGTTTCAGAAGTTAATGTTCTTTTACTTATGTCTCATTCAAAAATGGACACCCTTCTCAGAATAATCTTACTTGACGCTGAAGGTGTTGTTTCCTGATGCTATTGAAAAGAATAGAAGTTGAGACACTTAAAATAACACAATTAAAAGCCCGATTTATTCTGATTGAATTTGCCAATGTTTCAGCGCCTGTCACTGAATAGTTAGTGAATAATATATTTGTAAAAACCGAAAGAACTGCGGATGCTGTAAATCAGGAACAAAAATAGAAGTTTCTGGAAAAGCTCAGCGGGTCTGGCAGCATCTGTGAAGGACAAAACATAGCTCTGAGGTGGGGTCACCGGACCTGAAGCGTTAACTCTGTTTTTACCTTCACAGATGCTGCCAGACCTGCTGAGCTTTTCCAGCAACTTTGTTTTTGTTCCGGATGAAATATTTGTGGCGGGTTATGTTGTCTGAGATTTTTCAAATCGCAAGCACCGCTTGGCTGGAAGGTTACAGATTTTTGTTTATCACGCAAATCGTGTAATGGACAGAAATTGCATTACTACCAGTGGAAGAGGTTGAATTGTTTCAAAGCCTTGAGATAGAGCCAAGTGTTTCAGACAATACTTGCTTTGTTTTTATTTATTCCTGGAATGTGGGTGCTGCTGGCTAAACCAGCATTTGTCGCCCGTCCCAAATGGTCTTGGGGGAAGACAGTGGTGAACTGTCTTCTCAAAATGCTGCACTATCTGCTGTCAAGAGGGAGTTCCAGGATTTTGATTCAGTGACTGTGAAACAATAGCAGTATGGTTCAAAGTTGTGATGCTGTGTGGCTTGGAGAGGAATTTATGGAGGCATGGTGTTCTTATGACTTTTCTGTCCTTATCCTCTTAGGTAGAGGTGGAAATGCATTAGTTTTTCTCCCCTGGAAAGCTATTGTACAGGATCTAGATTGAAGAAATGCTGGAAATGTTTGGACCTATGCAGGGAGCAGGCTATTCCAGAACCAAACAGCAAGGAGGCTAAGCTAGACCTTGTGATGAGCAAAACTATAGCATTAATCAATAACTTCAAGATAAAGGAGCCTTTTGGTGACAGCAATGAAAAGATGATAGAATTTCATGATAAATTTGATGTGGAGAAGTGTGGGATTGTGATCAAAAACAAAGTTGCTGGAAAAGCTCAGCAGGTCTGGAGCATCTGTGAAGGAAAAAAAAGAGTTAACATTTTAGGTCCAGTGACCCTTCCTCAGAACTGATAGTGGCTAGGAAAATGTCAGTTTATATGCAGAAAATAGGGAGGTGGGTGGGGTAGGGAGTAAATGATAGGATAGAGTCCAGAGAGAGAGGAAGACAGTTGGACAGACAAAGCAGTTGCTAACGATCAGGATTGGAGGGTGAACAGTTGTTAATGGGAACTTTTAGTGACCAACAACAGAGGGTGTGTAATGGCAGGCTGTGTGGTAACAAGGCCTGGTATGTAGGGTCGGGGGCTGGGACATGGGAGTTTAGGCCCTAAAATTATTGAACTCAATATTGAGTCCGGAGGGCTGTAGGATCCCCAAGCGGAAAATGAGGTGTTGTACATCAAGCTTGCGTTGGACTTCACTGGAACACTGCAGCAAGCCAGAGACAGAGATGTTGGCCAGGGAGCAAGGTGGTGCGTTAAAGTGGCAGGCAACCGGTATCTCAGGGTCTTTTTTGCAAGCAGAATGTAGATGTTCTGCAAAGCAGTTGCCAAGTTTACGCTTCGTTTCCCCAGTGTAGAGGAGACCACACTGTGAACAGCGAGTGCAGTAGACTAGTTTGTGGGAAGTGTGGGTGAAGTGTTGCTTCACCTGGAAGGTATGTTTGGGCCCTTGGATACTGGCGAGGGAGGAGGTAAATGGTGTTGCACCTTCGCTGGCTACTGGGGAAGGTGCCATAGAGCTGTGGTGAGGTGTTCGGGGTGAAGGGATTGTGGACCAGGGTGTCCCGGAGGGAACAGTCCCTGCGAAAGGTGGACAAGGTCCTCTAGTCTGAAGAATTGCAATTGGCAGACATGTTGAACAGGTATGTTGGATCTGCCTTCATTTGATTTGATTTTATCGTAATGAGTACTGAAATACAAAAGTACAGAAGTGCAGTGAAAAGTGTATGATGTTGTCACACAAGGCGCCATCTTAGGTGCAAGTACCTAGGTACAGAATTGTAAGAACCGAGTAGAAAGAGAAAACAAAGTTAAAGTTAAACTTTTCACTAGAAACCTTCCCAAACACACTTGAAAATCAAGAGCTGAATGGGAGGGAGGGGCTGAAAACAGCCATTATCAACAGGGACATTGATTAGATCTGACTCGTCTCCAGGACTCGGTGGCCTGCACCTTAGGATCTTAAAAGAAGTAGCTGCTAAACTAGTAAAAACTTCCAGATTATTTCAGATAATCTAAGAGGCTCCCAATGGATTGAAAAGTAGCTAATGTGAGGCTTTTATTTAAAGAAAAAGAGAGGGGGAGACCAAAAGCATGGAACCAAACACCAGTAGCCTAATGTTTGTCATAGGAAAATGAATTCAGTATTTTGGGCGGTCATAACTGGATACTTAGAAAATCACAACGTGGTCACGCAGAGTCAACATAGCTTTGTGAATTAAAGATTGAGTACCTAATTTGTTGAGTTTTTATTTGACGTAACAAGCAAGGTGGGAGACAGGGAGCCTGTAGATGCAGATATTTTCTCATCAACCTAGTCACAGACTCTATTACACATAGAGTAGGTGGAACGTGAGCCATGGCTTCCTGGTTTAAATTGGGCATACTACCACTGCACCACAGGAGTCCCCACCTGCAGATGTATACTTGGGTTAGCAAAAAACTTTGATAATGTGCCACGTAAAAGGTTGCTGCATGAGATAAGAGCACATGGAGTAGACAGTAATATGTTAGCATGAATAAAGGATTAATTAATTAACCGGAAGTGAAGATTAGGAATAAGTGGGTCCTTTTCAGGCTGCCAAGTTGTAACTGTTTGGATACACGGGAATAAACTTGGAGCCTCAACAATTTCTAATTTACATTAATGTTTTGGATGAAGTGACTTGAAGGGACTGAATGTATGGCAGCTAAGCTTGCTGCTGAAACCAAGAAAGGTAGGAACGTGAGCAGTTAAGAAGATACAGAGAGTCTGTAAAAGGATATAAACAGGTTAAATGAATGGGCATACATTTCGCAGGTAGTGTATAATGTGGGAGAGGTGAACTTTAGAATGGAAAGGTAGCATGGTGTACTATTCGAAAAGAAAGATACAGAGGGATCGGGATGTCCTGATCTATGAATCGCAAAATGTTAGTTTGCAGGGATTAGAAGTGATTAGGAAGACAAATGGAATGTTGCGATTGAATGGAAAGTGAAGTTATTCACAAGTAGTGACGTTTTCCTGCAGTTGTGCAGGGCTTTGGTGAGGCCACATCTGAAATGCTGTGTACAGTTTTGGTTCAGAAGACCAACTTGAAAAGATCAGTTGGTCTTGGGAGGTGGGTTTATCATCCTCGCTGTTTGATTCTGGAATAACATACTCCCTAGTTGGCTCTAAACATTTCGAGCATTCGGTCAATCTAGACCCTTTAACAATAACCTTCCTGGAAAAAACACTAACGCATTTCCACTTCTATAGACCACTTAGAAGGACAAGGACAGCAAATGCTGGTGTAGAAATTTCAAATAATAAGATGTGCTCTTCATAGAACAGAAAATCTTGAGGGGACTTGGTAGGGTGGGTATTGGGATGGATATTTTCTCTTGGAGAAGAGACTAGAACTAGGGAATAGTGTTTAAGACTAAGAAGTCAGAGCTGAGGCAAACCTTTTCTCGTTGAAAGACTAGTAGGGCGTATTTCTGCTCCCAAGTCCAATGTTCCTAGAAGTGCCAACCAACTCTGTGGGATAAACATTTCGAAGTATATTAATTCACAGAATATAGGTGTTGGGCAATAATGCTGGCCTTGTCACTATCACCAATTGCTGCAGAGAGGTAAGTGGTGAGCTGAACCTTGACAGACCATAGGTGTTCTCTCACTGTTGGGGTGGAAGTTTTAGGATTTTGATTAATCAACATTGAAGGAACGTCAATATATTTGTAAGTCAGGATGGTGTCAGGACTGGAGGGAAACTTAGAGATTCCTTCACGCATTGTGCCTTTGTCGTTCCAGGCGGTGGAGGTTGAGAGTTTAGCAGGTGCTGTCGGAGGATGCGTGGTGAATCGCTGTGGTGCAGCGTGTGGGTTGGGGTGGTGATGGGGATGATGTGCATTGCTGCCACTACACAGGGTGTTGGAAGATGTAATTCTTAAGATGGTGGATAGCATGCTAATCTAGAAGTTACTTTGTTGTTTATCGGGTTTCATGAGTCCAGTTGCAGCTGCACTCATGTAGGAAAATGGAGAGTGTTGCGTGAAGCCCTTGACTTCAACCTTTGAGATCTTTGAGAGGTTTTGAGAAGTCAGTGGATGAGTTACTTGTTGCTCAATACTTGGCTTCTGACCTGTTCTCGCAACCGCAGCATTTCTGATCACTGGTAACCTGAGACTCTTGATGGTGAAGAATTTGATGATGGGAATGCTATTGAATACCTGTAAAGCTTGGCTAAATGTTGTCCTGTGGGAGGTGGTAATTTTTTTCACATCTGCTGGGATTACCCTTGAAATCACTAGGTCTTTAAGGCTCTGAATAGGCTTTTCTCTCCTGAGCAAAACTCATTTATTCAATTGAGGGTCAGTGTGGCCTCAACCTATGGCTTGTAGGTTCTGCATCATTCACTGACCCTTCCTGCAGTATTTTTTTTGATGAAATTGGGGCAGGAACAGAGAAACAGAGAGTTAATGTTTTGAATCGAATATGACTTCTTCAGAACATACAAGATTCTTGCAGTCTGGGAAACCTGAGATTTGTGGGGAAAAAAATTGTTCTGTTCTTGCTGATTAGACCTCCTAATGTTTTCATTTTGTTTACAAAGCTACGAACTTGAAGAATGTTCCAGTACAGAAAGGGGACATTTGACCAATTCTGTCTGTGCTTGACTATTTATAAAAGCAACCCGATTTTCCTTATCAACCTGTACATTTTCCCTCTGTGTTTCTTTTTCAATTCTCATGGACATTGTTGGCAAGTCCAGTGTTTGTTGTCTATCCCAAACTGACATTGAATTGAATGCCTGCTCGGCCATTTCAGAGGACAGTTAAAAGATAAGGTATTACATACGAGTTAAGGCAAGGTATTACAGTTTTCAGAACTAAAGCAGATGGAGTTCCAACTTAGATCAGTCATTTGGGGTTCAAGGGCACCTGAAGGGCTTTTTCTTTTGTTGTATATCCAGCAAAATTATGATGAGATCCAGGGATCGTAATAGTGATTCCATACTCTGTGCAGTATTTCAGGAAGAGTATCATCTGTACCATGCAATACTGCTTCCTTCAAAACTGGGTTAAATGCAATACACTGTGAACAGGTAGTTTTTGTTTGAGTAAAATAAGTAAATTAACAGTGTTCAGTATAAAACAATAAATTGTGCATTCTACTAGGCTGGATAGCATGTAAATAATAAAAAAGTGTGTTTTCTCTCTCTCTCTCTGGGCTCCATCTCCACCTCTCGTTTATCCCTATCCCTACCCCCCACCCCATCTTTTTTTTTTTGGAAGAAACACCTATGTGCGTGGGCAATGAACTACTAGTCGAGAACCTGCAAAAGCATATGCTCTCTATGTATCATCATTCATCGTGCTTTGAAGATATATTGCAGCAAAAGGTTGTCCCCCTTGTAATCACAGTTGTTTACAGATGATCAGTTACTCAATGTTACTCCAGATACAAGTGCCACTTTCAGTAAAGTTTGCAATCTTCTAATACCTTGATTGTTGATGTCAATGCCTTATTCCGAACTAATTGAATGGAGTGTTAACAGTAGATACCTTCCTGAGTTGAGTACTGTCTTATTTTTGTGGACGTTGATATATCTTAGGTTGTAACAAAAATAACCCCTTGTGACCCAGATCCAATAGTTATTAATTTAAATGTTTGTGAACATGTACAAAGCGAATTGTCATAGGACTTCTTATAAATTGAAGTAATTTACTTCACAGTGAAGAGAACATATAGAACACAAGTTATCTTCCAATTCACTCAATTGAACAATTTATTTTTATTTTCAATCCCTCTGTGGTCTCATTCTTCCGCTCCTGGAATAAGATCATAAGATACAGGAACAGAATTAGGCCATTCGACCCATTGAGTCTGTTCCACCATTCATTCATGGCTGATATGTTTCTCAACCCCATTGTCCTGCCTTCTCCCCATTACTCTTGATTCTCCAGAGCAATCAAGAACCTATATATCTCTGTCTTAAGTACAGTCAATGACTTGGCTCCACAGGCCTCCGCAGCAAAGAGTTCCGCAGATTCACCACCCTCTAGCTGAAGAAATTGCTCCTTATGTCAGTTCTAAATGGTTGGCCCTTCACTCTGAGGCTCTGTCCTCACATCCTAGTCTCCCCTGCTAGAGGAAAATTTTCTCCATGTCCACTCTATCTAGGCCTTTCAGTATTCTGTAAGTTTCAATGAGATTCTCCCTCATCCTCCTAAACTCTGTCAAGTACAGAGCCAGAGTCCTCAACTGTTCCTCATATGACAAACCTTTCTCCCCGGGATTGTTCTTGTAAACTTCTGTACTCTCTCTACCATCAGCACATCCTTCCGTAAATACGGGGCCCAAAACTGCTCACCATATTCCAAATGCAGTTTAGCCAGAGCCTTCTACAACCTCAACAGTACTTTTTTGCTCTTATATCCTAGCCGTCTTGAAATGAATATTAAAACACGTTTGCCTTCCTAATTGCCAACTGAGCCTTCATATTAACGTTAAGAGAATCCTGAACTAGGACTCCAAAGTCCCTCTGTGCTTCAGGTTTCTGAAGCCTTTCCCCATTTAGAAAGTAGTTTATGCTTCTATTCTACTACCAAAGTGTGTAACTTAACACTTTCCCACATTGTATTCTATGTGTGATAACAAGCATGGGGCTGGATGAACACAGCAGGTCAAGCAGCATCATAGGAGCAGGCAAACTTGACGTTTCGGGCCTAAACCCTTCATCAGAAATGTCCTTGGAAGAGGCTTCGCAGTGGGGTTAAAATTGTATCAGAGATAAAAGGTACTGCAGATGCTGGAGAATCTGAGGTAACAAGCATGGGGATGGATGAACACAGCAGGTCAAGCAGCATCATAGGAGCAGGAAAACTTGACGTTTCGGGCCTAAACCCTTCATCAGAAATTCTGTGTGTCCCTTCTTTGCCCACTGTCCA
Organism: Ginglymostoma cirratum; assembly: GCA_024137785.1. Lineage (NCBI taxonomy): Eukaryota > Metazoa > Chordata > Chondrichthyes > Orectolobiformes > Ginglymostomatidae > Ginglymostoma > Ginglymostoma cirratum. Next base: position 4,984,564 of record JAHRHZ010000078.1, read on the forward strand.
AGCCCTTGGCAGTATCTCTGCTTCCTCAACACTACCTGTCCCACCACTTCCCTTTGCGTCGTCTGCATACTTAGCAACAATTCCCTTGGTTCTTTTGTCCAGGTCGTCAATTTGTAACTTGAATAATTGTGGTCCCAGCACGGACCTGCGGTACTCCACTTGTCGCCAGCTGTCATCCTGAAAAAGACCCCTTTATCCCTGATCTTTGCTGTCTGCCAGTCAGCCAATCCTCTATCCGTGCCGGTACCTCACCCCTAACACCATGTGTTCCTATTATATTCAGCTGCCTCCTGTGTGGTACCTTGTCAAAGGCCTTCTGGAAGCCCAAAAAGATCGTGCCCACTGACTCTTCATTGTCTGACTTGCTCGTTACCTCCTCAAAGAATTGTAACAGACTTGTCAGGCATGACCTCCCCTTGACAAAGCCATGCTAACTTAGCCCTATTTTACCATACACTTCCAAGTACTCTGCAGTCTCATCCTTAATAATGGACTCCAAAATCTTACCAACAACTAAGGTCAGACTAACCAGTGTATAGTTTCCTGTCTTCTGCCTCCCTCCCTTCTTAAATAATGGTGTTACGTCAGCCATTTTCCAGTCCTCTGGAACCCTTCCTGACTTCATTGATTCCTGAAAGATCACCAGCAATGCCTCCACAATCTACTGAGCTATCTCCTTCAGAGCTCAGTTGGAGTACATCTGGCCCAAGTGATTTATCCACCTTCAGACCTTCCAGTTTTTCCAGCACCTCTCCTTAGTGATGGCCACTTCTCTGATCCCTGCCGCCTGATTCTCTTGAAGTTCTGTTATGCTGCTAGTGTTGTCCATTGTGAAAATTGATGCAAAGTACCTGTTCAGTTCCTCAGCCATTTCTTTGTTCCCCATTACTGCTACTCCAGTCTTATTTTTCAGCACTCCAATGTCTACTTTTGCCTCTCTTTTACCTTTTATATATCTAAAAAAAGCCTCTTGGAATCTTTTATATTATGAGCTAGCTTACCCGACCATTTCATCTTCTCCCCCCTCCTCTTACTGATTTTTTTTTTTAGTTATCCTCTGCTGGTTTTTAAAGGTTTCCCAATTCTCTGGTTTCCCACTAACCTTCACTATATTGAATGCTTTATCTTCAACTTTTATGCTGTCCCTGACTTCCCTTGTAGCCATAGTTGCCTCATCTTCCCCTTAGTGTGTTTCTTCTTCCTTGCGATGAATTTCTGCTGTGCCTCTCGAATTACCTCCAGAAACTCCTACCATTGCTGTTCCATTGTCCTCCCTGTTAGGCTCTCCTTTCAAATAATCCCTGGCTGGCTCCGCCCTCATGTCTTCGTAGTTACTTGTACTCAATTGTAATACGGCTATATCTGATTCTAGTTTCTCCTTCTCAAACTGCAGAGTGAATTTAGTGATATTATCATCGCTGTTCTTCACCATAAGTTTCCTAATCAAATCTGCCTCAATACCCATCACCAAATCCAGAATTGGTCTGTTCCATAGTGGGTTCTATTATGAGCTACTCCAAAAAAAAATTTTTTAGATATTTCACAAATTCCTTTTGTTGAGATCCTCTACCAGTCTGATTTTCCCAGTCCATCTGCAGATTGAAACCCTCCAAGATTATTGTAATAGTGTCTTTCTTGCGGTTGGTTGGCTCGCCGAGCTGGTTTGTTGTTGTTCCGCAGGCGTTTCATTACCCTGCTGGGTAACATCATCAGTGCAGCCTCCGATGAAGTATCGTTGTGTTTTCCTGCCTGGTTTTTAAACTCTGGAGTCGGTTGAGCTGAACTTCCAGCTTTCCTTCGCAATGGAGTGTATATGGGGTTGAGTCCTATGTGTTTGTTGATGGCTTTCTTCATGGGATACCAGGCTTCTTGGAACTCCCATGCCTGTCTCTACTTTGCTTGTCCCAGGATCTTGGTGTTGTCCCAATCGAATTGGTGGT
>JAHRHZ010000078.1:4986903-5015191 GCA_024137785.1 Ginglymostoma cirratum
ACCACCAATTCGATTGGGACAACACCAAGATCCTGGGACAAGCAAAGCAGAGACAGGCGCCGGAGTTCCTAGAAGCCTGGTACCCCATGAAGAAAGCCATCAACAAACACACAGAACTCAACCCCATATACGCTCCATTGTGAAGGAAAACCGGAAGTGAGGTGATCGCGCTCAACAGACTCCAGAGTTTAAAAACCAGGCGGGAAAACACAACGGTGCTTCATCGGCGGCTGCACTGATGATGTTACCCAGCAGGGTAATGAAATGTCTGCGGAACAACGGCGAGCCAACCAACCACAACACCCACAACCCGAGCTACAAATCTACTCCAAAACCTTAGTGACTCTCTTACTTGGCTTTTCTATCTCCTGATTTATTTTCTTCCCCACATCCTGACTACTGCTAGGAGGCCTGTGCACAACTTCCATCAGGGTTTTTACCCTTTGTGGTTCCTGAACTTCTACCTGCACAGATTCTACACCTATTATCATTTCTTGCTATTAATTTAGTTTCATTTCTTACTAGCAAGGCAGCCCGATCCCGTCTGCTCATCTGCCTGTCCCTTCGATAAGATGTGTTTCCTTGGATATTTAGTAATCTAGTGTAGATTTCACCACTCTGAAATATTATTTAATTCTGGCCTTTTCATCACCTGAATTTTAACTGTTTCACCATTTATGGCTGTGACTTGAGCTGTTAAGAACTGAGCTCTAGAATTCACTCTCAAGGCCCCTCCACCTCTCTTTCCTTGTTTAACTCTCCTTATACTGTAGCTGTTTGGCTAAGGGATTAACCATCTGCGTTAATATCTCCTTATGTCTCTTGATGTTAAATGTTGGTTTGTAACACTCCTTTGAAGCACCTTGGAATGTTTTATTACATGAAAGGTGCGATAAAAATACATTTTTTATTGTTTGAATAACGACAAAGCTGTTGTCTCAGTTGGTAGTACTTTGGTCCATAACCATGCACTGAACTTCCATCGGGGAGATTTGAGCATGAAATTCAGGTTGACACATCCAATACTCTTCGGAGTGGATGTTGCACCTTCAGAAGTTATGTGTTTGGATGAGAATGAGGTCCTTGTCTGCTCTCTTGGTTAGATGTAAATGATTCCATGACATTATGAAGCAAAATCTCTAAACCAGATAATGTGCTGTGCTCATCTTGCTGAGTTTCCTACGTTAAAGCAGTGACAGAACTTCTGAAGCAACGAAGGGTCTGGAAATTAGTTTAAGATGTCCCGTATTCATAAAGGTGTTGCCCAGAAGGAAAAACCAGTAAAACTTGTGAATAACTCATACTGGTGAGACTTGTGTACCTCAAAATGGAGTTCCAGCATGACCATTCATTTCTAAATATTACTGTTTTTATTTTTACTGGTTTTCCCCTCTTGAGTGCAAGTTCATTCCTTATTTAAGTTAACTGAATATTCTGCCACTCTGTTTATATAATTTGGTTGACTTTCTTACCTTAAACAAGGTGACTTCTAAATGTCCTCTATCCTCTTTACTTCTGCATTATATTGCAAGTGCTCACAGCTTTCCTTTTAATGAGTTTGACTAATTTCACAGCTGAAAGATAAAACAAAATACTGCAGGTGGTGAAATATTGAGACAAAAGCAAAATGATGGTTGCACATAAATCAGTTAACGTCTGTAGACAACAGAATAGTTAATGCCGAAGGTCCACCCTCAAAGCACTACTTCTCCCCACAGTTGCTTTCTTGATTGTTTTAGCAGTCTTTTTGTTTCCAAATTCTAACCTCCCACACAGTGACCTGTTCTTGTATTCTAGCTTTTACTGTTCTTGGGAATCAAAGATCTTTGCAATGTAGTAGGTATAGATGTTCTCCTATCGTCCAGATAAACTAAGGAACTAGTTAAATACCATCCTTGGGACAACAGCATTTGAAGTTATTGAGGAGGGAGGGAAGTGGGGTTGGAGGGGGAGGTGTGGGGGGAATAGAGAAGGGGAGAGAGAGAGAGAAGGAAGGAGGGAGAGAAGTGTAGTGGTGTACTTGCTGTATTGCGTAGGAAATGGTGGTGGGGTTGTTTTGAATAGGAAATATGCAAATCAGTTTGTATGTGAAGAGACCTGATAGGTGGGGATTTGAGGGTGGGGACATGAGATGTGGTTTTGATCCCTGGGAAATCATTTACTTGGGGGGGTGGGGGCGGTGGGGGTGTTGGCAGTGGTGGTGTGTATCCGTTGGCCTATGAAGCAATACTATAACTTACTTTCTCCCAAAGCTGTCCTTGACTGTCTGCAGCTGCTGGCTTTCCTGTGGCCTGGTCAGTTGCTCCTAACCGCTGTTGTAATATTTAAACAGACAATTCATGTCCTGTCCCACCCATTTTAAACCCGAATGTTGACTGCTTTAGAATTGGATTTGAGGTTTTTATAAAATGTAACATCTTATCTGACTCACTATACCCATTCTGTGGGTGATTAAACTATATTACAACACACTTCGATTGGGCAGAAAATATCTGACCTTATCTATTCTCCTGTATTTTTCAAAACTTTTTTTAGACACGCTGACAACTGTTTCGGAAACGGAGAATCTACAGCTAATGTTATATACTGTAAATATATTATTACACGCTTATTCAACTTTCAACACATTGGTTTCTGTTAAATCATGCAAATTGAGTACACTCTGGGCCTGTTTCAGATATTAAGTTTTGAAATGCAGATCAGAATCATAATTTGTTAACTCATCGAGAAATTAAAATGTGGTCTTGTGAACTTTATAGGTGGTTGCTGAATACAAGTCATTTTTTTGATTTGAATCAACAGGAGCTATCCTACCAGAGGTCTTGGCAAAACGGCGTTTGTGACCATGGCAACAGGCAGCAGTGATGGACCACGATGTTCATTGGGCCCAAAGCCAAAGCAGCATACCAACCGACTGATCCACGAGAAGTCTCCCTATCTTTTGCAGCATGCACACAATCCTGTAGACTGGTAATCACCTAGCCCTTTATAAGATTAGGGAATTGAAAATTTGATCTGAATGCCAGGCTGTTTATTCTGTAATAATAATCTATTTGAGATCATTGTGTGTATTAGGATAGAGGGGCTGACTGGCTTGCTCTGTTGTGTCTATGAATCCAAACGCTTTCTATTGACTTTCTTTGACTAAATTTGTTGTCAATGGATCTAACTCTTCCCCATTCTTGAAAGCAGGCTACTGGTTACCACCGTCCAGTCCAGTGACGCAAACTATCAGATGAGCAACAGAAACTGAAAGGCAAATAGGAAAACCAGAGAAAAGCATATTCAGCTCATCAAGAAGATTGGGATACCCCAAATTCCTTCTCAACTTTCCAGTGCAAAAAAGTCACACCCTGTTGTTAATATCTCTGTAATTGTCATTGAAAAAGCATGTACTCACATAGCAGAGAAAAGACATGGTAGGCAATTCATTCCAAATAGTTTATCCTGCATCGTTTACTTTGTTCAAACAGATCATCACAGTCAAATGATGACAGCTCGCTGCCAATGCCTGTTCAAGGGCACTTGTGCATAGGCAGTTAATAATGGACAAGCTAGTGATGCTCTCCCAATGAAGGAATAAAATAAACTTGGATGTGAAATATTACAATGAGAATGGAGTTGAGGATTTTCAGATCAGCCATTTTCTCAGCAGAGCTGACTCGATGAACCAAATGGCCTACTTCTGCTCCAATATCTTATGGCCTGATCTCTAGTCTGGGCCCTCAGTAAGTTGTAGCACCATAGTTGCTGCGGTGTGGCTCTCAACTGGAATTTCTTGTTCTGTCATGCTGTAATACATTGGATGACTTACTGAGCCAACATGAGAAACTTCTGTCTCATTTTTATATCCTTTTCCCTTCAGTAACACTTTCGTTTCCTAAAACCGTTTTTTTAAACTGAGATCAAATTGTGAAGTAGGAGCAAAGTAATTACTGGAAAAAGAAACCAAGGTTCACCTATTTTGCTTTCTATTAATCTGATAGTTGCATGATACAGAATTGTTGATTAGCATTGTTCACTAATCGTAGTAATTAGTCCACAATAGGTTGAGTCATGATAGGAACATCCTGGTGTCTTATAGCTTCAGGAGCATGGATCTGAGATCTGTTTCTTCTGAAGATGCGGCACTCACCACATTTCATGCCTCGAATTACATTTTTACACTATCCCAAAATATTGTTTTCACAATTTTATTGTTACTGTGTTTTAATTATCTAGGTATCCATGGGGCGAAGAGGCATTTGCCAAAGCAAAGAAAGAAGACAAGCCAATCTTTCTGTCAGGTACAATGTGGGTCAAGTTAATTTGGGCATCCTTTGTTTCCTTATGTTATCTCTAGTCTCTTCCGTACTATGTATTAATTCTGAAGATGTTGGAATGCCAGAGCTTTTAGCGTTCTTCTAAGGTTAACTCTGGGACTGTCTGTACATCTCCCAAATCTGAGGACTGATCTCTTGACTGCTGCATTGAGCGTTCTGGGAGAAAAGAACTGAGGAGTCAGTGGAGGTTGCCTTGCACAATTATTACAGCCATGTTTGATTGGATTTTAGTTTATCATCTCCATTGCTGGTGTCTTTGATCAGAGACAGGAGATGAGAGACAAAAGTTGAGCAGGATGCTTCTGTTAAACCTTGTCAACATATTTATGAGGAGATATTTATTTTATGATTTCCAGGATGAAATTTAGAGTTGCAGGCATTCAAAAGTGTTTTAAACTCCAAGGGTGGCTTGGGGGCTTTTACCATTTAATTTCAGAATGATGTATCATTTCTGAGAACTGGCTTATTTATTGAGCTAAAGTTGTAATGATGCAAACAGGAAATACTAAATATTAAAAACAAAATCCCCAGTTCTGCATCTCTCTTTTTTATTAAATTGCAAATTTGACAGAAATTACAGAATTGCTCGAGGGAACAAGTAGATCAGCAGAAAGCCAAACCGGTGCTAAAGAAAACATGTGTTTCTTCGCAGAACTGGTGGAAAATCTTAAATTTGATTTTATTCCCTGCATTTACTGACACTATTAATATTTTTGAAACATCATAAATATTAATTTCCTAAAAATATTGATAACTGACAATGGATTCCACTGTAGTCCGCATTGCTGTTAATGCTTAAGATGTAGAGATTGAATGGAGCATAGAATGCCATTGGACTTGGGGCGTTATGGTGTACAGTACAGACTTCTGTGTGTCGTGTGTAATAATTCGTGTGTAGTTATGTTTTTGCACTGAAGGCTTTCTCTTGGTTGTAGCAGTTGATGGAATGAAAGCTTTACGTACACTTTACTGAGATTGCACTTGTTAAAAGTTTTAAGTTCTAATTTATCTAGTGCCAAGGCAGATCATTCTTGAGGTTTGTGTCCTGTTTTGTTATTGCCCACTCTTGGACAGGCAACCACAGAGCTCTCACAACTTCCTGCATAACATGCCAAACCATGAGGAAGGCAGTCAGCTACGGGACACCCAGCCTTTGATGACTGTTATATCATGCTTAATCCCATCTCATCAACAGGAACCATGCAGTCAAACCTCTGGGAATATATTTTGCAAATCTAGTTTTGAAAGGCTCCTGTTTCTAACTGGCAGAAATCATAGGAAAATACTGTCAGTAGCTGAGGGCTGGGGGTTTGGCTTGTTTCTTTACTTTTATTTATTTGTGGGATGTGGGCGTTGCTGGCTGGGCCAGCATTTCTTGCCCATCCCTAGTTGCCCTTGAGAAGGTGGTGGTGAGCTGCCTTCTTGAAACGTTGCAGTCCTCCTTCAATAGATAGACCCACAATGCTATTATGGAGGGAATTCTAGGATTTTGACCCAGTGACAGTGAAGGAAAGGCGATATATTTCCAGGTCAGGATGGTGAGTGGCTTGGAGGGGGACTTGGAGGTGATGGATGAAGAGACAGGTAAGAGAGCTGGAATCCCTGCTCTACCATTGGAATTTCAGGGCCACTAACTTCTATTGAGTTAATTTTTAATGTTGAGAAAGTGTTGAGAAGGACAAGGCTCAAATTGCAGATGCTACCAAGGTTGAGAGCAATTTGGAAGGAAATCTGGTCACTCAAAAGTCACGCAAAGGAAATAAGAAAAGCCTTTCATCTTTCTTGCATGTAGGATGTCTCCTACTGCCTCAGCCTATGAAGTGTAGTCTCTGTTTTAATGTCACATTATACGGCAGCCATTTGTGCACAACAAGTTTCCACAGACTTTCGTAAAACAATAACTATATAACATTTTAATAATGTGGCTGAGGGATAAATATTGACTATAATACCTGAGACACATTCCCAGCTTTTCTGCAAAATCGTGCAATGAGATCTTCTAAACCAACTTGAAAAGAATGGAAAGGCCTTGGCTTAACATCTCATCTGAAGGATGACATCTCTGACAGAGCAGTACCCCCTCAGTGATGCACTAGAAAGTCAGCTTTGATTTTGTAATGTCTGTGGACTGCAGCTTAAAAGCCCAATTTCTGACTCAGGCCATGCATTGAACTACTGCTGACACCATTTGCTTATAAAATCCAGTGGGTTGGAGGAAGATAGAAATCTACAGGGAGTTGATGTGTCACATGTTTCCAAAATCCAACAACGAATGAAAGTCCAAGTTTGGCTGGTGATTGTTAATTTTAACAAGTGAGTATGTAAATGTCATATTTGCAGTTTAGGATTGGAAACCCAGAGAATCGCTGACCGCAGTAGTATTAATAATAATAATAAAGGACTTAGCTTACATGGGAGAAAGAAAGAGTGATGGAGGGTATGAGGGCAACTGGAGATTTTCTGTCAGTCAACTTGTTAAATCAGTCTTAAATATGGTGGCACCATTTGGTCTTGCGTGAAGTGAGGCTTTATGTAGTTGTTGAAGGAAAAGCAAGTGGTTTGGCAAACAAAATCATGAAACTGGGCTTCTTGCAGGCGTCTGTGATGATGGAGCAGAAAATGAAACTGAGGGCATTAAGTGGTGGAGGTAACGGAGACTATCAGGTGTCACTGGAGATTGTGAGAGAAGTGAAAAAGCCTCCATGGTATGTTTGAAAGAAATCAGATCCTCATTATCCCATTGACGTGAATGGAACAAATTAAGAGAAGCCGATTCAGCCATTCGAGAGAGTTTATGAATGTAGAATGAAGTCGTGCTTAAAACTGTGGAGAGCATTAAGTTAAGTGAAAACGTAACAGAGTGAGAATGAGGAGATAGTCTTGAAGTACTCTTCTGTCGATGAAATAACTATCAAAGATGAGTATTGTCTCAAGGAGCTTTCGGATGAGAACATATCCATGATGAATTCCCACTGCCATACTGATGAGATTGGCAACCTCAGAAAAGATGTGAGGCTGAAACATGGTCTTTTCCTCACCTGTGCTGTTGAATTATTGATTGAACAAACTAATGGGGGCCACTTGATTTAATTTAAAAATATACCTCTGGGTTGTTTCCTATTGTTATTATTTTTTCATCTCGTGGCTTTTTTATTTTATTAAATACTGTTTCTTTCCATTTAACTCCCCTAATCCCCACTCTATGTTATGATTGCTTTCATCTTGTTGTGGAAAGTATTGGAGCTATGATTGTAACTCTTTGACTTCACTGTGGCAGGTTTTGTTTCAAACCAAGTTGGGAAATAGGGATGTACTACCCTCTCATCAAAAGGGTGAGAAGCTTTGTCTGCCTTTCCTATCAGTAGATAGAAGAAAACAGCATGATCTTAGGACCCTGCTTTCCTCCACAGCTAGATTTCTACTTCAGTCTCAGTGACGAAGCACTGTGCGTGCATCCAGTTCATTTTTTTTTCTGTTTTTGTCATGTTCAGTTGGTTACTCTACATGTCACTGGTGCCATGTTATGGAACGGGAATCATTTGAAAATGAAGAGATTGGCAAAATCATGAATGAGAATTTTGTTTGCATCAAGGTTGACCGAGAGGAACGACCAGATGTTGATAAAGTGTATATGACATTTGTCCAGGTGAGCTTGTTGTTTAATAAAATCACTTGAGTTTTCCCTGCCTTACGTTTCATCAAGTTCCCAATGTTTGGGCATCATTCGGTTGATTGTAGTAGATGACTGAGCATCAGTAGACAAATAGTGAATAATATGAAATGCCTTGCTTCAGTGTCCCAAACACAAAACAGCTTTTTAATTGACATTTAACATGTTTTACTCTTTAACTCAGACACTGGGAAGTCAGCCAGCAGGCCATTTGAGTGAAGGCTACCTTGGGATCTTATATGTCCATTTAACAGGCAGGGAATAGCCAGAGTTTAATGTCTCCTCTGGAAGATGGCAACTTTGGCAGCCCCACTTCAATACTGCACTGAGCACCAGCATCCATATGTTCACAAGTCCTGAACTCACGTGCTCCGCTTTTTGCTACGGTAGCTACTTTTGAGCCAACGTAACAGTTACTTCCCATGACCACGTTTGTTTTCTTTTAACGTCCTGACGGAAAGGCTCTTTCAATCTTGCATTGGAGTGTCAGCCTAGATTTTATGCTCACCTATGGAATGAAACTTGTATCTGTTACCTGCTGATTCAAAAGTAAGAGTGCTACCCTCTGAGCCACAGCTGATGTGGTAAGTGACAAGGGACTGGCAGAGGACTGATTGTTTGTCCATGTGATGCCAAAATTGAAAGCAATGTTGAAAAGCAAACACAATGCTGTAACACAATCCTCGTTTTTCAAGGACCGCAACTTCCCCTCCACGGTGGTCTAAAACGCCCTCGACTGCATCTCTCGCATTTCCCGCAACTCATCCCTCACACCCCCTCCCCGCAATAACAACAAAAACAGAATCCCCCTTGTCCTCGCATGCCGTGCCACGCCACCAACCTCCGGATCCAATGCATCGTCCTCCGCCGCTTCCACCACCTGCAATCTGACCCCAGTACCAAAGACATTTTTCCCTCCCCACCCATATCTGCCTTCCAGAGGGACCACTCTCTCCGTGACTCCCTTGTCCGCTCCACACTCCCCACCAGCCCCGGCACTTTTCCCTGCAATTGCAGGAAGTGCTACACCTGTCCCTACACCTCCCCTGTCACCCCCGTTCTAGGCCCCAAGAAAACCTTCCACATCAAGCAGATGTTCACCTGCATATCTGCTAATGTGGTATACTGTATCCACTCTTCCTGATGTGGCCGCCTCTCCATCAGGGATACCAAGCGGAGGCTCGGAGACTGCTTTGTGGAGCACCAACGCTTGGTTCGCGACAAACGACTTCACCTCCCAGTCGTGAACCACTTCAGCTCCCCCTCCCACTCCTTGGCCGACATCTCCATCCTGGGCCTCCTGCAGTGCCACAACGATGCCACCCGAAGGTTGCAGGAACATCACCTCATATTTTGCTTGGGAACCCTGCAGCCCAACGGTATCAATGTGGACTTCACAAGCTTGATTGTACAGCAGCCATTTGTGCACAACAAGTTTTCACAGACTTTCGTAAAACAATAACTATATAACCTTTTAATAATGTGGTTGAGGGATAAATATTGGCTATAATACCTGAGACACATTCCCAGCTTTTCTGCAAAATCGTGCAATGAGATCTTCTAAACCAACTTGAAAAGAATGGAAAGGCCTTGGCTCCCCTCCCCCAACTGAATCCCAAAATCAGCCCAGCTTGTCCCCGTCTCCTTAACCTGTCCATCCCTTCTCCCACCTATCCACTCCTCCCACCTCATCCCCCACCCCCTCCTCCACCTCCTACCTACCAGCCTCATCCCCGCCTCTTTGACCTGTCTGTCTTCCCTGGACTGACCAACCCTCACCCTAACTCCCCACTTAGACTCATCTTTACTGGCTCTGTCCCCGCCTCCTTGACCTGTCCAACTCCTCTCCACCTATGTGCTCCTTTATCCATCTTCCATCCGCCTCCCCCTCTCTCTCTTTATTCCAGAATCCCAATCCCCTTCCCCTCCCCCATTTCTGAAGAAGGGTCCAGACCCAAAACGTCAGCTTTCCTGCTCCTCTGATGCTGCTTGGCCTGCTGTGTTCATCCAGCTCTACACCTTGTTATCTCACAATGCTGTAATGTCCCTTTTGTGTTGTTCTTCACCTATCAGATCCCATTGTGTAGTTCTCATGCAAACCTGTGGCTACAACCTACCAAATTACAGCCAGCCTATTTTTCACTCGGTCAGCCTGGCTTGTGTCAAGTTTACTAGCATATTATGATCCATCAGCTGCCACTTATGACAACTGTTTAGAGGCTATGATCATCAATGATTGCCCAAGGCTTTGTACCATCTCCAAGATACAGGTCAAGAGTGGGATGGAATATTCTCCAATTGCCTCAATGGGTACATCTCCAATAACACTTGAAGCTTGACACCATTCAAAACAAAGCAGCAAGTGTTGCTACTGTTACCGTTCACTGTCAATGCTGTCTGTGATCACATTCATCTCTGAAACAAAGGTTCAAGTCCCAGTCCAGAGCTTTTAGCACAAAATTTAAGAGGAGTAGGGTTTTCCTGGTGTCCTGGTTGATATTTGTCCCTCAAAAATTCAATTATCTGGTAACTTCATTGCCATTGTGGGAGTTAGTGTGTACAAAATTAACCTCTGTATACCATACACTACAACAATGGCTACCCTTTAAGTGGGCTGTAATGTTATTTTCTATCTCCTGAGATCATGAAAGATACTGTATACTTTCAAGTCTTTACTTATTTTCTATTCAAGTCTCTTCTCCAAGTGGTCTTGACAGTCTTTAATGCAAAGTGGAATTTACGTGAGCAGAAATCTTCTTTGGTTTCTAAGCAGAGCAACTGTTTCGCTGGAGCTGTAACAATTCCTGTTTCTTCCCTTTCGGCTGCAGGCAACAAGTGGTGGGGGCGGCTGGCCAATGAGTGTCTGGCTGACCCCTGACCTCAAACCTTTTGTTGGAGGGACTTACTTCCCACCTGAAGATGGATTCCACCGCTTGGGGTTTAAGACAGTGTTGAAGAACCTGGCTGAGCAGGTATGGGATGCATTGCTTTTGGATAGTGTGTAGAATAGGCTGGTCTTACAATTTTTCAATCCTTGCACACGTGAAGGGTATGGAGAGAAAGTGGGAGTGGGATACTGAAATTGCATGATCAGCCATGATTGTATGGAATGGTGGTGCAGGCTCGAAGGGCCGAATAGCCTATTCCTGCACATATTTTCTATGTTTCTAAGTTGTGGAGACATATGTGGAGTTGAGGTATAAATCAACAATAATCTGAAGTTCCCATGCTCTTCTGTCCTGGCAAAGACATGTTAGATAGGTAAACAGCAGTTGCACTCTTTATTCATGGGGCAGGTAGGAAAACTTTGCATAACTTTCCCGCAGTAGTTTGCAAGTGTATCTTAGAGGTATTTGGACAGATGGGATGTAGCTGCTGAGTCAAATTGAGGCAACCAAGTTAAGGATGGAGATGGAGCAAGAAAAAAGCATAACTTATGAAAAATCCTGTTTATTTCATATCCACTATTGCAAAAAAAAAGTTAAATTTTGATGTAACATTACTGAAACTCATGTGGGATACCAACATTAACCAATTGCCAGCAGGAGGTGTATTTTCTTAGCTAGTGCTTAAACCCTGTGTTTCAGAAGTTGTGCTTTGTTTAATCCCCAGCACAGAGATGTATTGGGGCATTAGAGAGCTTTAATGAAATTCATGATTTGTTCATGCCCTCAAACATTTCCTTTAGTGGAAGAGAAACAGGAAGGAATTAACTGAACGCAGCGATAAGATCCTGACAGCCCTGCAGAAGGGGGTAGAAGTGAGTGCCAACAAAGAGGCAGTGCCCCCGCCATGTGCCCGGGTGATGGAGAGGTGCTTCGAGCAGCTGGCTCATTCCTACGAAGATGAGTATGGAGGGTTTTGCGAATCTCCGAAGTTCCCTTCACCGGGTGAGGAAATATAAATTAATCTAAAAATGTGTATGCAGCTTTTGAATGGTCACAGAAACAGCAACTTGTATTTGTATAGCGTCCTTAATGTAACAGAATATTTCAAGGCTCTTCACAGGAGCATAATCAGGCAAAAACTTGTGATACTGTACCAAAGGTGGAGAAATTAGGACAACTGATCAAAAACTTAGGCAAAGAGATTGATTTTGGGGATGGTTGTATTGGAGCAGAGGATAAGAGAGAGAAATGGATTAGCCTAACGTGTTAGGGTTTAGATGGCTTGAATTTATGGCTGTCAATGGTGGAGCAAAGGAAGTATCAGGTGTACAAGAGATTAGAGTTTGAGGAATGTGGCATTCTTTGGTGTTTGGAGAACTGGAGCAGAGTGCAAAGTTAGTGAAGGGTAGTAAGATAATGCAGAGTCCAAACATAAACATACAAATTGGAAACAAATTAAGCCATTTGGCCCACACTACACCATTCAATAAGACCCTGGTTGATCAATTTGTGTTTCCAATTCCCATCTAACAAAAATCCATCTACTCAACCTTAAAAATCCAGTGACCCTGCTACCACTGCCTTCTCAGACTGAGTGCCTAAGTCATGCAATCGATGGGCTGTCTTTGGCAGGCTGCTAACTCAGGCTAGAGTCCTCTCCCTCTTGAGGTCAAAAGCAGATGATTTAGACTCCTAGAAATGTATGTTTTGAGCACTTCAACAAGCTCAGACTTGACTTCTGTGACAGGCACGGGCATTTCAGGTGCTAATGGTCCATCTTGGTGGGATGGTTGGAAAATTTAAGCTAAACGTGGAGCTTTACCTCCCCATTAGAGCTTCTGACAGCTCTTATAGACTTTTCAAATAAAGCTGACACAAACAGCTCACCTGAATCCTATGCCTTCAACAGCTCTGCACCAAGGAAAACATCAAGACCCAATATGGTAAAATTAGTCTTGATGCTTTTATAGTCACATCATCACTTGCAACAGTAACTGTAATAATGGAGGTAAAGTTACACTGCTGTTCTTTGTATTCTGTCCAGTCATTTGACCTACAGCTCATCCATGTGTATGATATTCTGGGTCCACCCTTTAGAACTTTCCTTTAATTTGGGAATATACTTAGTCCGAGTATCTTGAAATGCCCTCTTAAATGTCATCATCTGCTTCTCTTCTAACCTGTCCCCTTGTGTAGTACCCCAGTTCACTTCAGCTTGCTCAGCTTTCATGTCCACGATTGCCCTCATTTAAGGTTAAAATACGAGACTTAAACCCACTGTTCTCCTTTTCAAACTGAATGTAATATATGTGAGGGTCGGTTAGCTCAGTTGGCAAGTCAGCTGGTTTGGATGCGGAGTAATGCTAACAGCATAGGTTTGATTCCTGCACTGGCTGAGGGTCCCGTGAAGGACTGTCCTTTTCAACCTCTCCCCTTACCTGAGATATTTTGACCCTCAGGTTAAACCACCACTGGTCCCCCCTCTCTCTAATGAAATAACACCCTAGTGGTCTGGTAGGATTGTGGAAGGGGTCACTGTTACTTTAACTCTGAGGACATTTGTTAACTCTGTCACATGACAGCATTACAAGTCTAGTATAACCTGCTCTCTGGTTAGTTCTAGAAAGTTGGAGAGCAGCACAATCTCAAAAGCATCTAATAAACTCGTCATCCTGGTTATTATCGTCGGGTATTATAATCCCCTTAGAGACTAATAACTTTTAAACAGATGTAACTTTCCCAAATGACCGATGGAAATAAACTGGCAGACAAGATTTCTCTTTTGAACTTTCACTACAACAGACAAACTCAAATCAATGTGGATCAAATGTTAATTAATTAGAATTAGTCCCAAAAAGAAAGATAAGTTTCGCATTCACTAACAACTGAAGTAGTTCTTACAAAACACTTTTTACGCAGTGTTGTATTTGTGCTGAATATATAGCATTACAGTCCCACAGTTTGTGATGAAGAGTCATCTAGACTCAACATTAACTTGCTGTCTCTCTCTCCACGGATGCTGTTTGACCCACTGTGATTTCCAGTATTTTTTGTTTTCAGTTCACTTCACCAATGTCAGGCTAGGTTGAAATTTCCAGCGTCCTTTGAGAAATGTTCCACTCAGCCTGCACTTTCACAACTAAATTTACCACTGCCAAGAAAACCCTTGTCAATTCTTTGTTCCTCAAATCTTTCTTTCTTTTGAACAAATGAAACTTTTAACGCGTAACCTGTTTGGTTGTTAACACAAAACCATTCCCCCTGCATTTCCACAGCAGTTGCTTCTTTGTCTTGGTATCTCAAATAGCAGTTGTCCCTTTGTGGTGAGATCCCCTGAAAAGATGTTAAAAGTACCACCCTACTTTAGTGGGCTTCTGTTCAAGCTTATGTTTCCATGGTAACCAGCTTACGTGGGCACTTCTCCAAACTGAGGTATTTAAAGGCATTCCAGTTATACCCTTCTGTTTTACCTGGGGTTTTAAACATAACCATCTCATAGAATGCACTGTTCATGCCTAGGAAAGTAAGTTGCTTGGAATGTAGTGAGAGTGAGTGAAAGAAGTAGCAGATGCAGCTGAAGGATAAGATGAGCTTGGAAAGGTGAGAGATGGAGGAGAAACCAGAAAGGCAAGGTTTGGGGCTTGAATGAGGCACAGTGGATGCTGGGATAGCAGCAGAATAGATCACAATCTTGATGCTGTAGAAGTTTGCAAGCTCCTTGTTTATTTGAAATAGGTTGACAAGGGTAGACAAGGACAATTTAAAGAGGGACAGTAATAGAGAGAAGGGGCTTTGGAATACAACTACCATAAAGTTTTGACAGCTATTTTACTTTGCCTGTCCTCCCTCTATTCTCCTGTCTGTATGACCATCACTTGCATATGCTCTGTCACCTCCTCTTCTGTCTCTTCATCTCACACTGCACCTGATTCAGGATCCTTATCCTCCTCCACCAGTAGCCTTTCCCTACTTTGCATCTGCCATTTTCTCCAGTTTTGGATCTCAGCCTGCACTCACTGCGTTACCAAGGCTTGCTGACTGGACTTCCAGCGCTCAGTGCTTCTGTCTTTGTGAAAGACCTTATTGCCGTTTGAAACTCACTAAAGTCTCCCTTGCTGCAACACACTGTTTCCCACATCACCTTCAAGAGCTTCACCACTTGTCTGCCGTTGTCTGTGCTGTGCATTGTTAGCCATGGGTAAACAGAACTTGGTGCAAGTTAAGCTATGGCCCCTATGCTTGCTCAAAGTCAGAAATCACATGACATCAGGTTATAGTCCAACAGGTTTATTTGAAAATTTTGAATAGACCTGTTGGACTATAACCTGGTGTTGTGTGATTTCTGACCTTGTCCACCCCAGTCCAACACTAACACCAACACCTCCATGTTATGCTTGCTCATTAATTTCTAGTATGCCAATGTCTCTCATTTAAAACGCTCAGCCCTTTTTTCAAATTCCGCCGTAGCCTTTCCCCTCCCTACCTCTGTATCCTCCTCCCGTCCTACTAACCTCTGAGATCTCTGCGCCCCTCTGATTATAAAAACTTGATCATCTTTGATATTAGTTGCTTATAGCTTGTTGTTGGAAGCCAGTTGCAGTTAGCTGTCTAATTCCTAATGTTTGGAACTCATTACCTCATTCTCCGCCTTTATACCTGTCTCCTTGCCTTTAAGACACTCCCTAAAAACATTTCCTTTCACCAAACCTACACTTGTGTTCAAGGTCAAATTTTATTTGGTTACCCTCCTGTGAGATGCAGTGGGAAATTTTACTTTGTTGAAGGTGCTGTATAAATTCAAGCTGTTGCTGAATGTTTTATTTCACAAAAGAGACTGAACATTGTAAGTTTTATCAATTATTTCAATCTTAAAACCAATGATTTATGTAAGGGTAGAATGTAAAGCTGCATCATATCTAGAGTCCATGTATAATTGTGAATGTCCTTTGCCTTACTGCACTTCAGGACAGATTATATTTCACCCTGGCTGCTGCCTTATATATGATTCTTTTTGCCACATACAATTTGCACGCTTTCTGCTCAGCAGCAGCCAGGGCCGTGAATAACTGCTGTTTTCTTTGAATTTGTTTCTTTCTGATTGATGTTATTTCTGTTCAAACTCATTTGACTGTGAGTAAAATCTGAGGCCTTTGGACATAAAATGTGGTACAGAAACTTACAATTGCATCAGGTGAACATGGCTGAAAACGAGATCTGAATAGCCCAGTTCTGTAAAGGAGTATTTGCTTAATCCTGAACATCACTTTGTGAGCAAGGGTACCAAGGCTTTTATTTTTGAAAAAATGAGTGAATGCCATGTCTGTTTAACACCATTTTACATTATTTATATTCATTCCACCATCAAGCACTACTGGGGATGCCAGACTGGAGCTAACCCAGTGGTTCAGAAGCAGTGATGTCTTACTGCAGTTATACAGGGCCTCGGTGAAGCTACACTTGGAGTCTTACATGCTGTTTTGGTCTCCCTATCTAAGAAAGGATATGCTTGCCATAGAGAGAGCGCAGCAGAGGTTCACGATGATATAGGGGTGGGGGGTGTTGGGGTGAGGGGGGCAAGACTGTCCAAGGAGGAAAGGTTTGTTCAACTACGCCTTTATTCACTAGAGTTTAGAAGGATGAGAGGTGATCTGATTGATATATATAAAATTCTCACAGGTTCGCACAGACTACATGCAGAGAGACTGTTTCCCCTAGTTGGGCAGTCTAGGAACAGGGGACACAGTGTCAGAATATCAGATAGACCATATAGATCTGAGATGAGGAAAATGTCCTTCACTCTCAAGGATAGTGAACCTGTGGAGTTCTGAACCACAGACTGCTGTGGAATCTAAAACATGTTCAAGAAAGGGAAAAAATTCTGGATTTTAAAAACAGCAAAAGCTCTGAGAAGAAGGCAGGAATATGGTATTGAGATAGAGGATCAGCTACGATCATATTAACTGGTGGATCAGAGAAGGGCTAAGTGGTCTACTCGTGCACCTAGTTTTAATATTTCTAAGTAACTGGACTTAGCGCATCGTTGTTGCCGCAATTTCCCTACTTGCGGTGATGTTCTTTCTTTCTCTGAAGATGCTGAATCATGCTGGGTATACTGCCAAAAACACTGACTCCACTCTGGTGTACACCACCAATAAGGCCATCCTTTGAAATCCTGGTCATAGAACATCAATGAGATCTTCATTAGCAGGGGTCCTGGCATTAAACCACATCACCGTCCCTGCCAGGCACATATGCTTTCATTTTTCGCTGGTGATTTCCTTTCCCCTTTTTATCCTACTTTCCCTGACCTTGAGGCAAAATGGTTAAGGTTAAGTCGAACTAATTCTGCACAAGGATCGATTTTTTAAAACAAAAACATGAAGGCATATTTCTCAGTGTGTGTCACACACTGAGTGACTATTGATAAGTAGCCAAAAGCAGCATCAATTTGCATGTGATAAGATCTTATAACCGTAAGTCAGGCGGTTTGCCAATTGATGGTATTGTTGGCTGAGATGGAATATTGGCCTAGACGCTGAGAGAATCCCCTGCTTTTGTTTAGATAGTGGACGTGAACTACCAGATCAGACAATTAGTCTGTGACTGCCTTAGTTACTACTGATGTGTTGGTGAAGGATTAACTTGCTTCATTCACCAAATCTGTCATTTTCCATGGGATATTACTTGTAGGAGATTTCAGCTGCGTTATGTGTTGTCTCCACACATGAACTCCTTATAATTTGTCCAAATGCAGTGCTAACTTTTGAAGATGTATCTGATGTAACAGTCTGTAATTCTGTTCCTTTTAACTGAAGTGATAGTAGCAGAGGTTACATGTCTGCCACTGCTTTGCCTTTCCTCAAAAATACATGGTGGGGATGTTTTGATTTGTAAGTGCTGGCCAAGACTGTCATTACATTTGATGCAATTAGCAGAGGGAATGAGATTAATTAAGCAGGTGGGTGACAGGATTTGGGTTTTAGACACCTGAAGATTGAAAGGAAGGTAGCTGAGCGGTTCCACAGTTTTTGAGAGCTTTGGAAGCAACACTCCGATGTCGAGGAACGTGCAGTAAGTTTTGATTTCAAAATCTGGAAGAGGCAGATGTATATGGAAGGGCAAGTGCAACAAATGAGGAAGGCCTATGTGAAGGGTAGAAGCAGCAGACAGAATTGTCCATATTTATCAGAAAATAGAAGAGTGAGGGAGACAGGTCTTCAGTGGAGAAAGATACAGTCATAGGGTCATACAACATGGATCAGACCCTTCAGTCCAACTTGTCCTAACCAGATGAGTTTCCTAAACTGAACTAGTCCCATTTGCCTGCATTTGGCCCATATCCCGCTAAACCTTTCCTATCCATGTACCTGTCGAAATGTCTTTTATAGAGTCCGATTTTGGAAGATAAGCTGAAAGAGAGTGTTACTTACTAAATGGTAAAGTCTAATCCTCTGGCCAATACCAACTCTCTGTAGATTGGATAGATCTCATATATCTGTCTGTTATGGTGGACTGGAACAGTGGTGAATTGATTGTCTCTGTCTCTGGTTTTCACAAAGTAATATATTGCTTTTACTCTAACAGTTAACTTCAATTTTCTATTCCGTTTCTGGGCTTTGAACAAGAGTGAAGAGAAAGGAGCCCAGGCGCTGCAGATGGCTTTACACACTCTGAAAATGATGGCTCTTGGAGGAATACATGATCACATTGGGCAGGTAGGAGAGCCCATTGTGGTGTGAAGAGACCTTTCGGAAAGAGGTTGTGGAGGAGAATAATTGTGGGTTTAAGGCAATAGTGACTTGGTTAGGCTGAGTAATAGCCATATGTTTGCTTTGAAAGGCAGACTTGCATTTGTACTTGTAAAACAGCAAAGTGTCATCAACAATTGTATAAAATGGCACTCGCACAGCAAAGGCCTCATTGACACTCATTTTGAGTTTAATCAGGACCACTTGTTGCTGATATCGTTGCATTGCAAAACATGGACAAAAGTGCTGAACTCAAGACAGTAGGCAAGAATGACAGCTGTTGACATCAGTGGCATTAGGGAACCCCAGGAAAGCTGAAGTCAGTGAGAATCGGAAGGTGGGTATTTTGACTGGTTGGAGTCATAACTAGCACAAGGGGACATGGATGTCATTATTGGAGATCAGTCTCCTCAGCTCTCGTGCAGTTCTGCAGGAGTTTTTCAGGGTAGTGATTATAGGTCCTACCATCTTCAGTGCTTCATCAATAACCTTCCATCGATCATAAGGTCAGAAGTGGGAATCCCACTGATGATTGCAGTATGTTCTTTACTATTCGAGACTTCACTGATACTGAAGTAATCTACGTCCACATTCAGCAGAACTTGGGCAACATTCAGGCTTGGGATGTTAAATAATATTCATGCCCCTGAAATGGCAGGCAGGTACCATCTATGATGAGAGAGAACCTAACAATTGCCTCTTGACGCCAATGATGTTACTGTTGCTGAACCTGCGTTGTAGGAGTTATCATTGAGCAGAAATTGAACTGGACGAGCCATATATAGCAGAGGAATTCTGTGGTGAGTAACTGCCTTTTGTTTCCCTAAAGCCTTACCATCATGAGGCACAAGTCAGGAATGTGATGGAATACATACTACTTATTTGGATGGTTGCAGCTCCAACAATTCTCAAGAAATTTATACCAGCACACCATCTACTTCTGCAACACAGTGACAACAATGTGTAGCATATACAGGGTGGTCTGTAACAATTTTCCAAGGCTTCTTTGACAGCACCTTCTAAACCTGCACCTCTGCCACCTATAAAGACAGTGGCAGCAGATATTTGGGACCACTAGCAAATGCAAGTTCCCTTTGTGCCACACACCACCCTGACTTGGAAATATATCATTGTTCCGTCATTATTGCTGGAAGTCATTTCCCCAGCAGCACTGTGGATATACCTGAACTAGATGAATTGCAGTAGTTCAAGGAGGCAGCTCCAACCAATGTCCATGTTCCATTTTTCAAAAAAATTAAAAACCTTTTATCAAGATTCCCAGAGCACCTTATCTGAATAACTTAGATGGAGTGACTGTCTATGTCTGTTGACCAGGATTCTAGGAGAGAGGCTTTTAAGTACTGTTATAATACTTAATGTTTGCCCAAAGAACCAAAGCAGGTGAATGCCTGGTTATAATGTCTCAACCAAAGGCATTCCTTCAACCAATGTTTCACTTCCATCATGCAACTATCTTCCTGGGTCCTGAGCTGAAATTTTAGTGTGAGTTCTACCACCTGAGTCAAGCTAATGCAATTCTATTTACATTTATTCTGATTCTGTCATCTACCATGCATTTCAGGATTGGACCAGTGAAATATGGTGCACATCTTGCAGTCCTGACTTTGCAACTAGTTAGAAGGATCGGTAGAGATCGACTCAGAAACTTCAATTACAAAAACCTTTTATAATAGCACCTTTTCAGGTTGTAAAATGTTCCAAGACACTTCATAGGAATAGTGTGAGATAAAATTTGATGCCAAGCTATATCCATGGAGTATTGGCAGAGATTACCAAAAATTTGGGCATAGACTGATTTTAAACAAGTGCCTTGCATGGAGAGGTTTGGGGAGTGAACTTCAGAGCTTGGGGCCTAGTCAGCTCAAGGCAGGGCCATCAGTGCTGGAGTGAGTAAAATCAGAAATGCATATGAGACTATGGACTATGGAAAGATCAAGAACGTCTCATGCTTGTAAGATGAGAATTTTAACATTGAGTCTAGAGCCAATGTATATCAGTAAGCACTGGGCTGTTGGTTGAATGGGATGTGTCTGGTCTGGTCAGCAAAGTTATGAGTAAACTCAGTTCATGTTGGGTGGAATATAGGAGGTTGGTGAGGACGACATTGGAATATTAAGATCCAGCGGTAACTGGCTATTAGGTTATTTTCTGAATAAGACAGCACCTAACTCTGATATAGCTATGTTTGTACCCTTTATTGTGATGGATATAGTTCTGCCAAAGGCTTTGCCTCCATTTAACCAGGTCCACTACTGTATCTGTCAGAAGGATCTTAAACGTTATCTTTTGGCTTATTTTTGTTACACTCACAGAAACCGCTTCCTCGTAGCATTTAATCCTGAAACCATGCAATATCGGCTCTCGAATTTTGCAGTGAATAAGACTTGTACAATTTTCAGCAGATGAGTTCAGGCAGAGTCAGAGTTGAGTGATGTTATGTAGGTGGTGGTCTTGGTGATGGAAAGACTTGTGGTCAGAAGCTCATCTCCAATACAAACATTGATGCAGTTTGGTCTCAGTTCCAAGGAGAAGGTTGGCTGGGGAATAGTGTGTGGTGGAAAACAAAGACAGTGCCTGGATGTAAAACATGTTGGGTGACATTTCGGGGACAGTTGGTGAATTAAACCTTCGATGGTACCAGTGTCTGTGGAAAATTGAAATCCCTGGAGAGACACTCCAGTGAGTGCCACTCCTTACTCCAATTGAGTAATACACAAGTTCTAAATTAACTAGAAGTTAATGACAGTTGCAAGAGCAATTATGGAACCGGCGAGATTTAATTCATCTGGGAACACCACAGCTCCAACTTTATTTTGTGGCTCAGTCCCTATCTTTCTTTTCACCACAATCATTGTCTGGCCGATGACCTCAATGGATAAAACCCATTTTTCCTTTTGGTATAGTTTTTGTTCTTTATTCTTTCCTGGGATATAGGTGTCATTAGCAAGGATGGAATTCTGTAAGAAGCATGGGTGAGCTAGATGGGGTTTTTACATCATGGTCACCATCACTTCGTACTTATGAATTGAATTTAAATTCCGCTAGCTGCTATAGTGGTATTGAACTTGTGCCCTGGGCATTTGCTTGGGTCACTGCGTGACTAGTCCAGTGACATTACCACTGCATCACCATCTGGCTACACCTTCAGAAATGTCCTCAATGTCAAACTCTTATTTTCCTACTTCTACTAACAGTTACTTGTATATTTTCTTTTTGTACACCCCACCCCAACACCTGACCACCATGGGAAATATTGCCATGTTTAATGCTCCAATAAACCAATAACTGATCAGACAACACATGACTGCAGTATTGTTACTACATCTTCTGATGCCACAAATTCCATTCTGACAGAAAAGTTCTCTCCTGTCATTATCTAACTCCAGCACTGCCTCCATTGGAAAGTTTCTAAGCATTTGGTCTTGGTTTGTTTGTAGTGCACTCTACGTAGTGAGTTTTTGCAGGAGCCTCCTCATTATAGTGTGTCACCCTGAGGCTAGGCAATTGTGGCTCTGGAGGGTCACATTGACTGTAGGGTGTATATGACCTACTTGCTAAAAAGTAGAGGAGGAAGGAGCTTGTGTATTTAATTATTGATAACCCTTGAATATTACAGGGTGTTTAGTTGGCAGTGCTTCTGTAACATAATGAGATCCATTTGTTGCCAACTTGGCCCCATGGGCTGGAGTTGCAGCATGGTCTGTCTGCTGGCATAAAATTGCTTTCTCGTCCCTTTAGGACTTGCTGACCCATTGGCTCCCTGTCCACCTTTGCCTCCATTTCAACCTTGTCATCTTATGTTCAAATCCCTATGTGGTCTCCGTCTTCCTTAGATTTGTGAACTTCAAAGCATAACCCTGTCAGATATCTGCACTCATACTTACATCTCCACCATTTGTGGCCATGCTCGCGTTTGCATCAGCTCTTGAGCTCTCAATCACCTTCTATCTACTTTAATACACTCATTAAAATTTCAGTTAAGCTATTGGTCGCCTATTCTTCTGTGGCATGGTGGTGTCACATTTTCTTTGGTTATACTCATGTAAGTACCTTGGCACATCTTCCGATGTTAATGGTGCCCTACAAAGACCAGTTTAGGGGAAGTGGTGGAATAGTGATAATGTCACGGAGCTACTAATTCAGAGACCCAGATTAATGATCTGTGAGATGTGTTCAAATCCTACAGGTAGTGAAATGCAAATTCAATAAAAGTTGATCAAAAATAACCGTTGTGATTTTTTTTTTCACAACAATCTAGTTTACTAATATCCTTCAGGGAAGGAAACCTACCTTATTTTCCTAGTCTGTCCAACAAGTGAAACCAGACCTGCTGTGATATGGTTGACTCGTAACTTGCCTCTAACATGGCCGAGAAAGCCATTCAACTGTTTCAAATCGCTACAAAGTCAAAAGAAAGAAAGCTTAAACTAAACCCAGGAAGTGATAATGGGGAACACCATATCCACTCTGCAAAGTCCTCCTTCCAATATTTGGGGGCTTGTGCCAAAATTAAGAGAGCTGTCCCACAGCAACAGCCTAACATTGTCTGTAAGGTATGATTCTGTGAGTATGAATATATCTTAGACACAACTAACACTATGGCAGGAGGTGGGGGCACAGTGGCATTCCATCAGGAGGAGTTTCCTGGGAGTCCTAAACCTAGGCTCCATACCAGATGACATCAGGTCAGACATGGGCAAGGAAACCCCCTGCTGCTTAGCACTTATTGTCAAACTGTTCCAGTAAACCTACATCACTTTTATCTAACTTACAAAGTGGAAAATTGCCCAGTGTCCTAGGACCAACCACCTTCAACTACTTCATCAATGATCTTCCCTCCTTCATAAGGTCAGAAGTAGGGATGTTTGCCAATGTTTGCACAACTTTCAGCACCATTCACAGCTCCTCAAATACTGAAGCTGTCCATGTCCAAATGAGGCAACATCTGGAGAATATCCAGGTTTGGACTGTCAAAGTGGCAAGTAACATTTGCATGACACAAGTGCCAGGCAGTGACCAGTTCCAACAAGACAGAATCCAGCTCTCACTCTTTGGCATTTAATCGCATTACTATCACCTGAGTCTCCAACTGTAAACATCCTGACAGTTATCATTGACCAGAACCTACTGGACTAGCCATACAAACCCAGTGACTACAAGAGCAGGTCACAGGCCAAGATTCCTGCAGTGAGTAACTCATCTCCTCACTCCCCAAAGTCTTTCCAATGTCTACAAGGCATAAGTCAAGACTGTGATAGAATACTCCCACTTGGCTGCATGACTACATTTCCAACAACACTCAGGTTTGCAGATGACACAAAGATAGGTAGAGGGACAGGAAGTGGAGAGGCTGCAGAAGGTCTTGGACAGGCTGGGAGGGTGGACAAAGAAGTGGTAGATGGAATATAATGTGAGTAAAGTGTGAGGTTATACATTTTGGTAAGAAGAGTGGAGGTGTAGACTATTTTTTAAACTGGGAAAGGCTTCAGAAATCTGAAGCATTGGGAGTCCTAGTTCAGGATTCTCTTAATATTAACATGTAAGTTGTTTTGGCGGTTAGCAAGGCAAATGCAACGTTAGTGTTCATTTCAAGATAGCTAGAACACAAGAGCAGAGATAGTACTGTTGAGGTTGTAAAAGGCTCTGGTCAGGCCACACTTAGAATATTGTGTCTTTTTCCTTTATTCATTCATGTGATGTGGGCGTTGCTGACCAGGCAGCATTTATTGCCCATCCCTAATTGCACAGATGGCAGTTGAGAGTCAACCACATTGCTGTGGGTCTGGAGTCACATGTAGGCCAGATGAGGTAAGGATAACAGATTCCTTCCCTAAAGGACATTAGTGAACCAAATGGGTTTTTCCGACAATGGGTTCATGGTCGTCATTTAGATTCTTAATTCTAGACATTTTATGGAATTCAAATTCCACCATCTGCCATGGCCGGATTTGAACCCAGGTCCCCAGAACTTTATCTTTGTCTCCGGATTAACAGCGATAATACCACTAGGCCATTGCCTTCCCATATTTGAGTAGTTTTAGGCCTTAATCTAAAGGTGGATGTGCTGGTTTAGGAGGGGGCCGAGAGGAGGTTCACAGGAATGATTCTGGCGATGAAGGGCTGTTATAAAGAATGGTGAACACTTTGGGTCTGTACTCAGTGATATGGTGGGGCAGGGAGATTGTTATTGAAACTTCCAGAAAACTGAGAAGTCTGGATAGAGTGGACATGGAGAATATGTTTCCACCGGTAGGAGAAATTTAGGACCACGGAGCACAACTTCAGAGTGAAAGGCTGAGGGGACCTTTAATGAGAAGATGGTGAATCTGTGGAACTTATTGCTGCAGAGGGCTGTGGAGGCCAAGTCATTGAGTATCTTTAAAGCAGAGATAGATAGACATAGGTTAGTAAGGGGACGAAAAGTTACAAGGAGAAGGCAGGAAAATGGAGTTGAGAAATAAATCATCCATCATGCAGGTGGAGCAGACTTCATGTCTCAGATGGCTTAACTCTGCCCCTTGATCTTCTGGTCTTGTTATCTAAAAGGCTTGACACCATCCAGGACAAAGCAGCCGACTTGTTTGGTATCACATCCACAAACACCACTCCCTCCACCGCTACTGCTGAGTAGTAGCAGTGAGTACAATCTACAAGATACACTTCAGCAATTCACCAAGGCTCCTTAGATATCACCCACGACCACTTCCATCTAGAAGGGTAGGGGCTGCAGATACCTGGATCAAAAGTGAAAATGCCAACTGGTGGATCAGTTGAGTATAGTTTTATTTGTCAGCGTTTAATGTTTGGTACCATGACTGTTCATGTTGAGCTGAAAGTGAGCCTTTTGATTTTCTTTGCTCAGGTTTATATCCGCCAGACTGCATTCCTTGGAAACGCTGTGATTCTGCCGGATTTAGGCCACCTATACCCAATCTTGAGAGCATATTATCCCACGATAGTTGTGGAGTTCAGTACAAGTCTCTGATAATAAAGACACCCTTAATTATATCATGTCTTTAATGACCCTAGGGCAGGCCAGAGAGCTTCACAGTCAATGAAGTACTTTTGGAATTAGGGTGTCGGAATGAATTGTCCATTTCAGGAAGTCACAGGTGTTGACATTGTCCCATATTCGTGTTTGAAAGGTAATGTTGCTCTGCTCTGCACTAGGGTTTCCATCGCTACTCCACAGACAGGAGGTGGCACGTTCCCCATTTTGAGAAGATGCTGTATGACCAGGGGCAGCTGGCTGTGTCCTATATAGAAGCGTATCAGGTAAGCGACTCTTTCAATTCTCCGTGTTTTGCTCTCTTTGGTGAAATTTATTGGCGTGAACGTGAACACCATTAATTAAGGGGACTAGAACATGTCTCCATTTTGGCCGTAACTCTGTCAAATACCCAGAGTAGTATACCATGGTGTTAGATAGTGTAAAGCTCTCTCTACACTGTTCCCTTCAAACAATTCCAGGGCAGGGAGAGCATTGGGTTAGATACAGATTAAATCTCCCTTCGTGGTGTGGGGTGAATTTACTGAAGTACTGTGAACCTACCACCATGAGGAATCCTCAGTCTGGATTTACATCATAATTTTAAAATGGGAATCCCTTAACCCCAAACATCATCTTCCCAGACCCTAAACTCTTGAATTCCATCTTCAGCCTCTTTGCATCTTGACTTCTCGTCATGTGTTTAATTTCCTACTTAACATCTACACCTTTGACTGAACTTCTAGTCATGTCTAATGTCACCTTTTCGTTTGGCTTGGTGTCAATTTTGACTGATTATACCCCTGTGAGGCAAGCTGGACCAGCTTCTTTAATTAGGAAGTGTTATATAAATGCAAGTTGTCATCTAAATGTGTCCTGATAAGAATTTACAAATCTCACTCATCCCAAATGTAAGGAAATTCTCAATCCTCCCGGACAAATATCTGTGAATTTCAGAGATTAAGTATCTCAGAATAGCTCTTGTCTTAAAAAATGCTTACTATTATTGTTCCTTTTAAAATTAATGTAATGTAATTGTATTTTTAACAATGTGGGAGGCTATTTTTGTTGGCTCAAATATTCAGAAGACAGCCTTTGGAGCAGTGTATGTTGGAGTTGCACATTGGGACCAAGTCGAATTTCAAACATAGCTGACTGCAAAAATTGAATTTTCTGATGCACAATTTCTACGTGCCTGAAAGGCTCCAAAAAGAGTCCCTTACTGTGGGACAATTCTGAAGTTGCTGACTCACTGGTTACACAGAAAATGTTAAAGGATTGAAAACCTACTCTACCACAGATAGCTATTAAATTTAACCCTCAACTCCTCACTGATGCTGCTCCCCTCTCCCTAGACTTGACCTAAGCTACCCTCTGATGTCTTGACTCTACTTGCCTCAAGCTGACTTGGCCCTGACTTTTCCAAGACACTCATTCGCTTACCTGACACCTTCCCTCCCTCCTGCCGGCACCTACGTGCTACCCTACATCCCTTCCCAAAACTAATTGTGCACCCTTTTTCTCATACTCTGTTCAAGTGCCTTTGGGTCTTCAACAATTTACACCTCAAATATGACAGCAAAAGGGACATGTCTTGGGCTACAATGTTACTCCTGTGTTGGTGGATTTCTCCCTGGTTTCCTCGGATAGATACCCTCAGGACAGTCTAGACTAGGAAGTTTGACTGGAAAAGTCACACTGATAAGTGGGTAATTTTTAAAGAGCATTACTGTTGGTTGAACCTGTTTTGGCAGTAACTGGTACCTCTGGGCCAATCAATTTGTTAGAAATTTGTGATGCTGCGCATTTCTTCATTAGTCACCAGAGGGAGCTAGTGACATATGAATCCCAATAATGTGACTGGACTGGGCAAACTGCAGAGAGTGAGAAACTGCTGCAACATTTGGTTCATGCTGGTTTGATTTTTGGTTCTCAGTTGCATTTTTTTTTTAAGAAAAGAAGATTTTGTTTTAAATATTTCTCCAACCTTGTTTCTGAAAGGTTTCACCTGACATCCTGGACTACGCAGTTGGTGAATTGTATGGATAAGACAGTCAGGGTTTTGAATTTGTCACGTTTGGAATGGGGCATCAAGATGCTGATTATTCTGTTGACTGTAACACTGTTCTCCTCCTTCTGTACTCCCAGTCAGAAACCTAAGCTGCCTTGCCTGCTCTAAATATTGGCCAGGGCCTTGTTTTGCTTCCATTGTTCAGAGGAGGCCTGCACCATAAATTCAGGAATTCATACCCCACTTTCCAAGAAATAGGCTGTTTAACACTGCTGGAAATCTCCATTTTAGTGCAAAAAAACCCCTCCAATAATCTCTGTACAATCCACTTCTAATTGTCTGTCTGTCTGTCTATGCTGCTACCATCACCCCTCTTAATAGTGTGTGTACAGTGAACCTTTTAATGATGTACAAAAAGAGAAGTTGCTGGAAAAGCTCAGCAGGTCTGGCAGCATGTGTGAAGAAAAAAATCTGAGTTAACGTTTCGGGTCCAGTGAGGGTCAAAACTGAGGAAGGGTCACAGGACCCGAAACGTTAACTCTGACATTTTTTCAAGCTCCCTCTGGTGACTTTTTTTTTCAAGTCAGAGTTAACGTTTCGGGTCCTGTGACCCTTCCTCAGTTTTGATCCTCATTGGACC
>JAHRHZ010000078.1:5015591-5051625 GCA_024137785.1 Ginglymostoma cirratum
TGAGGGTCAAAACTGAGGAAGGGTCACAGGACCCGAAACGTTAACTCTGACATTTTTTCAAGCTCCCTCTGGTGACTTTTTTTTTCAAGTCAGAGTTAACGTTTCGGGTCCTGTGACCCTTCCTCAGTTTTGATCCTCATTGGACCTGAAACGTTAACTGACTTTTTTTTCTTCACACATGCCGCCAGATCTGCTGAGCTTTTCCAGCAACTTCTGTTTTAGGGTCTGATTTACAGCATCTGCAGTTCTTTCGATTTTTCTTCTAATGATGTAGTCTGATTTTATTGCCCCTGATACGATCTATGCATGTTCACCTTCTGATTCTGCCTGGGTGGGGCTCCCTCCCCCCCCCCCCCCGCCCCCCCCCCAGCGCAGCCTGTACAGGATTCCTCCCCATGCCCTTCACTCCACCCCCATGCAGCCCTCATGTCTGAATTTTACCAGTGAGCATTTTGTAGAAATGAATTAGATTTTAGTGATGTGTCACCGTACCTTACCCTGAGAGAGCTAGCTCCACTAATTGAAACCCATATCACTGCCCAAAATAACTGCGGGTGAATGGTGTGATCACATTTGTGTGATTACAGAAGAGAAGTGATCATTACTGTGATATTTCTGTAGCTCTGGACGGTGGAAGCTCTCTCAGTCATTTCAACTCGGAATGTCACTTTCTGACAAACAAACTGGTGATGTAGCTTGTTCAGAGGTCATGCAGGAAACTGTTTCTGTTAAATGGTGACTGCAGTGACCCATGAGTGACCACATTTTTCTCACCTTTAGGGAATGATATGGCAAACCTGTCCAAATAGGTATCTGAAATGATCAATCCGATGAAATGTCACAATTTGACACGAACTGTAAATCATTGTACCCCAGATTTCATTTCATTATGCACCTTTCAATGACAGGTGAAATTTAATTCCCTTCTGGTAGTGGGTTGGATGTGAGTGGGGGCAGACATCATGGAATGTGGAGAGAAGGCAGGAGATGCAATTCCCATTTCCTTCCTGATTTCCCTGGGTTTCAGTCAGTGCCTTCAAGCACAGCCTTCCACCTTAGGCTAATTGAGGCCCTTATGTAGCTATGTAATGACCAGCCAGCCCAACTCATGTCCCTGTGTTTAGGATCTCCTTCATCTTCACTGTTTCAGGGGCCTGCTGAGGTCCAATCTTTTAACATAAAGATGCACAAGTCACAAATGTCAGGGAGAGTTTCAAGGTAAACCTTTGCTGGATTGCTTTAATTGACAGACATGGGATAAGGGAAAAAGATCCATCTGTTATAATGAGAGGTGGTGTAAACTGATTTGGTAGGGGATCGGGATACAGAGTGGAGGCACAGTAAAAGCTGAAATATAAACCATACAGACGAAGAACCGAGTCAGTCTAGAAGGCAATCCAAATGTAGACAAGTTAAGGCACAAGGAAGCATGGCAGGGAATCTTGTGAGTAAGATGAGTTGAAAATATTGATTGACACATGGGAATGTGATATTATTGCTATTACGGAGACATGGTTAAGGAGGGACATGACTGACCATTCGATGTTCCAGATATAGAATCTTTTGACAAGATTGGGGGAGGGACGGTGGCATAATTGAGGAGGTAGTGCCACGATATTGGTCATGGAATCACTGCAATAAAGAGGGATGATATCTTAGAAGGCCTCTCAAATGAGGCCATATGGGTAGAAACTAAAAACAAAAAAAGTAATTACTTTACTGGGGGTATACTGTAGACCCTCTAAACAGTCAGCAAGAAATAGAAAGACAGATATGTCAGCAAATCTCAGAACAGGGTAATAATAGTGGAGGATTTCAACTTCTCCAATATTAGTTAGGATAGACAAAGTGTGAATGGCTTAGAGGGGTGGAATTTTTAAATGTCTCCGGGAGACTTTTTCAGTAAGTATGCCAAAAGTCCTACAAGAGCGGGCACAGTGCTCATTTTAAGAAATGAAACTGACAAGTGATAAGTTTGGCAGTGGGGGACCATCTTGGTGATAGTGACCATAATTCAGTAAAAGTTAAGGTAATTCTGGATAAGGACAAAGTTGGGTAGGAAATAAAAGATCTGAACTCTGGGAAGGTGGATTTTCACAATATAAGACAGGACCTGAACAAAGTAGACTGGGAGCAGCTATTTGCAAGAAAATCTCCATCAGACAGTGGGAGACATTCGGAAGGATAATTGCAAGACTGCAGGGACAACATTTTCCTGTAAAAGTTAAGGACGGGACCAAAAAGTTCAGCGAACCATGGATGTCAAGGGATGTACAGGATTGTGGACAAGGAGTGACAAAGGAAGCTTATGATAGACACCAAAGGCTGAAAACCGCAGAATGGTCTTGAGAATAGAAAGTGTAGAGGGTTCGATATAAAGAAATTAGGGAGTGAAGAAGGCTCATGAGAATATGTTGGCAGTTAACAGTTGGAAGAATCCAAAAGCATTTTATAACTGTATTCGGGGCAAGAGAATAACCAGGGAAAGAGTCGGGCCTATTAGAAACCAAGGTGGCAATGTGTGGGGAGCTGGACGACATGGCTGAGATTTTAAGTGATTATTTTGCATCTGTATTTATGGTAGAGGAGGCCGATGTATGTATAAAAATCAGGGAGGGGAACTGTGGTATACATGAGCAACTTCGTATTGAGAGAGAGCGCATATTAATGGTTTTAGCAGGTATGAAAGTGGATAAATTGCCAGGACGAAACGAGATGTGGGAGTCAAGGGAGGAGGTTGCTGGGGCTGTGACATTAATTTTCAAATCCAGTCTAGCCGCTGGAGATTTCTGAAGAAGTGTCTAGGCCCGAAACGTCAGCCTTCCTGCTCCTCTGATGCTGCTTGGCCTGCTGTGTTCATCCAGCTCTACACCTTGTTATCTAGCCACTGGAGGGTGCCAGAGGACTGGAGTGAAATAACTCCACGACGGCTGACATCCTATCACCAAGTCACACATTATTCGCATGTACATAGTGCATCACACTGACCCAGCTAGCTCAGACTGGATCCTAGAGTGAACAGAACCTTTGATGCTCCGTTAATGTCTGTCAGTGAGGATTCCCTGATTAGACCAGATTAACTGCCCAATCAGGGAACTCTTATTTTATGAGATCCACCTCGTTGACCTCGTTCAATCACTACATTGAGGGCAGCTAATATTGTACCATTATTCAAGAAGGATGGTGAAGATAAACTAGGAAACTACAGGTCAGTGAGTCTAACATCAGTGGTAGGGAAACTATTGGAAAACATTCTGAGGGACAGATT
Organism: Ginglymostoma cirratum; assembly: GCA_024137785.1. Taxonomy (NCBI): domain Eukaryota; kingdom Metazoa; phylum Chordata; class Chondrichthyes; order Orectolobiformes; family Ginglymostomatidae; genus Ginglymostoma; species Ginglymostoma cirratum. Next base: position 5,018,860 of record JAHRHZ010000078.1, read on the forward strand.
TAGGGGAAGCTTGGGGAGGCGTTTAGAGAGGCAAGATTAACTAAGGATTGTCAGCATGGCTTTGTGAAGAGGGAGATCATGTCTAACAATTTTGAATTTTTCAAGGAGGTGATGAGCTATATAAATGAGGGTAGTGCACTTGATATAATTTAAATGGACTTCAGTAAGGCCTTTGATAAGATTTCAGATGACAGGCTGGTTAAGAAGCTAACAGCCCATTGGATCCAGGGCGATTTGGCAAATTGGACCCAGTATTGGCATTGTGGTAAGCAGCAGCGGTGACAGTCAAAGATTCCGACTTAAACCTGTGTCCAGTGGCCGGGTCCCTTGCTGTTTGTTGTGTACATCAATGATCCAGACATGAATGATCCAGATATGGTGAGTAAATTTACCAATGTTATGAAAGTTGGTGGTGTAGTAAGTAACAAGGAGGAACATTTTAGACTACAAGACAATGTGGTCAGATGGGCTGAACATTAGAAAATTGAACTTGAGTAGGTATATCAGGTGAGTAAGAAGGAAATGGCCATATACTTACCTTTATTAGTCAATGTGATAAGGAGACACTGGATAGGCTAGGACTTTTTTTCACTGGAATGTAGTAGGTTGAGGGGTGACCTTGTTAGAATCAGGTTTACAGGAGTACAATGAAAAATGTACAGTGTTGCCACAGACTGCGCCATCTCGGGTGTGAGATGAAAAGTGTGAGGTGATTCATTTTAGAAGGACAAACTTGAAAGCGGAATACAGGGTTAACGGAAAGATTCTTGGCAGTGTGGAGGAGCAGAGGGATCTTGGTATTCATGTTCACAGTTCCCTGAAAGCTGCCACCCAGGTGGATAGAGTTGTTAAGAAGGCGTATGGCGTGTTAGCTTTCATTAGTAGAGGGATTGAGTTCAAGAGCCGTGAAGTTATGCCCCAGCTATACAAAAGCCTGGTTCGGCCACATCTGGAGTATTGTGTCCAGTTCAGGTCACCTCATTACAGGAAAGATGTGGAAGCGTTGGAAAAGGTGCAGAGGAGATTTACCAGGATGTTGCCTGGAATGGAGGGAAGGCCTTACAAGGAAAGGTTGAGAGAGCTAGGGCTTTTCTCTTTAGAACGACGAAGGATGAGAGGTGACTTAATAGAGGTATACAAAATGATCAGAGGTATAGTTAGAGTGGACAGCCAGAGACTTTTCCCGTGGGTGGAGGTAGCTTTTATGAGGGGACATAGTTTTAAAGTGAAAGGAGGTAGATATCAGGGAGACGTCAGAGGTAGGTTCTTTACTCAGAGAGTGGTAGGGGCGTGGAATGTATTGCCGGAGGGGATAGTGGAGTCGGCCTCATTAGGGGCATTTAAGCGGTTACTAGATAGGCATATGGATGATAGTGTAAGGTAGCGGTGGAGGTTAGATAGACCTTAGGTTTCGGATAAAAGTTCGGCACAACATTGTGGGCCGAAGGGCCTGTACTGTTCTATGTTCCAGGTACAAGCTTCCTAATTACAAATCTTAGGTACTAAAATGTATTAGGTGTCAAAATAGAGAAAGAAAAAAATAGAGGTTTATGAAAACTTGAGGGATATTGATAAGGTGAATGGCATGTGCCTGTTCCCTGGGGTGGTGAATTTCAAGACTAGGGGACATAAGGTGAGAGGAGAAAGATTTAAAAAAGACACGAGGGGCAACTTTTTTTTTTAAAACATGGTGTCGTTCATGTGTGGAATGAACTGCTAGAGGAAGGTGTGGATGCGGGTACAGTTATGATGCTTAAAAGACATTTGGATAAGTACATGAGTAAGAAATGTTTGGACGGATATAGGCCAAGCCCACGCAGGTAGGACTAGTTTAGTTTGCGATTATGGTCGGCATAGTCTGTTTAGACCAAAGGATCTGTTTCTGTGTTTTCTGACTGTATGGCTCTTTAGTTCTGAGAAGAGTGGGAAGGTTATGATGGAGCTGTATGCAATGCTAGTTAGAGTACTGTGTGCAGTTTTAGTCGCCACACCAGAGCAAAGATGTGATTGCACTACAGAGTTACTAAGATTATAGATTTTGGTAAGCTAACTTCAATGCAATGGCATAGAGACTGTGCGCAGTGAATTGGGTAAGTCTCTTGATAAGTGAAACAACAGATGAGCAGTGGGAGGTGTTCAGAAAGAATTCATGGAAAAGAACTAGTTTATATCTCCAAGGTGCAAGAGCTGTACTTGTTTTATTCATCACTGAGAGGTAGGAGTTATGGCAAGCATCTATTGCTCATTCTTAATTGTCTTTGAACTGAGTAGCTGGCTAAGGCCATTTTAAAGGGTAGTTAAGAGTCAACCACTTTGGTTAGGTCTGGAATCACATGTAGGCCAGACCAGGTACGGATGGCAGGTTCCTTCTCCTTGAGGAGTATTAATGAACAGGTTGTTAATTTCAATCTGGTACTTTTGTAATAAGTAGGTGGTCTCAGTAATGATTATTCCTCTGGACCATTAGTCTGGGACTTCTGGGTCACTGGTCCAGTAACATTCCTCCTCCTTTCTCCTAATTATCAAAATAAATACCCATCATGACTGAAGTACTAGAAGACAACTTAAAACTAAAGAGGAAATCTTGTAAACTTGCAAAAATAATGGCAGACATTTTGGGAAGTGGGAAAAATACTAAGAACAGCAAAAGATGACAAAGGAAACTTGTGTGGGATATAAAAATCAACAGAACATTTTACAATGATATTAAAGAGAGAGGGTGGCCAGGTGTGTTGTGGGTACCTTGACAGCTTATCAGTAATGATGATACTGTCAAGGAAAATATGAAAATGACAACCATGTTGTTAATTACATTCACAGTTGAGAAAGAGGTCAGCACAGCAGAAATATCAAGAAAACGAACATTGAATCAGGGACAGGGACTTGCCAAAATAAATGTCAGCAAAATAGCACTCAAAGAAAATGATAACAGAAGCTTATATTTATCTGCAATTTTTAACATAGTACAGTATTCCAAGATGCTTCACAGAGGTATTATAAATCAAAATATTGACACTGAGTCATGTAAGGAAATATTAGGACAGATAAACGTAGGTTTTAAGAAACATTTTAAACCAGGAGCTAGTGTGGTTCAATGATCACAGGGCAGCAGATTGTTGGGCGACTAGGTTTGTGGAGGGAGGATCCTGGCTTCTGTAGGAATCTGCACGTCTGGAGGCTACAAAAGTATAGATGAGCATTTTGTCAGCGTATGAGCTAAGGCAGGGGAGGAACTGGGCAATTTTATAGATTTACGTAACCTTTTATTTCAGTAAACATTACACAAATGTTAATGTAACAAAGTAATACACCCGATGAAGCACAATTATTAGTCCATGCATTTCAGTCTGCTTTCATGGTCGTTTTCTATGAGGTGCTCCCTCAGCATCTCAGGTTAACGTGGAGGCGTGCTGCCTCATTTTGCTCTATTGCGATGATAACCATGGCCTATGTCCCTGGGGTTCCTGAACCATGCTGGGAATTGGCACATTTGGAACCCCCTGCATTGACATCTGGGTTGCCTCAGTAATGAGAGCATAATTCAGTGTTTGTGGATTCGGGACTGAGGATGCAAGTGCTCAGAAAAGAGTCCCATCGCCTCTGCCCCATGAGGCCTCACATTCACTCTTATGGTCACTTGGTGTAGTTGTACTCCTGGTGAGAGGGAGGTTGCATAGTTGGCACATACCACCCATGTATCTCTGCATTGACCTCATATTTGAGACTGTGCTCTGGATGTCTGTCTGCATTCTGTCAGTGCTGCACTCCATCTGTCTTTCCCAGGAGAACACTATGCATTCACAGGCTGGAGAAATAGGTTTTTAATGGAATAGATTGCATCTTTTGTTGGGTATCGGTTAGCTCAGTAGACTGGACAGCTGGTTTACGATCCAGAGTGACACAAACAGTGTGAGTTCAATTCCTATATTGGTTAAGGTTACCATGAATGCCCTGCATGTATCCTTTCCTTGAGGTCTGGTGAGCTTAGACCTTATTGAAGCATACCGGATCCTATGGGATTTGACACGATTGATGTGGAAAGGTTGTTACTCCTTGTAAGAGAGTCTAGGACCAGCGGGCATAGTCTCAGAGTAAGGGGTTACTCAGTTAGGACACATTAGGAGGAATTTCTTCCCTGAGGGTAGTGAACATGTGGAAGTTTTTTTACCACAGAAGGCCATAGAGGCTGGTTCATTAAAAATATTCAAGACTGAGGTTGATTTTTCTTTGGTGAATGAATCAAGTGGTCTGGGGAATAAGGCAAGAAAATGGAGTTGAAGATTATAAGATCATCCATGATCTCATTAAATGGCAGAGCAGACTTGTTGGACCAAGTGGCCTAAGTGTATTCCAGTTTTTTTTTAAGTTATATTTAATCTTTCAATGTCTCCTTATAGCTTCTTTGTGTCCACTTCAAGCTTATATTTACACCCTCCGTGTATCATCAGTAACTTAGATGCATTACTCTCTTGCCTTTTCATCTGTTTTATAAATATAAATTGTAAGTAGCTGACGTCCTGATTGAAGGCAGAAAGCACATTGAGAAGTAATAGTTTTCCTTTGGTGCAGTCACAGATGGTATTAGTGACTTTGATTAGTGGTAGGGGCAGAAATCTGATTACAGGTTTTTACATATAGAATTGTTGAACACAGATAGGGAGATTTTTTTAATTCATCATGAGATACAGTTATTGTTGGCTAAGCCAGCATTGCATAGAATTATAGAAAATAGGAGCAGAGAGTGGCCATTCAGCCCTTCAAGCCTGTTCTGCCATTCGGTATGATCATGGCTGATCATCCAATTCACTACCCTGTTCCTGTTTCCTTTTATACCTTTAGCCCCAAGAGCTGTATTTAATTCCTTCTTGAAGCCACACAAGCGTTTTGGCCTTCAGTGGTAGCGAATACCGCAGGCTCGCCACTCCCAGGTGAAGAAATTTCTCCTGATCTTAGCCCTAAATGGTTGACCCTGTATCGATTCACTACCTTTTCCTAGTTGCCTTTGAGAAGATGAGCCATCTTCTTGAACCACTACAGTTGGTGTGCTGTAGGTAGATCACAATTCCATTAGGGAAGTAGTTCCAGGATTTTGACCCAGCAACACTGAAGAAATGGCGACATATTTCCAAGTCAGAATGATTAGTAGATTACAGGGAAATGTGAAGTGATGGTCTTCCCATGTATCTGCTGCCCTTGTCCTTCTAGATGGTTTGGAATGTGCTGTTGTAGGAACCTTGGTGAATTTCTGTAGTGCATCTTGTAGATAACAGCATCAGTGTTGGTGGTCGGTACACTGAATGATACCATTACCCACAAACAGTCATGTAGGCTGCTTTGCCTTTGGTGTCCAGCTTCTCGAGTGTTCGTTGGAGCTGGACTCAGCCAGATAAGTGGGGAGTATTCCGACACACACCTGATCTGCGTCATGTGGATGTGGACAAATTTTGGGCAGTAAGGAGGTGAATTACTTGCAGGATTCCCTAGCACCTGACCTGCTCTTGTAGCCGCAGTATTTATATGGCTAGTCCAGTTCAGTTTCTGGTCAATAGTAACCCCCAGGATGTTGATAATGTGAGATTCAGTAATGATAATGCCACTGGGCGATGGTTAGATTGTCTCTTGTTGAGGAATGTCTTTGCCATGTTGTTTGAATATTACTTGCCAGATTGCAGATGGGGCTGTTGTTTGTAAGAATGAAAAGTTTGTTTCTTTTTGAGGAGAGAGATGACAACAGTAGGACAACACCTGACGAGAGAGAACCATTAATAATATCAGTTAACTTGACAACTAGGGTGGGAAGTTTTCTTGTCAATAGTTTAGTGGAAACAAGGTTGAGAAAGTAAGAGGTGAGGCTCATAGTCGAGATGAGCTTGGAGAATGCATAAGAGTACATCGGCAAGAACTTAAGAGGAAGATAATAATGTAGGTCTAGGGTGGGGGCAGCAACAATAGAAGTTTGATTTGAAGTCCTAGCAAATGGACAAGACGTAGCAGAAGCAGCTGATCAGTTAGTCTTGATCTTAGTGATGAAGAAATTTTTGAGCTCCTCATGCTGGTTGGAGGTGAGGGTGGAAGAGTCAGGGGGAAGGATTTTAAGACAGTCCACATTCACAAAAATACGTAGATTTGTTTTTGCCTTCCAGTAGTTCCTGGAATAGTGAAAGATAAGAGCAGAAGCTCATATTTCATTGTGGTCAAGCCAAATCTGGCAGTGAATGACTAAACCAATAGCCCTCCTTAATCTTCCAGATCTGCATCACATGAACTTAAGGGGACAGAGTTGTTGGCTACACTACAGGGGAATGGTGAGACACAGTAATGATTTAAATGGAGATGAGGGCATTGAAAGTGAACATGTGCAGTTGAGCATATTGTCACACGTCGCAGATGGCCAAACTAGATAATTGGGATTCAGTGAATGCATTTGTAAGGGAGTTGGGAAAAAGACTTTTGTTTGAAGAGGCAGATGTAGATGGATGTGGGGTTTGGAGGGACATGTGGGATATGAGTGGAGAGTGGTGCAAAATCAGCTATGATTTTTTTGACAATTAATATAATAGTGAAGCTATGGGAGATGGTCAGATCAAGGAAGTGGCTGTGGACGTGAGAGAGGTAGAGATTCGGGGAGGATAGCTAGGTAGTGAACTCGAGGAACAAAAACATGTTGATTGTGATGGAGGTTGAAGCCATCAAGATTGAGAAGTTTCTTGGTGCAGAGGCTGAGAAAGAAAACAAATGAAGGCAGCTTGTTAAGAAACCAGATGTGGTACTTGGATGAGAAGGAGAGAACAAGGTTTTAAATGAGAGGTGAGGTGTAAAATGACGGTAAAAGTGCCAGAGGAGCAAGAGGACAGACCATGGTGAGATTTGGTTATAAGAGTTGCACCACCACAACAATAGAGACACGCCTAATGAGGGAGACTTCAACTGGGGGCTGATTGGGGGAGCAGTAGTGTCTGTCAAGCCATGATGTTGTTGCTGTTAGCCACAGTAGGCTCAAGAATTACAAGGATTTAGTTTGTTTGTGAACAAGCATTCTGGAGGGCAAGCGCAGAGTATCACTGGTAACTGGACCACCAACACGATCATGAATGTGCATTGCACAGAGAGAAAGTTGACAATTTCAGCCCCAATTGGGGCAATGAGTTGGATAGTTAGTAATTGAGTAGGATGGACAAAGACGGCCAGCATGGATGCTTGCCATACCTGCGTGTATTTATATTAAGTAGTTAGTTTAAAATAATGGACTAGGGAATGTCTATGAATATTAACTAATAGGACTTAACAGAAGGCATGTGATAAAGCCACTCCTAAGAATCTTAAAGTTGAAGTTCATGGAATTGAAGAGAGATTGTTGTCCTTAGAAAATTGGCTGAAAGGCAGAAAAGTGTAAATGAGATCAATTGGCAGAAAATGCGTCTCAACTACGTCTTGCTTTCGTTATGATGTAGGTGATGGGATCAAAAATCATATACCCAGATCTGCTGTTAACACAATGTTAGATAGCATTGTAAGCTGCGTAGATGAAGAATAAACATGAATGAGACAGTCAGGAAGGTAAGGGAGGTGGTGTAGCTCTGATATTCAAGGACGACATCAGGGCAGTGATGAGAGATGATATAGGTTCTATGGAGAATGAGGTTGAATCGATTTGGGCGGAAAGTAGAAATTCTAAGAGGAAAAAGTCACTGATAGGTGTAGTCTATAGGCCACCAAATAATAACATCACATTGGGGCGGGCAATAAATGAAGAAATAAGTAATGCCTATAAAAATGGTGTGGCGATTATCATGGGGGATTTTAATCTACATGTAGATTGGTCGAACCAGCTCAGTCAGGGTAGCCTTGAGGAGGAGTTCGTTGAGTGTATACGTGATAGTTTTCTTGAACAGTATGTAATGGAACCGACGAGGGAGCAAGCTGTCCTAGATCTGGTCCTGTGTAATGAGACAGGAATAATTAATGACCTCATAGTTAGGGATCCTCTTGGAAGGAGTGATCACAGTATGGTTGAATTTAGAATACAGATGGAGAGTGTGAAGATAAAATCCAATAGCAGGGTCCTGTGCTTGAACAAGGGGGACTACAATAGAATGATGGAGGACTTGGCTAAAGTAGACTGGAAACAAAGATTTTATGGTGGGACAGTTGACGAGCAGTGGAGGACTTTCAAAGCAATTTTTCAAAGTGCTCAGCAAAAGTATATTCCAGTGAAAAGGAAGGAATGTAAGAAGAGAGGTAATCTGCCATGGGTGTCTAAGGAAATAAGGGAGGCTATCAAACTGAAAGAGAAGGCATACAAAGTGGCCAAAAACAGCATGAAACTAGAAGACTGGGAACACTTTAAAGGTCAACAGAAAGCCACAAAAAGAGCTATAAAGAAAAGTAAGATAGAACATGAGAAAAAGCGAGCACAGAATGTAAAGACAGATAGCAAAAGTTTCTATAAATATATAAAATGAAAAAGAGTGGCTAAAGTAAATGTTGACCCTTTAGAGGATGAGAAGGGGAATTTAGTTATGGGATATGATGAAATGGCCGAGGCGTTGAACAGGTATTTTGTATCGGTCTTCACAGTAGAGGACACTAATAAAATGCCAGTAATTGACAAAGAGACGAAGGTCGGTGAGGACCTGGAAACAATCATTATTACGGAAGTAGTAGTGTTGGACAAACTAATGGAGCTAAGGATTGATAAGTCTCCTGACCCTGATGGAATGCATCCCAGTGTACTAAGAGATGGCGGGAGAAATAGCAGGTGCACTGGCAGTAATTTTACAAAATTCGCTGGACTCTGGGGCAGTCCCAGCAGATTGGAAAACAGCAAATGTGATGCCACTGTTTAAAAAAGGAGGTAGACAAAAGATGGGGAATTATAGACCGGTTAGCTTAACTTCTGTAGTGGGGAAGATGCTTGAGTCTATTATCAAGGAAGAAATAGCAAGGCATCTCGATAGAAATTGACCCGTTGGGCAGATGCAGCATGGGTTCATGAAGGGCAGGTCATGCTTGACAAATCTTTTGGAATTCTATGAAGACATTGAGCAAGGTGGACAATGGGGACCCAGTGGATGTGGTGTACCTGGATTTCCGAAAGGCCTTCAACAAGCTGCCACCCAAGAGGCTGCTGCATAAGATAAGGATGCATGGCGTTAGGGATAAAGTATTAGCATGGATAGAGGATCGGTTGACTAACAGGAAGCAAAGAGTGGGGATAAATGAGTGCTATTCTGGCTGGCAATCAGTGACTAGTGGTGTGCCTCAGGGATCGGTGTTGGGACCGCAGTTATTTACAATTTATATAAATGATTTGGAGTTGGGGACCACATATAGGGTATCAAAGTTTGCAGATGACACTAAGATGAGTGGCAGAGCAAACTGTGCAGAGGACTGTGAAACCTTACAGAGGAACATAGATACATTGAGTGAGTGGGCAAAGGTCTGGCAGATGGAATACAATGTAAATAAATGTGAAGTCATACATTTTGGTAGGAGTAATAGTAAAAAGGATTATTACTTGAATGGTAAAAAGTTGCAGCATGCTGCTATGCAGAGGACCTGGGTGTCCTTGTGCATGAATCACAGAAGGTTGGTCTGCAGGTACAACAAGTAATGAGGAAGCCAAATGGAATTTTGTCCTTCATTGCTAAAGGGATTGAGTTTAAAAGCAGAGAGGTTATGTTGCAGCTATACAAGGTGCTGGTGAGGCCACACCTGGAGTACTGTGTGCAGTTTTGGTCTCCTTACTTGAAAAAGGATATACTGGCACTGGAGGGGTTGCAGAGGAGGTTCAGTAGGTTGATGCTGGGGTTGAGGGGGTTGGCATATGAGGAGAGACTGAGGAGATTGGGATTATATTCATTAGAATTCAGAAGATTGAGGGGGGATCTTATAGAAACATATAAATAAGATAGAAGTAGAGAGGATGTTTCCACTGGCAGGTGAAGCTAGGACAGGAAGGCATAGCCTCAAGATTAGAGGGAGCAGATTTAGGACTGAATTGAGAAGGAACTTCTTCACCCAGAGGGTTGTTAATCTATGGAATTCCTTGCCCAGTGAAGTAGTTGACACTACTTCAGTAAACGTTTTTAAAGCTAAGGTAGATTTTTTTTTGAACAATAAAGGAATTAAGGGATACGGTGAGAGCGCGGGTAAGTGGATCTGAGTCCACAAAAAGACCAGCCATGATCTTATTGAATGGCAGAGCAGGCTCGAAGGATTGGACGGCCTACTCCTGCTCCTAGTTCTTATGTTCTTATTGTAGGAATGGGCACAATGGTGGCAAATGGATTTCAGTGCAGCAAACATGAAATCGTCCACAATGAACTCAATAAGGATTGAACAGGTTACCTTCTTGAATGGTGACAGGTTAGAATCCAGGTTCATATATCATTAGAATGTCACGAAAAGGCACAGAGAATAGTCAGGACGACTGATGGACTCTTGACCTTTATATTTAGAAAATAAGAATACAGAGACCTAGGAGCTGCAGTTATTCAAAATCCTGGCTAGCCAACACCTGGAATTACTGTGAGCAGTACTAAGCCACACCTAGAAAAAACATTGGCCTTTGAAGGTTTATCAAAATGACACAGGGTCTTCAAAGGTTAAATTATGAGGCAAGGTTACACAAGTGGGGAGATCTGTTCTGTGGAAATTGAAAGTTTAAGGGATGTTTTGACTGGAGTTTGCAAGATATTAAGGAGAACATATATTGGTTGACAAAAATTCTTCTTGCTTTTTGAAAAGTCACACTTGTAGAAAAAGTCCTTCCTGATGTTACATTTCATATTACGATGTGTTACTTAGTTGTGGATTCTGCACCAGTGGAAATAAGTTTGCTATACAGTATCTACCTTAAAACCTCTTGTAATTATAGTCACCTCAATTAGGTCATGCCTCAGCTATCAAAACTCAAGAGAATGCAAAACAAGTTTATGCAATCTGTTCTCATAAAGTATTCATTATAGTCTTGGTATCACAGTCATGAATCTAGCTTTCACGACTAAATCTCAAGAGCTGTTTGGGCTTTGGTTTTAGGTTATAACTGAAGAACAACATGGCTGACAATGCAGCATTCTGTTAGTACTAGACTGGATCTTCTGTCCAGCACAGTGTTGAACTGACAGACTGCTGACTGAGAATGTAATACCACTAGAATCAGACTTATAGACAGTGACTCAGCTTGGCATCGGTAGCTTCACTGTGGATGTGGCTTTAAATAGTTCCCAGGTGCTAAGCCTGCTTTACTTTCTACTGTCTTTGTGTGACAGCTGGAAGTATTTCTGGACTGAACTTTTGAAAAGAGTTAATCAGCTAGTAACATGGTGAAATCGATAAATGACAGCGTTTTCAGGAAACAAGAATTTGCTGAAGACTTAAGCCACTTATTCTTTGTACTGCTTAACCTCTCAAATAATGGCAGACACCAATCTCATTACTCCTAACTCTCAGGGACACCTTGAGGGGAGGTAATCAGGCATCATTCATTACATTCCCCTGGATAAACCACTCACTTGTTGTTAGTTGTTGGCCTTTTATATAAAAGGATTTGTTTTCTGTCATACCTTTTTATTGGCAGTATCCTCAGTTGAATCGTTGGCTGATATCAGATGATCTTACTTTTCTGGCTGAGTAATTGAGTAGATGCTTGTCCCTACTTTTGTAACAATGGAGTTTTAAAGTTGGGAAGGGTAGAGAATCCACCAGGAATCTATCCATCTTTCTATCATCTTCCATCTTCCCTGTGATTGAGTCTAGCAGGCCTGTTGAGAGCCTTCAGTGACCCCCTAGAGATCTCATCTGTTGATGCTGGTATTCATCTGGACTGTGGAGATTGCTTGTGTGGCCTTCTAAGGGGAGTCCCTCATTCACAGACACACTATGCCCGATCTTAGGACTTCGGGTCAGAGGGAGTGGCAGGAACAGCTCACAGGAAGCAATGCCCATGCGCTTTCTGTTGAACCCCACCTTTCACCCTCCTCTCCAACTGATGCAAAAATCCCTGAGCACCCCTTCCCTCCCCACATAACTGTCTTCAAACACATGAGATTGGATCCATTGCTGATCCTCTGGGGAAATCACAGTGAAGCTAAAGCAGTGGTTACTATTAGAGGTGGGATTCCAGGATTCCTGGGCTCTGGAGCTCTGTAAAGTGGGATTTCTCCTCCACCAGGGTTTTAATGTAGTAAAGATACCTTATGGTGTCCAGGTAAATGTAAGTGAATATAGGAGGTATCGTTAGTAAGTTTGCAGATGACACCGATATCGGTGGTGCGGTGGACAGGGAAGAAGATTAGCTCAGAGTACGACAGGACCTTGATCAGATAGGCTGATGGACCGAGGAGTGGCTGTTGGAGTTTAGATAAATATGAGGTGGTGTACTTTGGAAAGGCAAATCAGAGCAGGACTTCTAGACTTAATGGTAGATCCTGGGGAGTGTTGCTGAACAAAGAGACCTTGGAGTGCAAGATCAAAGTTGAAAGTGGAGTCACAGGTACTCAGGGCAGTGAAGAAGGCATTTTGTCAGCTTGCCTGTATTGATCAGTGCATTGAGTATAGGAGTTGGAATGTTATCTTGAGGCTGTACGGTACATTGGTTAGGTCACTGTTGGAATACTGTGTTCAATTCTGGCCTCTTCACTAAAGCAAAAATGTTGTTAAACTTGAAAGGGTTCGGAAAAAGATTTACAAGAATGTTGCCAAGGTTGGAGGGTTTGAGCTGTCGGGAGAGGCGGAATAGGCTGGGGCTATTTTCCCTGGAGTGTTGGAGGCTGAGATTTGTAAAATTGAGGTTTGTAAAACCATGAGGGGCATGGATAGGGAAAATAGCCAAAGTCTTTTTCCCAAAGTTGGGGAGTCCAAAACTAGAGGGCATAAGTTTAAGGTGAGAGAAGAATGATTTAAAAGGGACTTTAAGGACAACATTTCATGCAGAGAGTGGTGCATGTGTGGAATGAGCTGCGAGAGGAAGTGGTGGAGGCTGGTACAATTACAACATTTAAAAGGCATTTGGACGTGTATATGAACAGAACGGGTTTAGAGAGAATGCTGGCAGATAGGACTAGATTAATTTAGGATATCTGGTCAGCATCGACAAGTTGGACCAAAGGGTGTGGTACCATGCTGTACAACGCTAAGACTCTAAGTGGCTGACTGTCTCAGTCTTGTATCAGCCTTCAATAGTGATGCAAAACTTTCAAATTTATATTTATTTTTGCATTGATATGCTGGACTGCCCTATTGTTGAGGATGTTTGTGGAGCCTCCTCCTTCTGTTAATTATTCAATTGTACAATACCATTAACAATTGGATTTTGTCGGACTGCAGAGCTCAGCTCTGATTTGTTCATTATGGCCAGTTCTAAAGAAGGATCACTGGACCTGGAATGTTAACTCTGATTTCTGTCTACAGAGGCTGGGGCGGTACAGTGGCTCAGTGGTTAGTACTGTTGCCTGACAGCGCCAGGGACCTGGGTTCAATTCTACCCTTGGGCAACTGTCTGTGTGGCATTTGCACATTCTCCCCATGCTCCGTTTTCCTCCCACAGTCCACAGATGTGCAGGCTAGGTAGATTTAGCCGTGCTAAATTGCCTGAAGTGTTCAGGAATGCCTATATTAGGGGGATGGTTCTGCGTGGGATGCTCTGAGGGTTGGTGTGGACTTGTTGGGCCGAAGAGCCAGTTTCCACACTGTAGGGATTCTGAGAGATGCTGCCAGACTTGCTGAGTTTTTTTCAGCAACTTGTGTTTTTGTTCATTATGGGGCTGTTTAACCCTGTCTGTTGCATGCTGCTTTCACTTTTTGGCACATAGGTAGTCCTATATTCTATCTTCATTAGGTTGATACCTCATTTTAAGGTATGCCTGGTGCTGCTCCTGGCATGCTCCCAGCACTCTTCATCCAAGCAGAAAAAAAAATGTAAAGTACTTGTCTAAAAGCTTAGAAAATTCTGAGTGTTGTCCTAGATTTTGATTGCTTATGGTTTGTTTTCCCCAGGAGCTGAGTAAAAACTTTGTGTAGTTTTGCATCAAAGTAGTACAGTGTAGAAGACCTCTGTGGCACCCTATTGTTAACCACATTTCCATATTTAAAATCAAGTGCTACAGATTCTGAGTATACCACTCCCCTGTACTGCATTAGGTTGTTGATTATGTTCCCTTCAATATTTCTGTTAAGCAATGTTCATGTGCCGTGTTTCAGAGAGCTTATAAAAAAGATCTTTGATGATATTTGGAATTGAGAAGTGAAAGTATATTTATTGCTTGAAAGCTTTGCCTCACTACTGTTTGTCATTAACCTAGTTCTGAGTTGGGTTGGGGCTGCCTTTTTGCTCAGTCAGTAGTTTAGAATCTAAACAGCAATGCATCTTTCCACAGATATCTGGTGACACGTTCTTTGCGGATGTTGCTCGAGACATTCTGCTCTATGTCTCCCGAGATCTGAGTGACCAAGTAAGTCATTATTTACCGTTTGAGTGCCACTTGCTGGACACTGTGTATCATGAATATAACAGTTTATTGCGTCATCTTCTTCATTGCGTCTTCTTGCATGTTCTGTACGAAAGTGGAGGTTCGTTTTATAATGCTTTTGTTTCTGAAAGTCATGACATTCCTGGGCCCATTTGCAGGCTCTCCATAATTTCCTTCAAAACGTTGAGTTCATTCAAAACTCTGCTGTCTGTGTTCTAATTTGAATCTAGTCCTGATTACAGTCACAATTTGTTCACCGACCTTTCTTTTCCTGTTAAACAATGCATCAGTTTTCTTTCACACTCTTGCTGTCTCTATCTTCCATTCAGGCTCACCTTCGAGTTTCCTCTCATTGCTTCTCATGCTCCCTTTTGCTCCCTCACACTTCCTCTTGTTTGGGTTCTTGCTTCCTCTCCTCCACCCTCTTGCTGACAATTTCACACTCTCCCCCTCACCTTACTGAGACATGGTACCAGTCTGGGACAAATCGAGAAATTGCTGGTGAAACTCAGCAGTGAAACTCATAAGTGGTATTAATGTTTTGAGTTCAGTGACTCTTTTTCATACAGTTCTCTGCTTAATGTTAATTCTGCTTTCTTCCCATAGATGTTGCCAGACATACTGAGTTTTGCTGGCAATTTCTGTTTTTGTTTCAGATCTTCAATATTTCCAGTTCTTTGTTTTATACCACCCTGGGAGCTGGTTTACTTGCAGTGTCTTGCAAAACTATAGCTTTATGGGTGAACCTTGACACCGATCATTGAGCTGTTGCCCTGCAAGGGCTTCACAGCCAATCCTGATTTCATTATTTCCTAACATCAGTACTTACCCCTTCCTTGCAGGTGAAGAGTGAACAGGAGCGCAGGATTATTTCCCACTTCTTAATTGGAATGCAGAGGACTAAATGAAATACTTCCATCAGTCATGACATCATAGCATGATAGAACACATGAAAACCCATTGTGCTCTGTTACCTGTTTGAAATAGCCATTAATTAGTTCCACAGCCCCTTCCCAATCTCCCTGCAACTTCTTCCACTTCAAGTATTTTACACAACTTCCTTTCAAAGATTGGTGTTGAATCAATTCCATCACCTTTTCAGACAGTCTATTCCAGGTTATCACAAACTACAATCCCTAATGACTGATGACATCACTCTCCCTGGTGTCATAACTGAGTTCTGGCGGAGTGTAAATGCTTGATTTTATATCCTATGCCTCTGCCACAGTAGAGGTGAGGAAACAGATTCAAATGAAACGCTGGAAGAGACCTGGCAGTGTGACACAGTTTGGAGGAGTACATTTAAACACTGAACCATTTCTGTAGAGACACCAGTTACAGGTACTTTGCAATAGCATGGTTTAAGTGCTAAAATATTTCACGGTACTTCTAATAAGTATTAACAAACAAATTTGACATTGAGTTACATAAGAAGATATTTGGTTTTAAGGCATGTTTTCAAAACAGAGAGGTAGAGTGGCAGTGGGTTTTAGTGAGAGATTTCCAGAGCTTCGGACCTTCACAGCTGAGTCATGACTACCAATGATGGACCATTTAAAATTGGCTTAAGAGTTCAGAATTAGCAGATCACTGATATCCTTGTATCTTGGAGAACTGTACATTGCAGGAGTTATAGAGAGGGAAAAAAATGTGAAGATTTGAAAACAGTGAGAATTTTAAAATTTAGGCATTGCTCATCTGGGAACCAGTCTAAGTCACTGAGTGCAGGGGCAGATAACCAAGTTGCACATTGGGACTAGATGTGAGTTATGATGACAAGGGCAGCGGAATTTTTAAAGATATCAAGTTTACAGAGGCTGGACTATGGAATTCTGGCCAGGAGAACATTGTAATAGTTAAATTTAGAGGTAACAAAAATACAGATGAGGGTTTCATCAGCAGATGAGCTGAAGCAATCCAGAGACAGCGGATTTTACAGAAGTGCAAGTTGATGGCTTTAGAGATGGCATGATGGGTATCTAGCTCAGAAACTCTGCCAGAGGTCATTTATGAAACTAACGGGTGTGACCATTCTGGTTCAGCCTCAAGAGAGTTGTCAGGAAGAAGGATGGCATCACTGGTTAGGGAGTGTAGATCATTGTGGGACTGCAAACAGTGGTTTTGGTCACCCCAATATTTAGTAGGAGAAAATCTCTGTTTTGTACTGGATATTGAACAAGCAGTTAGAGCAATTAGCAATAGGTGGGGAGTTGAGAGCTGATGGTTTGGGTAGAATTGAGTGTTGTCAGCCTCTGTATGGAAGCTATCACTCTGTTTTCGGATGATGTCACTGAGGGCAAGAAACATGAAGAGAGTGAGACTAAATCTTTCAGAAACATCAAAGCGAGAGTTGTAGCTTTGAAAATATCCATTGCATGTGATTCTTTGATTATGACTTGTTGCATAAGAATTGAGTCAGATAAGTGCACCATAACCTGGATGGATAGTGGTGGAGAGGCATTGGAGGAGGATGGTGCAATGAACAATGTTAAAGGCTTCAGGCTGGTAGACACAAAGGGCTAGTTGGTACCCATTCCACATACCATGAACTGAGTCCTGTTCTGTTGTGTGTCAGCATAGCTTTTTCCATTAGTTAAAGGTTCCAGCCCATAATTTGAGTAACGATCTATGTTGATGTTTCATTGTGGTGCCACATTGTGAACAATTTTGTCTTTGGATTTGTAATAGGACCCTGCTTACTTACTTCAGATGCAGGAACTGTGGCTTCAGAGCCGTAGTTGCCACAGATGACTTGGTGAGTCCTTAAATGGCTAACAGCATTTACTCCTGCTACTGGAACCTAACGTGTCAGCAGACAAAGGGAGAAGAAATATTGAAGGCAGTAAAAATGTTATGACATGCTATTTTTCAGATTTGATTTTGTAAACAAGGTTTTGGTGAAAAAGGATTTGATCTATAATTAGGGGGACAGTCTTAGTTAAGTGGGATGCTTTAGCCTCTAAATCAGAAGGTTATGAATTCTGGACCCATTTCAGAGCCTAGTGAGTGGTAATATTTCCACTTATTCAGATGTTTCTTCTCCTTTTGTCTACGTTCACATTGGGTTCTAGCAGTCAGAGTGAGTGCTGTAATCTCTTTACTGTCTCACCAAGTCAACGAGCCATAGAATCATGCAGATGAGAACAGACCCTTCGGTCTGACCAGTCCATGCCGATCACGGTCCCAAACTAAACTAGCCCCACCTGCCTGCGCTTGGCCCATATCCCTCCAAACACTTCTTATTCATGTGCTTATTTAAATGTTGTAACTGTACCCGCATCCACCACTTCCTCTGGAAGTTCATTCCACACACGAACCACTCTCTCTGTTTAAAAAAAAAAGCCCCTCATGTTTTTTTTAAATCTCTCTCCTCTCACCTTTAAAATATGCCCCCTAGTCTTGAAATTCCCTACCTGAAGGAAAAGGCACCTGCCACTCACCCTATCTATAGCCCCTCAAAATTTTATAAACCGCTATAAGATCACCCTGCAAACTCCTCTTCAATGTGAATGCTAAAACCAGGATCCCTGCACTGGCCCAAACAGTTAACATTGGCCCTATGCCCTTTAATAGGCATAAACTAGCCGTCTCAGTTGAAAGATCTCAGCTGTAGACGCATAGACGCACAGACGCACAAGTGCAGACAGGTGCACACAGATTGCTTCTGCCATAATTGAAAGGTGAAGACAGTAAAAACGGGGGACAGAATAAATAAAGTCTGATTTGAAAATCACTGGAATAACTGCAGTGAATCTGTTGAGCTCTGTACACGGTAGTAACAAACAAAATTAAATTGAAAATGTTGTGGTCAGCCTTCGTGTTCTGATATATGAATCCAACCATTTTCAATCCAATCCTTTCAGATTTCTCCTGTAAATCCTTTTGCAACATTATGAATTCAAAGTTGCAAAATATGTTTGTAACCTTCTTAGCACCTAGCTGGGGAATTGATGAGACTGCATAAACAAAATGGGGAAAAGCCATCGCTTGTTAAATTCATTGTTGAGGCACCACAAGACACAACACGACATGCGTGCTTAACAAGGAAGCAGAATTATTCCAGTGTTTCAATACAGCCAAATATGCCATTAATTGCTGCAAAAAAAACCATAGATTATTCAATTAACGTGAGTTGGTCATCTATGATATAATCCTGCTAAAATGCACAGTTCGTTTTAATTTGCTAATCCATTTGTTGACAGACTGCTAATGAAACAGCAGGTGCAGACAAATTGTTTGTCAGGCTTGGTGATCAGAGTTCAGTTTCTGTCGTTGTTCTGTGTGATAATAGTCGTATGTCATCAGTTGAATCATCAGATTGAACAGGATGTTGAATTAATGAAGCACCAAATGTAGAATACTGAGGATGCTGGAATCGGAAGCAAAAAAGACAAAAGGCTTGGGGTAAGCAATCTTTGGGTAATCATCCTCCAAGGCAGGCTTTGGGATAGATGACAACGCAGAATTTCCAAGCAGAAACTGATAGCCAAGGTCCATGGTCACGAAGACAACTTCAACAATGATCTTGGGTTCTTGTCGCGCTACATGTGACCTCACCACACTGTTCTGTATCTGTAAGACCCCCCTTGACTGTCCTGTTTTGACACCATCGCCTTAGTAAATTGTTATGATCTCACTACCTTAATTAGTTTGTACAGTTTTGGATTACCTATTACTTTGGCTATACCATCAGTATGCAACTCTTTTACCTATCATGTTTTTCTAGTCATTTAGTTTGTCTCCAGCACCACCTTATTTTTAATTTTTTGTAATTATCTTTCTGCCTCTTTTAATTGGATTATAGGTCATCCCCTTTGCTTGTTATTTAGCTGTTGACACTTTACTCACACCATCTAACACTTGGTCACCTGCAGAGACTTATTATTCGACACTCCACTCACACCATTTGGATGGTCTTTGGAGCTCTTTGCCCTTAATCTCTCTGCCTATAAATTCTGTGTCTGTGTGCTCTTCTCTCACACTTCACCCGACGAAGGGGCTGCGCTTTGAAAGCTTGTGATTTCAGAATAAACTTGTTGGACTATAACCTGGTGTCGTGTGACTTCTGACTTTCTTTGCCCCAGTCTAACACTGACACCTCCACATCATGTCATTATAGCACTCCCAATGTTGAGAGGCAGCAGTGGTAGTTAAATTTTCAAGGTCAAATGTTTAATGAAATCTGTCTTCTCTTGGACAACAAAGAGCCAATTAATTCAAAGCTATTAAAATATTGATATGATTCTCTTTCACTTCAAGGCCTTTGTTTGTCAGTGCTTTGCTTCCTTATTATTGTGCTTCAAAATGCCACACATGACTCCTGCAGAAGGTATTTCATGTTGTTTTTGGTATGACCGGAAAAATACAGGGACTAAAAAATACTGGGGCAATGGCTGTTCTTGTTCAGGGTGATGACATAGAAGTCTCCTGTTGTATGTGATTGGTAATTACTCAGTAAGGTCACAAAAGACTGTTGATGTTGGAAAATCTAAACATCACACTGGATCATTAGGCAAACACTTTCAAAATTGTAATTTATTGTCAGGGTAGTGTTTGTTTTGCATTCATTCTTGGTGTGTGGGTATCTCTAGGCAGGATTATTATTAGCCATATCTAATTGTCCTTTCACCACCTTTGACCACACCCTCCACAGATTATCTTGTCATTGTCATATTATTACTTTGGGTCTTGTCATGCTCCACTTAGGGCTGTGCCATGCATTTGTTAGCAATCTAAAAACGTGCTTCAATCTTGTTGACTCTTAGCTGGTTTGAGAAAAGTTCATGAGAAAAGGCCATGAGAGAAAATGCCCATTTTGTTGCTGATCTCTGCTGCTGTTCACCTTTTATTTTTCAATTTTAAAATAAATGGACATTTTTATGAATGCTGTTCCTTTAAAATTCAGCAACCGACCCTTTTGAAGTTAGGTAGCATATTGCTTCAGTCTTGAGCTGCTTTGTTTCTGTCACATCGCCACACTGAAAGGATTAATATTTGAATCTCTGTCCCTACAGTGGGGAAGTGATTGCCAGTCAAATATTTGTACCTTGCGATGAAGATCCCAATGCTATGATTTTCAAGTGTGGTTTATGGTTCATGGAAAGCCTCAGCCATATATTGTTCCCTCGATACTTGACTATTCCAGTATTCTCTTAGTCATTCTCCCAACTTCCACTTTCTGTAAGTTTGAGGTCAATCAAAACTCTGCTGTTCGTATTCCAATTCCCATTAAGTCTTGTTCATCTATCACTAAGACAAGAGTGAAATGCTATGATGAAATGTCGCCAACCTGAATTGGTTACGTTGTTTCCACAGATACGTGTGACTTGCAGGGTGTTTCTAGCACTTTGTTTTATTTCAGATTTCCACCTGTGGTATTTTGCTTTTCTATTAATGTTTACCTGTCACTTCAGTGCATGAGTCTGGAGATAACCTAGGGCTGGATAAGGGCTTTAGCAGCACCCGCGAGATGGGTTTTGTTGGTGTGGAGTAGTGCAGCATTAGAAATAATGACAGTGGGTACTCGCTTGTAGGGGATCAAGGTTGATAACCCATCTTCAATTTGAATAAGATGGCAAAGTTGCAAACAGCTTTAGCTTGAAACAGTGACCGGGAAGGGTAGGTGTAAGTAGTGTTGGTACTTATTTTGTGGTGGGATCTAAGAACACAGGAGCTTTAGTTCGCTTGTAAATTAGATCCAAAGACTGAGTAAGTTTGGGGAAATTAGAATTCAATGCATTGCTTATGAAATAGTTGTATGTTTCCTGCCTCTGTGATTAACTCATTCTGTCTTTACAGTCTGGAGGTTTCTACAGTGCCGAAGATGCAGATTCCTACCCTACAACTGAGTCCATTGACAAGAAAGAGGGAGCTTTCTGTGTATGGACAGAGAAAGAAATTCGACAACTTCTCCCAGACCCAATATCAGATGCCGCTGAAAACATAACCATGGCAGATGTCTTTTCCTATCATTATGATGTGAAAGAGCATGGAAATGTTAACCCAGCTCAGGTACGTGAACAAAAAGAGAAATTCTAAAGATCAGAAATTAAGAAAAAGAACTTGCTGAAAATAAGAAAAACAGCTCATTCAACAAACTCAATTGTGAAAGTCAGCTTCATGGTTTGGCTGCAGCTTCTAATCAGAACTAACATAGTCAAAGAAGATGTACAGTAGTTTAGTATTCACTTGCTGGATTAGAGATTTTGCAACTGGTAACTAGTAACTAGTTATTTAGAGACTTGGACTAGTGATCCAGAGACTTCTGCCTTGGCGAATGGGGAATTTAAATTTAATTAAATAAATTTGAAATATATAAATAAACATCAATAGTGGTGACGATGAAATTACCGGATTGCAATGAGTACTCGAGCTATTCACTAAAATCCTTTAGAGAAGGAAATTTGCTGTCCTTGTCTGTTCTGACCTAAATGTGACTCCAGACCCACAGCAATATAGTTGGCTCTTCACTGACCTCTGAAGTCTACAAGCTCGTCACTGATTTGTAGTCAACAAGGCAACTTTGTATTGAAGGCACTTGGTGGTGATCAATAATTACCAACCATGCTGGCAATGGTCACATCACTAGAATGAATCTTTTAATACAATGTCCTTGGTAAAATAAAGAGTGGCAAATAACAGACAAAAGATTTAAAGTTCCTGTTTGTGCAAGATTACCATCTCAGATTTTATGGGACTACCTTTAATTGGGTCAGCTGTCCCAAATCCCATGTTGATCCCATGATGCTGTTTTGTCATGTATTTATTATAATTTCTGCTCAGGGATTGCTTTTCAGTAACCTGTAGTGACAACCTATGATTTTTGTGCATGTGCTTCCCACACATTCCTTGGTTCCAGGTCCCGCAGATTCCCTCCCCTGGCCTCCTCATGTTCCCTCAGTCATGCCAAAGTGTCTCTTGTTTCTTACTCAGAGTTGATCGCCTTGTATTTGTGTAAACTGAAGGAGGGCCCCTCCCAAAAGACTTAACGTATCTTTGTCCTTGACCACATGCTGTTTCCACCATGATGGCATTTTCTATTATCAATGTACACTTGTCGTAATCCAATTATAGCCAGTCACCAGTGGTAATGCAATGGAACTCAATATTGCATCTGTCTGCTCCCGAGTCTCTACTGCAGCATAAATCCTCTGCTTCCTCAATTTCCATACGTTTGGTTGTTTTTCTTTAAATAATTTAAAATCAGCATTTTTCAGACTGGTTTTACATTTGTGCAGAGTCCAGATTTCTGCTTAATCTAAAGTCTAACGTGAAACCATTCTTCCAAACTTTTTCTGCACCCCAACACATCCTTCATATAAACTGCAGTGCCTATAATTGGGCACAAAAGTCTCAATTAACGCTGAAATACTGTTTTGTAAAGGTTCACTATCACTTCCTTGCTTTTGTATTCTATCCTATCATAGCCATGATTTCATGGGGCTACTAATGTAATGAACTGGGATTTTTGTTTGATTAGCAAGTGTTGTGTTTCTACTTCCTGATTGATTCGAATTTCCCCCAAATGAATCAACATCACTTTTGGTATGATCCCACCTGATTACTGGACCTAAGTCTGTTCCCAGACTGAGATTGTGGTTAATAGATAGGATCTATCTATCTATCTTGTTTTTTGTCTTTGGTTTTAACAGATGGTCTCTCACTGAAAATAAGCACACAATTTTGCAGATTTGGTTTTAACAATAAAACAGATATTTATTATTCAAAAGAAATGAAGATATGAATGAAGAAATGAAATAGAATAAACCAACCTATTTACATACGACACATGTTTGAAGATTTCAAAACACGTGGTAACAACATAATTCCATTGATTCCAAAAGCAACCTTTACAGAATTCACACCAGAGACAACGTCCTCTTTTATCACCTTGACCAGCTTCATTTAACAGTGACTTCAACCCCCCCTCACCAAATCCAGCCTGTTCCACCTCTGAACTGACTGCACTCTGTGCACTTAGATTTAACCCTGACTTTGTTATTAAGCCTGCCAGTAAGGGGGGTGCTGTTGTAGTCTGGTGTACTGACCTGTACATTGCAGAGGCTCAGCGCCAGCTCTCAGATACCTTCTCCTTTCTTCCCCTGGACCATGACACGTCAGGCCATTGTATCAACTACAGTAACTAACCTCATTTCATCTGGTGATATCCCTGCCGCTGCCTCCAAGCTGATAGTCCCTCAGCCCCGCACAGCTTGCTTCTGCATCCTTCCAAAAATCCACAAACAGGACTGTCCAGACAGACCCATTGTTCCAGTCTGCTCCTTAGCCTCAGAACTCATCTCTTCCTGTCTTGACTCAGTCTTCTCTCCCTGGTCCAAGCCCTGCCCACGTACATCCATGATTCCTCTGATGCTTTATGCCAGTTTCAAAATTTCCAGTTTGCAGGCTCCAGCCATCACCTCTTTACCATGGATGTGCAATCCCTTTACACGGCCATCCCCCACCAGGATGATCTTAGGGCTGTCCACTTCTTCCTGGAGCAAAGGCCTGAACCGTCCCCACCCACCACCACCCCCCTCCGCTTGGCCGAGCTCGTCCTCATTCTCAACGACTTCTCTTTTAACGCCTGTCATTTTCTTCAGGTTGGAGGTGGCCATGCGTACCCCCATGGGCCCCAGTTCATCGATTTCACTTCCAATTTCCACCCTGCCCTCACTTTCACCTGGTCCATCTCTGACTTCTCCCTTCCCTTCCTCAACATCTCTGTTTACATTTCTGGAGATAGCCTGGCCACTAATATCCACTATAAAACCACTGACTCCCACAGCTGCCTGGGCTCAACATCCTCGTACCCTACTTTCTGTAAAGACTTCATCCCATTCTTTCAGTTCCTCCACCTCTGTTGCATATGTTCAGATGAGGCCACCTTTGAAAATGTAGCTCCTACAACGTCCGCCTTCCTCCTCAACCGATGATTCCCCAGCACCTTTGTCAACAAGGCCCTCAACCGGGTCTGACCATTCTCCTGCGCTTCTGCTCTCACCCCCTCTCCTCTCCCGCAACAGCGATAGGGGTTCCCCTTGTCCTTACCTACTGTCCTAACAGCATCCACATCCAGAAGATCATCAGATGCCATTCTGCCGCCTCAAGCGAGATGCCATCACCAGACACACATTTCCCTCCCCTCCTTTTCCTTGCCTGCCTTCCTCAGGGACCAATCCCTCTGGGACACCGTGGTCCACTTTTCCTTCACTCTCAACATCCACCCCACCACAGCCCAATGGCACCTTCCCCTACAACCGGCGAAGGTGTAACACCTGCCCATTTGCCTCCTCCCTGCCAGTGTCCAAGGGCCCAAACATACTTTCCAGGTGAGGCAACACTTCACCTGCACTTTGCACAATCTAGTCCACTACATTTGTTTTTCACAATGTGGTCTCCTCTGCACTGGGGAAATGAAGCGTAGACTGGGTGACCGCTTCGCAGAACATCTACGTTCTGCTAGTAAAACAGACCCTGAGCTTCCAATTGCCTGCCCTTTAACACACCTCCCTGTTCCCTGGCCAACATCTCTGGCTTGTTGCAGTGTTCCAGCGAAGCTCAGCGTGAGCTGGAAGAACAACATCTCATTTTCCGCTTGGAGACCCTGCAGCCCTCCAGACTCGATATCAAGTTCAATAATTTTAGGGCCTAAACTCTCCCATGTCCTAGCCCCCTGCCCCATGCACTGGGCCTTGTTATTACATAGCCTGCCATTACATACTGCCCATTGTTAGTCACCAACAGTACCGATTTAACACCTATTCACCCTCCTTGCCAGATTCTTATCAATTCCTTTGTCTATCCAACTGCTCTTCTCTCTCTTTGGACTCTATCCCTTATCCTATTGTTTACTCCCTACCCAATTTCCTTCCTTATGGTCTGCATATGAAACAACGCTTTCCTACCTACCATCAGTTCTGAGGAAGGGTCTCCGGACCTGAAATGCTAACTCTTATTTTTTCTTCACAGATGCTGCCAGACCTGCTGAGCTTTTCCAGCAACTTCTGTTTTTGTTCTGAAGAATCTGTTACTATGGCCATAGAAATTCTTAGAAGTTAATTATTAAACCCTTTAGAGACACAACCCCAAATGCAACTAGGTCAAAATTTTAAAAAATCCAACCTCAAAAATAATTGATATCAAAATGTATAAATCACACACTCTACCTCACATTTCCTTATGTCCATGTATTTCATTGCTTGTCACCAGGTTTCACTCAGATGCACTGTAGGAAAAGTCAGAGGAGATAGAACAATAATTGAATTAACATCACAATAAAAGTAATAGTAAATGTCGAGGAATATGAAGCATAGTATACGTAAGTGGCAAGAGCATTTCGTATTAAGCCGTGATCATAATCTGTTTAAAAAATGCCATTCTGAGTCAGAATTGAAGATGTCAGTGGAGGGCAGCCAAGGTTGCTGCAGATGATGTACTCACTCATTAGCTCTTGCTAAGTACGTCAGTCGGAGGAAGTAATAGCTGAAGGCAAAGTGTAGTGTGACAGACCGAAAAATAGTCCCACATCAATTCGATCGGAGAAGCTTTTGTAATCTCATGATCATTAAAATAAAGAAGAAAAAATGGCATTTATATAGTGCTTTTTATAACCTTAGGACATTTTGTTGCTTAGCAGTCTGTTCATGTTTCTAAATGTAGTCACTGTTATAACGTAGGGTATATCATTGCCAATATGCCCTGAGCAAGGTTCCACAAGTTGCAATAGGGTAAACATCAGACAATCTGTTTCGTGATGATGGCTATGGGATATGTATTGACTAAGGTATCTTGCAAGGCTTCATCCACATTTCTTAAAGGAGTGTCAAGATTGTCTGCTATGCCCAGTGAGAGTGGAGATGGGGCTTTGATTTCACAAGCCAGAAAAACCCACAAAGTGCAGTACACCCTTAGAATAGTACTTGAGGGTGATTCAAGATTTTGAGCAGCCTCCTGATTCACAGGGGAGATAACTAACACTGAGCCGTGATATTGGAATTGAATGGCATGTTAGCAAAACTATATGTAATGGTTTGTTGAAAGGTATCAACATATTGTTTTACCAGGTGCTGATGCTGTAGATGTTCTCTATTCTGAGATGTAACTGGTGTCTGACAGTAACTCCAGCTAACATTTAGTCAAAGTAATTTGTCTTGTAGTCATCAGGACAGTTCACAAGAATGCCAAGGGCTGTTCTCTTCGGCTGTTCACAACAAGGAAGGTACTGACCAAACGCTTCCACCTCGTGGTTGCAAAGCTCATGATGTGGTCTACAACATCAAAATGATTCAATGACTAGACAACATTTGTTGGACAATTCTGATTGTGTGAAAAATTATGCTGAAAGTCAATTTGGGTTTGAGGCTTAGTGTTGTGCACTTGCATGGACTGGAACATACATATTTTAATACATAGATAACACAGTGTGGAGCTGGAGGAACACAGCAGGCCAGGCAGCGTCAGAGGAGCAGGAAAGCTGACGTTTCGGGTCGGGACCCTTCTTCAGAAAAAAAATGAAGTGTCTCGATCCGAAACGTCAGCTTTCCTGCTCCTCTGATGCTGCTTGGCCTGCTGTGTTCTTTCAGCTCCAGACTCCAGCTTTGACAGTTCTTACTATCTCTATCTTAATACATGAGGCTTTGTTCTTTGCAAACAGAAAGAACATGCACGGCAACTGTTTCAGTTCAACAAAATGGTTCATATGTCATGATAATACCTTGACTGATCAGAGTTGATCTGGTTGCTCTAAAATATAGTGAAATCTTGACAGTTAACTGTCAATAATCATTAATTGGTGCGATCTTCATAGCAACAGCAGTTCCAATCAAAGTCTACTTGCTGACCAATCCCAGTGGCACAGTGGTTAGCACTGCTGCCTCGCAGTGCCAGGGACCTGGGTTCGATTCCAGCCTCGGGCGACTGCCTGTGTGGAGTTTGCACATTCTCCCTGTGTCTTCGTGGGTTTCTTCTGGGTGCTCCGGTTTCCTCCCACAGTCCAAATATGTGCAGGTTAGGTGAATTGGCCAGGCTAAATTGCCCATAGGGATGTGTAGATTAGATGGGTTGTAGGGGTATGAATCTGGGGGGGATGCACTGAGGTTCGGTGTGGACTTGTTGGGCTGAAGGGCCTGTTACCACACTGCAGGGATTCTTTGATCAATCAGCACTCTTCTCTCATTCAGTATAAATAACTTTATTTCTTGTGAATTGTCCTGATGAATGCAAGATGAAAAGCTTTGACAACATGTGTCTTTTTCAGTTCTGTACTATCAGATAACTAATATTCCCTAGATTTTGCTGATAATCTGCTTTATCTGGAAAGTCTTTTGCTGCCAGATTTAGCAAAGGGCATAACTCATTTTGAAGCATTGAGTTCAATTGCCAGTTGTGAATTAAAATGTTGGTTGTTTATTTCCTGTTTTATATACTCTGTTATTTACAGACTGTCATACATTGTGTTGGTTGTTATCTGGCACTCACACCTTTTAATGATTTGATGTTGTTATTTGCAATTGCTTCCCTTTTGAAACATTTATTGTCACACCTATTGAATGTAAAATACCGTGAAAAGTGTGTACCTTTGCCGTACTTACATGGCAGCATTCACATTAACTTAGAATAAGATTTAAAAAAAAAACTTGAGAGTCCAGTTTTCCTTTCCGCTACCACAGTCCCGCTCCGGGCTTTCCAGCCTATGCTGTGCCACTGTCCGAGGCCCGATCTTGGCTGCTGAACCGGCCTGCTCTTGATCTGCTACTATCGCTCCGGCCCACGCTCGATTCGCTGTTGCTGCAGGACACAACCGGTGGGTTCAGCTCCTGCCATGTGGTTCCCGGTCGTGACCCGACTCCTTCCCAACTCCTTAGCCAGGTAGTTAAAAGGGCGGGTAGGGGAGATAGAATTACTGCAGAAGGAGAGAGAAGATGGCAGAAGTAAAGGAAGGACAAAGAAAGCAAACTGGCAGGCAGAACGGAGCTCTGAATGGAGTGACTTGCCATGCTGTCTCTATAGTTTGGAAAATTGTATCCTCGAGAATACATGAATACCAACTAGCAACAAAAAGACACAACCAATACTCACTCGTCTCCATAAACATGGACAAGCAGAACCACCAATTCGATTGGGACAACGTCAGGATCCTCAGACAAGCCAAACAGAGACAAGCATGGGAATTTCTAGACACCTGGTTCTCCACCACAAAGGCCATCAATAAACACATAGAATTAGACTCTATATACACACCACTGCGAAGAAAAACCGGAAATGAGGTAATCAACTCCAACAGACCCCAAAGTTTAAATAACAAGTGGGAAAATACAACAACGCTTCATTGGAGGCTGCACTGATGCTGTTACCCATCAGGATAATGAAATGTCTGCAAGCTAATGAACCAGCTCAGTGAACCAACCAACCACAGCATCACTTAAACCTACTAACCTGTTAGATACAGAGATTCTTGCGTGAGTATTAAACAAATGAGTACTGTACCGCAATGTTTTGGCTGCTGTACAAATGCTGTATTGTTTTCATTCAAATTAATAAAGGTTTTTTTGCGATTAATGGGATTATATTTTTAATGCAAAACATTTGAATTTGTATTGTAAGTAGGTCATTTAGATTATTCCATTGTATCTTTATTTTGTGTTGAAATTTTGCTTTGTTATTAAAGCAAAATATGCGGCATTGTGTACTTGTGTTTCAGCGAGAGACCGCTTTGCTAAAACCAAAACGAATAAAAATATGATTATCAAGCTAGGTTCCTGACTGGGATATGACTTGTCCAGTATAACATCTGGGGGCTATAACAAGTTGGACCTCATCCAGGATATTTGAATTCACTGGATTTAAAAAGAATCTGTGTCTTTCTTGTTAAAATTACAGCTCTGGAGTGGTTCTGAACTTAAAGCTGCTATGTTGTGGTTTACTGCATGAAATTTGACAATTGCTTTACTGGTTACTAGGAATTTTCTAGGAGTAGAATATCAAACAGTGGACTGTTTAACATCTTTAACTAAAGATAAACTGAGACTTACCACATATGTTGAAGTTAGGAGTAAAAGCAGGATCTCTTAAGGATGCGATACTTCAATGAATATGCCGCGTTTGGAAACAATGGAAAGGAAACCTGAAGTTGGGGTGTCACATCTGGAATTACTGAAGATACAGTGAGAAATTAAGACTTGAAATTGAGTTTTTCCAAAACCAGACAAAATTGAATTAAGAAAACTTGAAATCCAAAGGGATAAGGATATTAGAGAATATGAATTAGCCAAAGAAAAGCTTGAATAAAGAATAAAGAGTTACCAGTTTAGAAGATTATTTTGGTTCCATTGAAGGATTTGATTTAATCAACCATCTATGCTGCATGCCTAAATTTAATGAGGATTGAGTCAAAAGGTATTTTCCTTCATTTGAGAAAGTGGCTAGACAGGTGAAGTGGCCAAAAGAGGTGTAGACCTCAATCTTAGACCATGTTTTGAGAAATACAGTTGTAACTAAGTATGCCATCTTGTTAGAAGAACAACTTTCACTGTCAAAGAGGCAGTATTGAATGCTTACGAGCTGATGCTTATCAAATGAATTTGAGGAGTACAAGAAAGAAACGTAACAGATGTTTGTGGAATTTGCAAAGGAGAAAAATGTTCTGGGATGAGTGATTTGGATCACTCGAGCTAGAGAAACATGTTGAAAACTTAAGGGAAATTAAGATCATGAATGAACTTGGAAAAGGCACACCTTAAGTTTAAAACTTCTTTAGATCAATGTCAGGTATTCGAGATCAAACAGGTAGCAGATCTGGCAGAAGTCTATATCTCACACAGATGGTTCCAAGTGGGGAGATGGTCATGTGGAAATCCACTAAAAAGTTGAAGTTATAGAAAGTCTGCAGAGAGAAGTATTAGTTTTAAACAACAGATATAAAGAATCCTAACTAATAAATGACAAAGGCTGAAACCAGAAAATGTGTAACGAAATTATTATGCTTTCATTATTGTAAGATTAGACATACCAAAGCTAATTATTGGAAGTTAAATGGAACACCTATTCCAGTAATAGAGAAACCTAAGGAGCTTCAAATAAGGGAGGCATCAGGAAAGGAAGTAGTGCCACAAGGAAAATATTTTCTTGGAATGCCCTAAGAAGGGAGTGAGGGTTCAGGACTATCAAACAAGTCCTTTTTCAAAGTTTGAGAGGGAGAATCAGACAGCTGGATGTTCTGAGTATTTTATCTCAAAAGGTGAGGTATTTTCTTGTACTTCGAATAATGGTGCTGATGCTGATTGATCATGCTATTTGTAACCAGCTGTTATGCGATTGAAGAACGGCTGTTCTGAGGAAGGGTCATTGGACCTGAAATGTTAACTCTGATGTCTCCGGAGATGCTGCCAAACCTACTGAGATTTTCCAGCAATTTTTGTTTTTGTTTTAGGTTTTTGTAACAATGGACAATGGTTACACAGTTACCTGTAGGCTAGTTTTTAATGTCAGATTTTTATGGAATTCAAATATCTAGTGTGGTGTGGTTCAAATCCATGTCCCCAGAACAACTATAATATGTCCACATGGGTTTCGATGGATCATTCACACAGTGCTTCTGAAAGAAGAATTCTAACTTGAGATTGTTGTAAAAGCTTCATTATGGCTTTTGGATTAACGTACTGGGCTGCAGCATCATGGAGGATGGTGTTGTCCATGGAAATACCTCATCCTATTAGTTGATTAATCATGCACCATTATTCATGATTGAATGTGGCGGCACAGTGGCTCTGGTTAGATTGCTGCCTCAAGCACCAGGGACCCAGGTTTGATCCCACCCTCGGGCGATGGTTTATGTGGAGTTTGCACATTCTCCCTGCGTCTGTGTGGGTTTCTACCGGGTGCTCCAGTTTCCTCCTACGGTCCAAAGATGTGCAGGTTAGGTGGATTGGCCATGCTAAATTGTTGTCGTGTCCAGGGGTGTGTAAATTAGGTGGATTAGCCATGGAAATGCAGAATTACAGGGAAAGGGTAGGGGAATAGGTCTGGATGGGATGCTCTTTGCAGGGTCAGTATGAATGTTTTGGGCTGATTGGCTTTCCCCACTGTAGGGATTCTATGAATCTATTCTATGAATGCAGAGCTTAGATCTGTTCCATTGCTTATAGTTTGCTTAATTCCATCAGTTGCATGCTGCTTTCACAGATTGGTGTGGATGTAGTGATATGTTGCTTCAGGGGTTTGACACCCAATTTTCAGAAACACCTGTCGCTGCTCCAGGGATGCTCCTTACAGCCCTCACTTAACCAGGGGTAGTCCCCTGACTTAATGCTTATGGTCAAGCAAAAATGCTATGTCACAAGGTTGCATATTGTGGTTGACTATGATACTGCTAATGTTGAGAGCCAGAAATGAGAGCTGATCCCGATTTGCCTGAGGGGGAAAAAAAACAAAATCAGTGAAACTCAGGCCGTCGTTACTCACCTGTCCCTGCTGTGGATGAGACCACCATTCACAAGTCAAGCTCTTTAATTACAACAGTAGATCTTCAATACAGAAGCAATAAACACCTCAGATGTGATCTGTCTTCTCCAAGACAGGCAAATACCAAAGATAACCTATAATATCTTGTGGATGTCCAGACTTGACTTGATCAGTTCTGAATTATTTAATATAGTGTTAGTGCCACAAAACATCATTGAGGCTGTCCTCATTGCTAAAACAGGGATTTCATTTCTATAAGGACGGTGTAGTGGTATTTCCCACCAGTGTTGCACGCGGCAATGTTTACGTAGAGTAGATTACTGAGGATAAGTTCACATTGCTTTTTCCTCCTTGTTGGTTCTCCATCCACCTGCCACAGAGCTACTGGTGGCACATATAAACGTCGTACCTTTTGCAACCTGGCCCATAGTCGTGCTAACAACTACCTTGGTCACTTTTGAAGTCCCCAACCTAGCATACGTTCTGTGTCATTCGGAGTGATTTTAATGCAAATTAGCATTATTTATCACCTGAAGAATGGCAGTCAGTAGTAATCAGCAGGAAATTTCCTTACCCCTGTTTGACCTGATGCCACAAGGCTTTGTGGAATCTGGAGTTAATGTTGAGGACTGCATTCACTGTTCTGCCACTGAATTTTCTCTTGAACATCCGTTCTGTTCAGGTTTGGTAATGGATCTGGAATGTTGGCTGAAAGGTATGCTTCTGTAAGATAAGCTATTATCAGCTATTGCTCAGAGATGGTAAGAACTGCCGATTCTGGAGTCCGAGATAACACCGTGCGGAGCTGCAGGAACACAGCAGGCCAGGCAGCATC
>JAHRHZ010000078.1:5052025-5096586 GCA_024137785.1 Ginglymostoma cirratum
TGTTCCTCCACCTCCACACTGTGTTATCAGCTGTTGCTCCACTGGTCTGTGGAACAGCTTTCCTGATTTTGGCACAAGTCTTCAGATATATCTTGTGAAGAGAATTTTGAGAGTTGACTGGATAGATTGTGCCCTTGTTAAGTCTGACTGCAGTGTTTAGGGCTCTCCTGTGTGGTCCATCCAGATATTTTTAATACGCTGTTGTGTCGTAATTTAATACAACTCAATGGCTTGCTAGGAAATGATCGAAGTCATGTATTTGCCAGACTGGAGTAAGGATGGTAAATTTTCTCCTGCAAAAGATGTTTGTGAAGCACTCGGGCTTCCACGGCTATCTGATTCTTTCTTAAGCACCATTATTGTTGTGAGTTTTTTTATTATTTCAGATTTATTTAATTAAACCTTGAATTAACTGAAGTTATGTTTCTCACCTGTCATTGTGGAGTTTGCATTTATATCTCTGGCTCAGTGTTCTAGACCTCTGGGTTATTAGCTCTGTTATATAATTACATTGATATTGTACCACATTACCAGCTTTTTCCTCTGCAGTTTTGGAGGTTTGATCTATTGCTGTGGTTGTGTTTGACCAATAACTCCAATCTCCCGAGTTAGAGTCATACAGCACGGTAACAGAACCTTCAGTCCAATGTGTTATACCGACCAGACATCCCAGCCTGACTTAGTCCAAAAGAGTTGCTATTCTTCTTGATGCTTTGGAAGCTAATAGTCGCCGTGCTATTTTCTAACAGGGCTTTTTGAGGTTGTTGTTTCCAACCTATTAAGAATAAACAAAAGTAAAGGGCCAGCTGGTCCATCAAACCTGGCTTGCACCACAATTATGACAGTATCAGTTAAACACTTTCCCTTCCCCAGCATCGTGCAGCCATTTAACCTCTTGGGACATTCTCTAGAAAATCCCTCTCTGATCCACTTCGGCAACCTGAGCTTCTTTCACCTAAATGTATGGTTTCTGGAAACGCATTAGCCAAGAGACATCAGGAGCAGGAATGCTGGTGAATTCCCCTTTCACTAAGGTAGGGGATTCAGAGACCAATCACAGGCTCTTGCTGACAGACAAGTTAAAATGAGATTTATCGACTAAAGTGAATGTCCAGTTCTGCATGCCTCAGCTCATTGAGCCATTCGAGAGCTCTGGAGATGAGATTGGAATTAAGTTGTGGTTGCAATTTTTTCTTTTTGTAGTTTGATTTAATGCTTCTTCAAAATTTATAGGACCCTCATGGAGAGTTGGAAAACAAGAATGTCCTCATTGTCCGTTACTCACTGGAGTTCACAGCTACCAAGTTTGGCTTAGAAGTGAAGAAAGTGAAAGACATTCTGAGCACATGTAGAAAAAGGCTGTATGAGATCCGTAAACAGAGGCCCCGTCCCCACTTGGACAGCAAGATGTTAGCTTCATGGAACGGTGAGTGAGGGCGCTTCTACATGTGCCTAATGCTAGATAGAAAATAGTTAATATGTTGCCTTATCATGTTCTCAAGTGACTGAACAACGAGAGATTAAGCTTGATTTATTTAATTGGATTGTGTTCACTCCTTTTGTACTGATTCCAGAATTGGAAAAGAAATCTTGCACTGTCTAGCATCTTTCATAACCTTAGGAGGCCCCATGAGGCTTTTTAGGCAGTGCCTATTAAAATGCTGCAGAAAGAACGAGAGAGTTTATAGTGTAGCGACTGCTGTTATGTAAGCTTTAAATGTAGCTATGCTACAGATCTCTATTGCTCGGGACAACTCTAACTTGTCTGGTTTCCAAATTACAATGGTACCGTGATGTTTACTGCGAAAAAAACTAAAGTATATTGACAGTTTTAGGTTAGCATAGCCTTCAGATATAAGATTTTCTTAAACAGGAGCTTGGATTGTAATGTCTGTCTTTTCCATTCAGCTCTTAGTTGTTAAGTTGCTCACACAGTAATTAAAACTGTAGAGAAGAGATAAAGCATTTGGCTTGAAAATGTCATTATGCAATTATGGCTGTATGGATTAGAATAATTATCTTTTGTTTAGCTCTCTTACAGAGAAGAATCTGGCAATCGATCAGCTTTATTTTATCTCTTTTTTTTAATGTAACTGGCAGAACATGTAGCTTATACTGTATTGTGCACGTGTTAGCCTGGTTTTGTTTGGCAGGACACTCACCTGAGCTGGACAATTGTAAATTTGACTGTCGTGGCAGGACCTAATGTAGGCCGAGCTCAGTACAGTGGAAGCGCTGCATGATGGAGAGGGACATCATTGTCAATTTAGATCCAGACATTTCAGGACATAGTTTCAGAAAGCAGGTTTTCACAAAGGGTAGTGGAAGGTAGAAGCCTCTTCCCTAGGAAGTTATGGATACTGGTTTTCAATTGAAGCTTTTGAAACTGAAATGGAAAAAGATTCTTTTTCATTGATGATGCTAAGGGTTTAGGAGTGAAGACGAGTAAATGAGATTGAGGTCCAAATCAGCAAACATCATTGAATAGCAGAACAGACTTGAAAGGGTGCAGAAAAGATTTGCAAGGATGTTGCTGGGGTTGGAGGATTTGAGCTACAGGAAGAGGCTGAATAGGCTTGAGGCCATTTTCCCTGGAGCGTTAGAGGTTGAGAGTTGACCTTATAGAAGTTTATAAAGTCATGAAGGGGACGTGGATAGTGTGAATTGCTGAAGTCTTTTTCCCAGAATAGGGTAGTCCAAAACTAGAGGGCGTAGGTTTAAGGTGAGAGGGGGAAGACTGAAAAGGAACCGAAGGGGCAGCCTTTTCACGCAGAGGGTGGTGCGTGTATGGAATGAGCTGTCAGAGGAAGTGGTGGAGGCTGGTACAGTGACAACATTTAAATGGAATCTGGATGGCTATATGATTAGGAAGGGTTTAAAGGGATATGGGCCAAATGCTGGCAAATGTGACTAGATTAATTTAGGATATCTGGTGGACATGAACGAGTTGGACTGGAGGGCCTGTTTCTGTGCTGTACAACACTGACTCTAGATGCTGTAAATTTGCTGAAGTGTGAAACAGAGGGCCAGCAACCACGACCCCAACCCTCCAGCACATTTAAAAAAAAAAAATGGTCATGACATGTGGGCATCAGAAGCGAGTCGAACATTTATTGCCGTTCCCTGATTGGTGTTGAGAAGTTATTGGTGAGCTGCTTTCTTGAAGTCCATTTGGATAAAAGGTTTTCCATAGCTGTTTTTGTACAATGGAGTGACTTAGTTGGTAATTCAGAGGGAAGAATCTTCCATGTTGCTGGGATCTGAAAGCAAGATATTTTCCCTTCCCTAAAATACAAATGTGAATAAGTTGTTTTTTTTTGAGAGAGACAATTTGGTATCTCATAGTCAACTAGGTTTTTATTACAGATTTATTTCACTAACTGAATTTAAGTTTCCTAGCCCCTGAGGTGGAACTGAAATTTGTGTTTCTGGATTATTAACCCAGACTCTGGACTACTTTGATGTGCTCCTCAAAAGGACATTAAGAGAAACCAACGCATGCAAACACAAAGAGATGACTTAATGCAGATTCTGCTAGTTATGTTAAAAAAAAGAGAAATGTGGCTGATTATTATTTGGCAAATCTTTCTCTGTTAGAAGACTGTATAAAAGGTAATTTTTCCAGTTCTTATAGTTGTAATCACACAATGAGATTTTTCAGCCAAACATCATATCTCTTTTCTTAAGTTTCTCAACGAGTAATTAAAACTGAATAATTAGGGGCAGAAGGTAAAAAAAAGAATGAGGAGTTCTCTGAGATGCTGGGGAATCATTATTCTCTCATCTAATAGCATATTTTTCCTTTGGAAACAAATCTGAATTAACTGCTCATTCACCTGATGGGAGTTTCAGGAGCATTGCTGTGATTTTTGCCTGCATACAAGCAGTTGTTTGCTTGCCTTCCGATTAAACATTTTACGACAATATCAATTTGTTTTTATAGCACCTGTAACATGCTGTAATGCCCTAGGCGAGGAGCTGGAAGACTGAGGTTGGCTAACATGGTGCTGTTATTTAAGAAAGGTGTTAAGGAAAAGCAAGGGAATAATAGACTGGTGAGCCTCACATTAGTGGTGGATAAGTTGTTACAGGAGATTCTGACGGATAGGATTTACGTGTGTTTAGACAGACAGGGACTGATTAGGGATAGTCAACATGGCTCTCTGCCTGGGAAATCATGTCCCTCTAACTTGATTGAGTTTTTTGAAGAACTGACGAAGAGGATTTTGATTGTAGAGAGGTGGACATTGTCTATATGGCTTTCAGTAAGGTGTTTGACAAGGTTCCACATAGTCAACTGGTTAGCCAGGTTAGATCACATGGAATAGGGGGAGAACTAGCCATTTGGATGAAAAATTGGCTTGAAGGTAGGAGACAGCGGATGGTGGTGGAGGGTTGCTTTCTTGGATTGGAGGTCTGTGACCAGTAGTATGCGGCAAGGGTCGGTGCTGGGGCCATTGATTTTTGACATTTATGTAAATAATTTGGATATGAATATAGGAGGTATTGTTGGTAAGTTCGCAGATGACATCAAAATTGGAGGTGTAGTGGACAGCAAAGAGAACAATGGGACCTTGATTGGATGGGCAAATGTGCTGAGGAGCAGCAGATGGAGTTTAATTTAGATAAATGTGAGCTGCTGTATTTTGGTGGGGCAAATCAGGGTAGGACTTATACACTTAATGGTAGGGACCTGGGCAATTTTGCCGAACAAAGAAACCTTGTAGTGCAGGTTCATAGTTCCTTGAAAGTGGAGGCACAGGTGGACAGAGTAGTGAAGATGGTGTTTAGTAGGCTTGCCTTTATTGGTCATCACATTATGTGCAGGAGTTGGGAGGTCATGTTGCAACTGTATAGGACATTGGTTGGGCCACTTTTTGAATACTGCATTCAATTCTGGTCTCCCAGGGTCAGTAGCCAGGGTCTCTTCCCCAGGGTAGGGGAGACCAAAATTAGAGGACGTAGGTTTAAGGTGAGAGGGGAAAGATATGAAAGGGACCTAAGGGGCAACTTTTTCATGCAGAGGGTGGTGTATGTATGGAATGAGCTGTCAGGGGAAGTGGTGTAGGCTGGTACGATTACAACATTTAAAAAGCATCTGGATGAATATATGTATAAGAAGGGTTTAGAGGGAGACGGGCCAAACACTAGAAAATAAGACTAGATTTAGTCAGAATACCTGATCAGCGTGGACAAATTGGACCAAAGGATTTATTTCCACGCTGAACAGCTCTTTGACTCGAATGTTACTTGACACCAAGCAGAATCGCCAGACTAATAATCCACGACTGCCGCTGATGTTCCGGAGACACGGGTACAATTTCCACGTGGCAGAAGATGAAATTTCAACTTAATAAGATATGGAATTGAATAACTAGCCTATTAGCAACTGTAATAATTTCTTTAAAAACCCACCTAGTTCACTCATGCCCTTAGGGAAGGAAATCAGCCATCTCTACCTAAGCTGCGTTACAAATGATTCCAGACCCACTGGACTATGTTTGACTCTTAACAGCCCTCTGAAATAGGTGACCTAGTCCATGGGCAATTAGGGATGGTCTTGCCAGCAATAGCCACATTCCACGTATGAATTAAAGGAAACAAAAATGCTTGGTCAAAGAAAGCAGCTATTAAGGAAGAGAGAGGGAAGGGTTTTATAAAGGATGTTTCAGATCTTAGGACTTATTTGTTTGAAAACATGGCCACCAGTGGTGAGATATGTGGAATATATTTTAATGCAAACAACCCGAGACGTAAGACAGATGAGCTGAGGGCGAAGATGGCACGTGAGAGTATGATATCCTAGCTATTACTGAAACCTGACTGAAAGATGAAGAGGATTGGCAGTTCATCATCGCTGCTGATGGGATATTCAGATGACAGAGAGGAGGATAGAAGAAGACAGAGACACAATATTTATCAAGGGATCAAATGTGGCAGTGAGGAGGGATCATAAACAAGGCCATTTGGTAGAATTAGAAACACAAAAGGGGCAAGCATGTTGTGTGTATACTATAGGCCCCCAAAGAGTCAGGGAGAGATAAAGGATCAAGTATGACATCACATTTCCAAGAGGTATAAGAATACTATAGCTGCAATACGGGAATTAACTAGCCAAATATTAACTAGGATAGTTTTAGTGTGCGAATTGAGAGGGAGGAAAATTATTATTTTGCATCCAAGAGAATGTTTTTAACTTATATGTAGAAAACCCAACAGGGGAAGGGTGGTTATGGACCTAATACTTGGAATTGAGCCCGGGCATATGGAAGACACTTCATCAATAGAGCATTTTGGAGACGGTAAGTGTTACTCAATTAAATTTAGAATAGTTATGGAAAAGAATGAAGATGGGCAGGGAATGAAAGTTCTAAATTGGGCTAAAGCTAATTTTACAAAGATAAGATCCAATTTTGCCCGATTGGATTCGGAGCCGTTAATTACAACTGTCTCAGCAGTGCGCAACATTTGAGGAGGGAATAGAGAGAATACAATTCAAATATGTTCCGATAAAGTCAAAGGGTGGCACCAGGACTGGAGAACCCTTGATATCAAGGGAGGTGAAGGTTAGAATTACAAAATAAAGAGAAATTTACAGCAGATATTGAGGGGCTCAATACAGCAGAGTCGCTAAAGGTGTATAAGAAAAAACAGTGAGATTCTTAAGAAGGAAATTGAGAAAACTAAAAGTGCATGAGGAACCATTGGCATGTAGAATAAATGAAAATCCAAAGGCTTTTATTTTAAGTATGTAAAGAGCAGGAGAATATTTTGGGAAGGAGAAAGGCCCATTTGACCATAGATGTATTCTGTGTGTGGACATGTAAAATATGGGGCACAGTCCTTAATGAATACTTTGCATGAGTCTTCACTATGGAAATGGACTGTGTAGGTATAGACATCAGGATGGGAGACTGTGAAATATTAGAAGTTAATACAGAGAGAGGAGTTACCAGCGGGTTTAGCAGCGTTAAAAGTGATCAGATGAGATGTGTCCCAGCTGGTTGAGAGAGGCAAGGGAGGAGGTATAAAGGTACTCACAGTCATTGTCAAATCTTTGGCTGTGCAGCGGTACAAGATGCTGACAAGACTACATCTGGATTACTGTGAGCAGTTTTGGTTCCATTATTTGAAGATAGATATATGTTCATTGGAGGCAGTTCAGAGAAAGCTCATTAGGACGATCCCTGGCATGAGCAAAGGCTAAACAGGTTGGCATTCTACTCGCTGGAGTTTTGAAGAATGAGAGAAAGCCTTATTGAAACATGTAGGATTCTTAACGGGCTTGACAGGGTAAATACTTAGTGGATGTTTCCCTTCACGGGAGAATCTAGGACCAGTGGGCATAAGGTTATAAGGATAGAGGGCTGCCAATTTAAGACTGAGAGGAGGAGCAAATTCTTCTGTAAGGGTTGAGAGTCTTTGGAACTCCTTGCCGCGGAGAATTGTGAAGCAGAGTCCTTATGTATATTTAACGCTTAGATAGGTAAATAGATTCTTGACCAGTGGGGAAATAAAGTGTTGTGGGGAAAATGCAGGAATACGGATGTGAGGAATGTTGGATCAGTCCTGACCCTATCTTAATTGGCAGAGCAGGCTTGAGGGCCGAATTGCCTATTCCTGTTCCTATTTTTTTTATGGGAAAAATGCCAGAGGATTAGAAAATTGCCAATGTTGCCCCATTATTTAAAAAAGGAGGGAAGGATGGATCAGGAAATCAGTCAGTCTTGCTTCAGTGGTGGGAAAGTTATTAGAAGTGTTTTGACAGACAGAGTATACCTGCTCTTGGAGAAATACAAGTTAATTGTGATGGCCGTGATGTATTAGTTAAAGGTTGGTCATGTTTGACAAATTTAATTTTTTTTAAAGGGGGCAACCAGGAGTGATGATAAAGGTAATGCATGTCTTGTTGTCTACAAGGATTTCAGCAAGGCTTTCAATAAGGTCCCTCATAGAAGACTGGCCAAGAAAGTAGGAGCGTGTGGGATCCAAGGCAAAATGGCACATTAGATCCAAAACTGCCTTATGGCCAAGAAACAGAGGGTGATCGGAAGCCTATTTCCAGAAGGGTTCTTCAGTGCTTGGTGTTGGCGCCCTTGCTGTTCTAGGAAGTGAGAACTCTCCTAGGAAGGAGAATATCAATGGAATGGTGCATGTGGACAGAGTGGTGGCATGTGGAATTCAACCCAGAAAAATGTGAGGTAATTCACTTGGGAAAGACTAACAAGACAAGGGATTACACTGAAAAGCTTCACCCTGGAAGGTACTGAAAATCAGAGGGATCTTGTGTGTGTCTATAGATGTCTGAAGGTGGCAGAGCCAGTAGATAAGGTGGTTAAGAAGGCGTATTGGATACGTGCCTTCGGGCAAGGCATAGAATCAAAGAGCAGAGAGGTTATGCTGGAACTGTATAAACCACTGGCTAGGTGTGGAGTTATAAATCACTCAGATAGCAAGAACTGCAGATGCTAGAGTCAGAGACAACACAGTATGGAACTGGAGGAACACAGCAGGCCAGGCAGCATCAGAGGAGCAGGAAAGTTGACGTTTCAGGTCGGGATCCTTCTTCAGAAAATCTGATTTCAGCAGTGGGTAGATGCTCACTTGCATTGCCAAAGCCTAACCCTAACCCAGGGCTGGAAAATAGGATTGGTATAGTCAGATCCTTGACCACGATGGATACAATGGGCAAGTGGTCTCCTTCTGTGCTGCAAATGTCTAATTCTATCTAGCAGCACATGTGGAGAAGTAGCAGAGTTAATGTTTTGAGACCAGTGACCCTTCTTCAGAACCTTTAAAAACATATTTGGATGAGCATTCGAAGTGGGTCTAGTGCAGAAAAGTGGGACTGGTGTAGGTCTCTTTGTCCAGAGTGCTTTACCGTTGATAAATTTCTTCTGCAAACAGCAAGATCCACAAACAAAAATGAGATTAATGACCATGTGAATTTTTTTGGAGATGTCGGTTTGGCTTGGACGCCTGGGAAACTAGGTAGTTCCTCTTAGATTCATGTTGGATAGTCTTTTATTTCCTGCACTGGCTGAAAGGTTGATAACCAGGGACACAGATTTAAAACAAGCACAATATCAGCACCTCTGACAATGAAGCACTCCCTGTCTGTCCACCTGAACTAATGCACTCAGCTATCTGATGTTAGTCTTGATCCCACATATGTCGCATCATTAAACTGTGTAAGCCACAGCTCACAAGTAGGAGGCTCAGCTTTGACTTTCACCTCTGAAAGCCTGGATTCCAATTCGGCTCAGACCTTGGAAAGTTGCTGGTGATATGGATCCAACATGAGGCTAGTAATTCTCACTTAAGCTCCTTGTGGGCATCTTCCCACAATATTAAACTGATGCCAAGTTAAGAATGTGTCCTTTATTCTTACACAGAATGTAAACATCACTGGAAAGGACAGCATTTGTTGCCTTTCTTAGTTACCCTTGTTTTGAGTTGCTTGCTCAGCAATTTCAAAGGCCAGTTACAAGTCAACCACTTTCCTATCTGAATGACAGCAATCAAAGATTTCATCACCATTACTGATAACTGGCTTTCCGTTTCAGATTTTGTTAATTGAATTTAAATTCCACCAGC
Organism: Ginglymostoma cirratum; assembly: GCA_024137785.1. Lineage (NCBI taxonomy): Eukaryota > Metazoa > Chordata > Chondrichthyes > Orectolobiformes > Ginglymostomatidae > Ginglymostoma > Ginglymostoma cirratum. The sequence goes on from JAHRHZ010000078.1 coordinate 5,061,623, forward strand.
TGCCATGGTGGAATTTAAACCCACTTTCCCAGTGCATTCTTCTGGTCCTCTGGATCGTTTGTCCAGTGACATTACCATTGTGCCCTGTAATGAGATTGATGAGAAAGTGGCCGATGTAGTAAATGTTTGAAAGTTGTGACACTATAGTATGTGTCAGAGATAATAGGAACTGCAGATGCTGGAGAATCTGAGATAACAAGGTGTGGAGCTGGATGAACACAGCAGGCCAAGCAGCAATCAGAGGAGCAGGAACGCTTGACGTTTCGGGCCGAGATCCTTCATCAGAAATTGGTTCCTTGGAAGGGTCTAGGCCCGAAACGTCAAGCTTTCCTGCTCCTCTGATGCTGCTTGGCCTGCTGTGTTCATCCAGCTCCACACCTTATTATCTCACACTATAGTATGTGCACTGTTTCCACTGAGGTTAGAACTTTGAGGGAGTATCAATAAAGAACAAAGAACAACACAGTCCCGTCCTTCGGCTCTCAAAGCCTGTGCTGACACATTTTGCCCTTCCATACTAAAACTGTCTTCACTTCCAGGATCTGTCTCCCTCTATTCCCTTCCTAGTCATGTATTCGTTCTGGTGCTTCTTGAATGCTGCTATTGTGTCTGCTTCCACTACCACCACTGGCAGTGCATTCCAGGCACACTCAAGCCTTTGTGTGAAAAACTTGCCTTGCACATCTCACAGTAGTCCATCGAGTCTATGCTGACCCTTGGAAGAGCATTCTGCTCAGATCCCACCCTTGTAACCCTGCATGGGGTTTTACCATGGCTAATCCATCTGGACACTATGGGGCAATTTATCTGGGCCAATCCATCTAACCCGTTTTCATATCATTATATCATAGAACTGCTGCACCTGTCCTGATAGCTTGAAAGAAAAATAATAAGGCCATTTTATACTCAGTCTCTGCTTTCACTGATCTTGGTCTGTTTGGCAGAAATGATAGAGAATGTTGGCATTGTTCTCCATCAAGTGGAGCCATTTAAGAGGAGACTTAATAGAGGTGAACAATGTAAGACATTCTATCAGAGTGAGTGGGAAGAAAATGTTTGCACTGGCCAGAAGGTTGGTAGCCAGAGGACATTGATTTAAAACAAATGCTGGAAAAACCCAGCAGATTCAGCAGCATTTGTGGAGAGAGAGAGAAGCAGAGTTGATGTTTTGAATCTGGTATGACTCTCCTACAGAACTGAAAATTGTTTGAAAATGGTGGATTTTATACTTTTGACAGAGGTGACTGGTGTAACAAACAGTATGGAGATCCAAAGCAAAAGACAGAGGGCTTGCTGAGATAACAAGGCATAGAGCTGGATGAACACAGCAGGCCAAGCAGCATCAGAGGAGCAGGAAAGCTTGACGTTTTGGGCCTAGACCCTTCTTCAGAAATGGGATCATTTATTTCAGAATCCCCTTCCCCTCCCCCTTTTCTGAAGAAGGGTCTAGGCCCAAAACGTCAGCCTTCCTACTCCTCTGATGCTGCTTGGCCTGCTGTGTTCATCCTACTCTGCACCTTGTTATCTCAGATTCTCCAGCATCTGCAGTTCCTACTATCTCTGAAACAACTGAAATAGTGATGTAAAATGGGTGTAAATTAGGGTGTGAAAGGGAGAGAATGAGAGCTAAATAACAAACCACAAATAAGACGAAGCCATGGGTAGGGGAGGGGCGAGAATCTGAGAAAAATGAAAGGCAAACAGTGTGTGGTAAGACTCTGAAGTTGTGTAATTCAGTATTGAATCCTGGAGGCCATAAAGTGCCTAAATTGAAAATAAGGTTCTGTTTCTCAGCTTAAGTTGTGCTTTGTTGGAACATTGTAGTAGGCCCTGGTCAGAAATGTTAGCATGACAGCAAGGTGGTTTATTGAAAAGGCAAGGAACTGGAAGGTCAGGGTCATTATTATGGATACAGTGGAGGTGTCCTGCAAAACCAGTCACCCTTTGGTTTTGCCACTGTAGAGGAGATCACATTGGGATCAGTGAATGTTCAGACTAGATTTCGAGAAATACAAGTAAAATGTAAATTGGGACCTCGGAAAGTAAAATGTAAATTGGGACCTCGGACAGGAAAATGGTGAATGAGCAGGTGTTGCACCTTCTGCGATTGCATGGGAAGGTTGCATGGGGTAGTGAGAAACTATTAGGAGTGATAGAGAAGTGGACCAAAGTATAATGGAAGGAATGGTCCCTGCAAAATGCTGACAGTGGAGGGGAGGGGAAGGTGTGTTTGATGGCAGCATCCTGCTGGAGGTGGCAGAGGATGATTCTTTGAATACAGCGACTGCTCAATGGAAACGGTGGGCAATGGGATCCATACCGATGTTCTGGGAAGGTGGGGAAGGTGAGCGCTGAAGTGCCGGAGATGGGTTGGACACAGCTGAGGGCCCTTTCAACCACAGTGGTGGGGAATTCTCAATTGAGGAGAAAGGAGATATATGGCAAAAGAACTGGAGAAGATATGATGGGAGAAAAAAAATACACAGTGAGTTGTTGTGATCTGGAATGTGCTGGCTAAAAGGGTCGCGGGCAGATTCAATAGTAACTTTCAAAAAGAAATTTAAGAAACATTGCAAAGGACCAAATTACGGGGTTGTGGACAAAGATTAGGGAATTACGGCTAATTAGTTTGTTCCTCAAAGAACCAAAATAGGCACGATGGACTCTACTGTTCATTGAATCACATGGTATAGAGGCCATTGTATTCTGACCTGGAGGTGCCTGAAGGGGCAGTATGGTGATAACCTTACTTTGCATTTAAGCTGTGAGAGACTGAACCTGAGAGCACTGGATAAAGATTTCACGCCCCTGAATTTGAAAGCATTTTACTCGATGTTAACATCCATCACATAGGGAGCATAAAAACTTGAAAATTGTGAAATATTCTGAACTGAATTAGATACTCAGTGATCAAAGGCTTGCAGGGAAAGAAAACGAATGATCTTTCAGCATGCTTTATGATATTCAAATGCTGTTTGGCTTTGCAAGTTACCCAACAGCCAATTCAGTGAGTGAAAGTGTTATTCCATCGCCAAAGGCTTGCATAGCAAAATAAGAATGTATAATGTATTTGCACAGGAGGGAAGATCCTTGCTCATTGCTAGATTTATCAGCTTGATGGAAAATAGTAAACTGATATTAAATATTTAATTTCTTGTGGAAGGACTTGTACAGTGTATTAGCTCTAACTTGGTCCTATCACCCTTGCCTTTAAGCCAGGAGGTCGTGAGGTGAGGGCCCACTCCAGGTACATGAGCACATAGTCAAGGCTGACAATTGAGTACGAGACTGGAAATATCAGATGCAAGTGATTGCATGGCACTTTTCCCAAGGGCTGCGAGGGAGTTTTGCCTGACCGATCTTTATCCCACAATTAACAACACAAAAACATATTAGATAACAAGGTGTAGAGCTGGAGGAACACAGCAGGCCAAGCAGCATCAGAGGAGCAGGAAAGCTGACTTTTCAGGTCTGGACCCTTCTTCAGAAATGGGGGAGGGGAAGGGGATTCTGAAATAAATAGAGAGAGAGGGAGGAGGATGGAAGATGGATAAAGGAGCAGATAGGTGGAGAGGAGACGGACAGGTCAAGGAGGTGGGGATGGAGCCAGTGAAGGTGTGAAGTTAGGGTGGGGGTTGGTCAGTCCAAGGAAGATGGACAGGTCAAGGAGGCGGGGATGAGGCTGGTAGGTGGGTGACTAAGGTGGGGTGGGAGTTGAGGTGGGAGGAGTGGATAGATGGGAGAAAGGGCAGACAGGTTAGGGAGGCGGGGATGAGCTTGGTTTTGGGATGCGGTTGGGTGAGGGGAGATTTTGAAGTTTGTGAAGTCCCCATTGCTACCATTGGGGCTGCAGGGTTCCCAAGTGAAATATGAGGTGCTGTTCCTGCAACCTTCAGGTGGCATCGTTGTGGCACTGGAGGAGGCCCAGGATGGACATTTCGTCCAAGGAGTGGGAGGGGGAGTTGAAGTGGTTCGTGACTAGGAGGTGCTGTCGTTTGTCGCGAACCGAGTGTAGGTGTTCCACAAAGCGGTCTCCAAGCCTTCGCTTGGCTTCCCCGATGTAGAGGAGGCCACAATGGGAACAGCGGATACAGTATACCACATTAGCAGATGTGCAGGTGAACATCTGTTTGATGTGGAAGGTTTTCTTGGGGCCTGGGATGGGGGTGAGGGAGGAAGGTGTAGGGGCAGGTGTAGCACTTCCTGCGGTTGCAGGGAAAAGTGCCAGGGGTGATGGGGCTGGTGGGGCTGGTGGGGAGTGTGGAGCGGACAAGGGAGTCCCGGAGAGAGTGGTCCCTCTGGAAGGCAGATAAGGGTGGGGAGGGAAAAATGTCTTTGGTAGTGGGATCAGATTGCAGATGGCGGAAGTGCCGGAGGATGACCTGTTGGATCCGGAGGTTGGTGGCGTGGTATGTGAGGACGAGGGGGACTCTGTTTTGGTTGTTGTTGCTGGGAGCGGGTGTGAGAGATGAGTTGCGGAAAATGCGAGAGATGCGGTCGAGGGCGTTTTCGACCACCGTGGAGGAGAAGTTGCGGTCCTTGATAAAAGAGGACATCTGAGATCCCGGGAGTGGAATGCCTCATCTCGGGAGCAGATGTGGTGGAGGCGCACCCTTATCTGCCTTCTACACCTGCCCCTACACCTCTCACCTCACCCCCATCCCAGGCCCCAAGAAAATCTTCCACATCAGACAGATGTTCACCTGCACATCTGCTAATGTGGTATACTGTATCCACTGTTCCCAATGTGGCCTTCTCGACATCGGGGAAACCAAGCGGAGGCTTGGAGACTGCTTTGTGGAACACCTACACCCGTTTCGCTACAAACGACTGCACCTCCCAGTCATGAACCACTTCAACTCCCCCTTCCGACTACTTGGACGACATGTCCAACCTGGGCCTCCTCCAGTGCCATAACGATGCCACCTGAAGGTTACAGGAACAGCACCTTATATTTCGCTTGGGAACCCTGCAGCCCAACGGTATCAATGTGGACTTCACAAGCTTCAAAATCTCCTCTCCCCCGACCACATCCCAAAACCAGCCGAGCTCGTCCCTGCCTCCCTAACCTGTCTGCCCTTTCTCCCATCTATCCACTCCTACCACCTCAACCCCCACCCCCACCTTGTACCTACCAGCCTCATCCTCCCTTCCTTGACCTGTCCGTCTTCCCTGGACTGACCAACCCCCACCCTAACTCCACACCTTTACTGGCTCCATCCCCACCTCCTTGACCTGTCTGTCTCCTCTCCATCTATCTGCTCCTTTTATCCATCTTCCATCCACCTTTCCCCTCTCTCTCTCTTTATTTCAGATTCCCCTTCCCCCTCCCCCATTTCTGAAGTAAGGTCCAGACCTGAAACGCCAGCTTTCCTGCTCCTCCGATGCTGTTTGGCCTGCTGTGTTCATCCAACTCTACACCTTGTTATCTCAGATTCTCCAGCATCAGTAGTCCCTACTGTAACAAAAACATATTATCTTGGTCATTATCACGTTGCTGTTTGCGAGTGTTTGCTATGTACAAGTTGCTTGTTACACCACTGTTGCACTATAGAAAATGTATGTCAAAAGTCTCTTGTTGTGAAGCATTTTGCGGACAGAAATGGTGCTATATAGATGCACCTCTTTCTTTATGTTCTAGTAGCCCTCTTTCAGTGAGTGATGATTCACTTATGGAGGCTCAAGTTCCCTCAATTATTAATCTAGATCTTTGGGCTGCTGGTCCAGTAACATAACCATTACATCACTGTACTCAGAACACTGCAGCGACTGCCACATAGGAAATATGGAAACTGTTTTGTACGCTACAAAGAGTTGGATGATCAAAGAATCTGGTCTTGGTGGTGTTGGATGAGTGAAAAATGTTGGCAAGGATACTGCAAGAACTTGCTGTTATTCCTTGATTAGTATTATGGGACTTGTTAAATGTCTCCAAACTCTGACTGTCTGACTTCACCAGGGTCCAGCGCACAGCACATGCAGACACTTTGCCTGGAAAAATGCCAGATGACCTCATATCCTGTAATGTGGTTTATGGCTGCATAATCTAGGAGGCAATTGGTTAAATAATTTTTGATGAAAAATCTTTGAGAAAAAGCAGAGAGAGATGGAACCTGAGTGGATAGTTTGATAGCCTCCCCTCTACTGACATTCATACTTTCTGGGTTCTATGATGCGATTTTTCTACAAAGATTTTAATTTTATATTAACCTGCAGAGGGCAGCAAAACCTGTGGTAACAGCAACAGGCACCTGTACTTCATTTGTAATACAACACTGATCAGGCAAGAATCGAGCAACTTTTTATGAATCGTAAGAGACTGGTTTGGAACCATCAGCTATTTTAAAATTGTTGTAGATGAGGTTGAATCAGTTAGAGTCATAGAGATGTACACCATGGAAACAGACCCTTCAGTCCAACTCGTCCCTGCCGACCAGATATCCCAAATTAATGTAGTCCTGTTTGACAGCATTTGGCTCGTGTCCCTCTAAACCCTTCCTATTTGGGTACCCATCATTTGTAAACCTGAAGAGATCATATTAGAATTAATACCCATTTTAAAAAGCTATAACAGACTGGGCTTGGATCAGTTAACTTTTTAAAAGCAAGACATCAGGTTTTAACTGAGATAACAAGGTGTGGGGCTGGATGAACACAGCAGGCCAAGCAGCGTCGTAGGAGCAGGAAAGCTTGACGTTTCGGGCCTAGACCCCTTCACCCTTCTGATCTTTTCGGTCTAGGCCCGAAATGTCAAGCTTTCCTGCTCCTACGATGCTGCTTGGCCTGCTGTGTTCATCCAGCCCCACACCTTGTTATCTCGGATTCTCCAGCATCTGCAGTTCCTACTATCTCATCAGGTTTTAACTGATCATTTTGAAAATCATCCTACCTTGCACCAGATTGATTTTATAAGTTCACTCCAGATAAGTCTAGAATTAGTAACCATTTTATAAATCACATGAGATGAGGAAAAGAGACACTAAATATATTCGGGAATTAAGACAATATTGCAATAGTTTTATTATATGATTAATTCTAACAAAATGCTTCTTCTGATTTTCTATCATGTGCTGGAGACGTGTCACAGGACTAGACGATTGATCCCACAATATAAAGACGAATGCCATGTGATGTATTACAGCTCATCGATCGCAATAAACGCAACCTTTCCATTACAAATGTTTAGCAGGCTTTTTCATCCTGGTATCCTCCCCAGACATCTACCTCTATATGGATCATACTTAGCATGATTAACATAGCATCAGTCTTAAGTTTGCTTTTGTCGTGTTTGAGCCTGTGTCCCCACTTGTAATGGTAATATTCTGCTTTAAGCTTGTTCTAATGTGTTTGCAGTAATGTAGAGTCATAGAGTCATACAGCACAGAAACAGACCCTTTGGTCCAACTCGTCCATGATGACCAGATTTCCTAAACCAAACTTGTCCAACATCCCTGCGTTTGGCCTGTATCCCTCTAAACCTTTCCTGTTCCTGTACCTGTCCAAATGGCTTAAACGTTGTAATTGTACCAGCCTCCATCACTTCCTCAGGCAACTCCATCCACACATGCACCACCCTCTGTGTAAACAAGTTGCCCCTTGGTTCTTTTTTAAATTCTTCCCCTCTCATCTTAAACCTATGCCCTCTAGTCTTGGACATGCTTAAGCTGGGGAAAAGACCTTGGCTATTCACCTTATCTGTGCCTTGTCACAATTTATAAACCTCTGTAGCGTCATCCCTCAACCTCCTACACTCCAGGGAAAAAAGGTCCCAGCCTATGCACCCCCTCCCTATCACTCAAAGCCTCTAGTCTCAGTAACTTCCTTATAAATAATGTTTGCACCCTTTCTAGCAGAGAATTAAAAATGTGTCAGCTCCAAACCAGTAAGTAGCACACCCACTCTTGAGTTTGAGGGTAGTGGGTTTAAGTGCCACTCCATTCTTTCCATTGATTACAATATCTATCCAGTGTAGTACTGAAGAAGTGCTGCACTGTCGGAGGTTAGTGTTGTCTGTTGGATGAGATATTAAACCAATGCCTCGTCAGCCTTCCCATTTGGGTACAAAAGATTCCACAGTGCTGTTTTGAAGAACAATTAGAAGTTCTCACCAGTGTCCTGAACCAATGTCAGTATGAAAATGACTAGATCTGTTTTATTGTTGTTTGTGGGAACTTGTGTAGGACCTTGTGTGCAAATTGGCTGCTGCATTTCCCTACATTAGAACTTCAAAAAGAACTTCATTGGATGTTGGTGCTTTGGAATATTGTAAAAGGTGCTGAATAAATGCACACTCTTCAGTGACTTGATAAGTCTGCAGCTACTCAGGTCAAATATTGTCAAGAAACCTCCCATGACCACAAAACGGGTGCGTGGATACATGTGCATATTAGCTAAGATTACAGCACAGTTACTTTGTCATGCATGGCTATGGAGTGTTGCTCCTGATGCTTCTTTAGGTTGAACTTCAAATGTTTACTCAATGTACGATCAGATCTTTCTCACCCTTTTTCTTCCTTATCCACTCTGTCAGCAATACCCTCTACTCCACTTTCTTCATATGCTTACTCAACTTACAGTTATTTGAATCTATTCTTTTTACCTCAACGGCTTCGTAAGATTGTGGGCTGCACATCCTCAGCACTTTCTGATAAAGAATCTTCTTCTGAATTCTCTGTTTGATTAATTGGCAACGACCTTCAGTTGATGACCTGCAGTTTAACTCCTCTCCCTATGGGGCCTTACTCTTTCTTTTTCCCTCTCTCTCACAGCTCAATCAAAACTTTTTCTAATTCTAAAAGAGCTCTAATAGGTAAACCTCAGCCTACTTTTGTCAAAATTCCTGTTTTGTACATAAGCATATTCTGTGAAGATTGACAAGCTGTTCAACCAGAGCCAACATCAAAGCCTGTCTCAATCCCGTCCTCTTCTGACATCTGCAGGTGCACACTTTCCTGCTGGGGGATAGTAGGTCGAACTCTGGCTAGCTGTTCCTAGCCCAGAGATGGACCAGCCACTCGTATTGCTAAAAAGAAACACCAACATACTGCAAATGGTAAAACTCAAACAAAAAACCAAAAAGCTAGAGAAACCCGTGAGATTGAGTAGCATTTGTGGTACCAAACTTCCCCAAGTTGATAGTCTTTAAGTTAATATGGGGTGGTTTCAAGTCCTACTCCAGAGACTTTGTGCTCAGGCCTTTGTTGACAATCTACAGCATTTAAGTTGAAGAGGCATTTAGACAGATGCAAGAAATAGACAAGAACAATGGACCATGTGCAAGCAGATAGGATTAGGTTAGAATAGCCTTGTGGTTGGCACTGACATGATGGGTCAAAGGGCCTGTTCCTGTGCTGTACTGTACTGTGATAACGAGCATGGGGCTGGATGAACACAGCAGGTCAAGCAGCATCATAGGAGCAGGCTCCTATGATGCTGCTTGACCTGCTGTGTTCATCCAGCCCCATGCTCGTTATCTCGGATTCTCCAGCATCTGCAGTACCTTTTATCTCTGTACTGTACTGTGATCTGTTGAGAAAGTGTAGCATTGTCAGAGATGGTGCCTTTCAAGTGGGATGTTTAACTAAGGCTCCAACTTCCTTTGCAAATAGATATGAAATATTCCATGGTTTTAAAAGAAGATCCAGGGAATCCTACCTCGGGTCCTGGCTAATATATCTCCCTCAACCAACATCACTAAAAAAGATTATCTGGTCACTATCAGACCTTGCTGTGTGCAAATTGATTGTCACATTTGCTACACAACAACAGTGGCTGCTTCATTGGTTGAGAAGTGTTTTGGGATATCCTGGCCTTCGTCGCTGAATTAGACATTGCGTGAATCATCCTCTTTAGAGTGTAACTTTGAAAATCTAATCGAGAGATTCTTATTGCTGTTGGTGCTAAGATTTGCCTAACACTAATTTTAAGCTGTCCTCTGCTTAGTTTTTGTGAAGCTCGCAGCCCTCATTAATGTTTGACTTGCAGTTACGGTTTGACTTATAGCATTCAATTGCTGCTAGGGCCTATTAATATTTTGGAAATAATTAGCAAAGGGACTTTGAGATTCATGTTTCAGGCACCCACGGGGTGAAATGTTACATGTTTGATAACATCACAAGTTGAATTTTGTTCTTTATCTCAATGTCCTTGTTGCTAATTATATTTCTACAATATGATTGCATAGTGCAAAATAATATCTTTTTCTTTGTAGATCAGCACTTTTTTTAAAGGTGTAATGCTCTCAGTGCCTCCCAAGTCCCTTTCCCCCTCATCCCTTATATTGCTCCCTCAGGCCCTTGCACCTTTAAAATGGAGAGATGATCAGTGCTGAAGGGCATGCTAGTACCACTCTGAATAAGTGGATTTAGAAGATACCTAATCATGTTCCTTGGAAAGATCCCAAAGGCTGTTCTTGCTCCCTGTCCCTGTAGCCTTTGCAGGCCTGAATCCTCCAAGATCTCTGTTCTAGGCTCTTGTTATTTTAATTGCTCTAACATTGGAGTCTGTACCTTCAACCTAAGCCCGTTGCCTGGAATTCCTTCCGTAACCTTTCCAGCTTTCTACGCCTCTATTCCTTTAAGTCAGTCCTTAAAACCTGCCTCCTCCAAGGTTCTGCCCATGTCGCATTTTATTTGTTAATATTCCTGTGAAGTGCTTTGCAACAAGTTAACTATGAGGCTGTAGACATGCTTGCCGAGCTGGTCTGCTTGATTGAAGATATTTTGTCACCCTTCTAGGTAACATCGTCAGTGCGGCTCTGGTGAAGCGTTGATGTTCTGACCCGCTTGCTTTTTATATGCCTCGGTTTGCTGGGGCCGTTGATTTCACTTTCAGTTCTGTTTTTCAGTGGTTTGTATATCGGGTCCAGTTCAGTGTGTTTGTTGATGGAGTTCTGGTTGGAATGCCAGGCCTCCAGGAATTCCTCAGCATGTCTCTGTTTGGCTTGTGCTATCATGGATGTGTTGTTCCAGTCAAATTCGTGTGCTTCTTTGTCCGTGTGTATTGAGACCAGTGAAAACTGGTCGTGTATCTTGGTGGCTAGTTGGTGTTCACGTATGCTTATTGTTTTCTTCCAGTTTGGCCTATGTAATGTTCCTCAGTTTGCATGGTATTTTGTATATTACATTAGTTATATTGGTTATGGGTATGGGGCTGTTTACGTTAATCAGTAGCTGTCAGAGGGTGGTTGTTGGTTTTTGGGCTACCCTGATATCTAGGAATAACAATTAACAGCAGATTGTGCTTTTTGGGTGTCTGTTCCTTTTAAAAACTCCGTATAAATGCTCCTGTTCTGCTTTGCACAATTCTGGGTTGCAGCAGTGTGTTGTGGCTTGTTTGAATAATATCCTGATGCAGCTCTGTTTCTGGGTGTTGGGGTAGTTGCTGGTCTAATTAAGTATCTGATCTGTATGGTTGGTCTTTCTGTGTACTCTGGTTTGGAGTTCCCTGTTGTTCTTACATTCCACCATTATGTCTAGGAGGGATAGTCTGTTGTTGTTCTCCTCCTCTTCTTCTGTGAATTTTATTCCAATGAGCATGATGTTTGTTTCGGTGGGTTTCTTCTAGTCTTGTGTGTTTGATAATCACGAAGGTGTCATCTATATAGTGGGCCCAGAGTTTGTATAGTATATTGTGGGGAACACTGTTTGTTCTAACCTTTGCATTACCACTTCTGCAATCAATCCCAGTATTGGGGATCCCATTGATGTTCCCTTGATTTGTTTGAATATACAGTCGTTGAAGCTGAAGTGGGTTGCGAGGCACAGATCCAGCAGTTTCAGGGTGCTGTCCTTGTTGATGCTGTCGGTGTTGTGGGGTGCCTGCCTTCTTGATTCGTCCAGCAGTGTGGCAATTGTCTCTTTGGCTAGGTTGATGTTGATGGACGTAAATAGTGCTGTTACGTCAAAGGATAAAATTACCTTGCGCAGTATTATTCTGGAGTCCTTGATGATGTTGAGGAATTCTTGGGAGGAGTGGATGGACTATGTAGTGTTGTCTACTAAGTATTTCAGTTTCTGTTGTAGTTCTTTGGCTAGTCTATATGTTGTCGTACCAGGTAGTGAGCCAATACGTCTGAGGGGGACCCTGGCTTGTGTACCTTAGGGAGTCCAAAGAAGTGGGGTGTGTTGGATCCCTCCGGCTCCATTTTTATTTGGCAGTCTGTCTTGCTGATATCTCCTGAGTTGTGTAAGTTCTCAGGGTTGTTGCAATCCGTTTCTCTAACTGCGGTGTTGAGTCAATCGCCATCTGTTGGTAGGTGTCAGTATCTGCCATTTGAGCATTAGCTTTCTTGATGTGTTGGGCTCTATTAAGGATTACTGTCATGCATCCTTTGTCTGCTGGTAAGATTACAATGTTTTTGTCTTTCTTGAGTCTTTCCAGGCCTTTCTTCTGTGTTGAATGTGTTCCACTTACCTTTTCTGTTCAGTGCTAGGATTATTGTCTGTCTGATGGTCTGTTGTATTTCCTCTGTTGAGTCCGTTGTTAAGTGTTGATTCCAGTGCAGCCAGGAAGTCAGTTTTTCTTGGCGTCTCTTGTAGTTATAATTCAGTCCGGGTACTAGGACGGCCTTCTCAATGTTTGTAAGTGGTCGGTCTGAGATGTTCTTAATGCAAGTTTCTGTGTTGAGTTTGGGTAGGTTTTCTTGTAGGGCTATTCCTTTCTTTGTTCTGGTCTTTTGTTGTTGTAGGTTAGCTTGTTTCAGTGTGGTTGTCCATTCTTGGTTATCTGTGTTGGAGTATAAAGTTTTTTGGCGTGTGATTTCCTGCTCAAATTTGTGGAGGCAGTTATGGGCATCGTTGATCGTAACTCGTAGCATTCTGTGGCCGTTCTGTGCAGCTGTTCTCCTTGATGATTGTTGATAGGTGGTTTATATTTTAAATATTGTGGTAGTACCTGTTTTCTGATGCATTCATGTAGGAAGTATAGTTGTTTGTGGGTCATGCTGAGACGTATGGCATTTGCCTCCCATCTGCAGGCCAGTTTGAAGGAGTTGCACCCATAGGTGCTCGAAGTTTTTGAGAAGATTTGTAGGTCGGGTTGTAGATGACTTGCTCACTAAGCCTGTGAGTTGATTGCAGATGTTTTGTCTCCCTTCTAGGTAACAGTGAAGCTAGCGTTCTGTTCTGCTTGTTATTTATATGCCTCTGTTTGCTGGAGTGGTTGGCATCACTTCCTGTTCTGTTTTTCAGCAATTTGTATATCGGGTCCAATTCAAATGTGTTTGTTGATGGAGCTCTGGTTGGAATGCCAGGCCTCCAGGAATTCCCTGGCATGTCTCTTTTGGCTTGTGCTATTATGGATGTGTTGTCCCAGTTGAATTTGTGTCCTTCATTGTCTGTATTTACTGAGACCATTGAGAACTGGTTGTGTCTCTTGGTGGCTAGTTGATGTTCATGTATGCTTATTGTCAGTTTTCTTCCAGTTTGGCCTATGCAATGTTCCCCACGGTCCTTGTGTGGTATTTTGTACGTTACGTTAGTTTAAGGTTTTAGCAAAGATCTGTAGCTCAGGTGGGTGAGGTTGTTGACTTGCTCGCCGAGCTGGCTTGTTTTTGTTCAGACGTTTCGTCACCATGCTAGGTAACGTCATCAGTGAGGCCTCTGATGAAGCAATGTTGTTCTACTCTGCTTGGAATTTATACTGTCTAGTCCATTGTGGTGAGTTTTGGTTTTGTTCTGTATGGATTTGAATATGGGGTCCAATTCTGTGTTTGTTGATTGCATAATGAGTTGAGAACCATGCCTCTGGGAATTCCCGTGCTTATCTGTGTTTGGTTTGGGCTACCATGGTAACTTTGTCCCAGTTAAACTGATGGCCTTCATGGCCTGAGCGTACTGATATTAAGGAAAGTTCGTTGTGTCTCCTACAACCAGTAGGAATTATGGTAGCACACAAGCCCGCAGCCAGTCTATGACAAACAGTCACGAGGATTAAAGACCCTGTTCCTACAACATGCAGAACCAACGTAGTTTACAAACACCATACAATGACTGCCACAAGTATTAATTGGACAAACAGGAAGGAAACTAGCCATCAGAATACATGAACATCAACTAGCAGCAAAACGGCACGACAAACTTTCCCTCATATCAGTACGCATGGACCATGAAGGCCATCAATTTAACTGGGACAATGTAACCATAGTAGCCCAACCCAAACATAGACACGCACGGGAATTCCTAGCGGCGTGGTTCTCCACCCATAATGCAATCAACAAACACATAGAATTGGACCCCATATACAAACCCATACAGATCAAAACTGGAAATGACACTACTCACCATAACGGAACAGACAGTATAAATTCCAAGTGGAGTAGAACAATGTCATTTCATTGGAGGCCTCACTGATGATGTTACCTAGCATGGTGACAAAACATCTGAAAGAAAACAAGCCAGTTCACTGAGCAAGTATATTACGTTAGTTTTATTGGTTGAGTATGGGATCCTTTACATTCGTCAGTAGCTGTCGCAGGGTGGTTTTTGGCTTGTGGGCTGCTCTGATACCTAGAGTTAACAGGTTAACAATGCTGTTGCCACTGTATAAATGTAAATTGCTATTCGAATGAAAATTGTTGTTGTACTAGGAGTGCTGATGTGCCCATGTTGGTTTGGGAATGACAGCAAGCTTTGTCTCATTATGAAAGAGATTCTGAGTTTAGCTTGCACAAGGTGACAACTGTAATTTGCAGATCTGCAATGAATACTATTCAATTTTATTGAGTTTAGAAAAAGCTAATGCTTTCACTGGTAACAAAGAACCTCGCAGAGTGATGTTTCAGTGTGCTGTCAAGAACACGCAAAAGCATTCCGTTCACCTTTATTTTCTCCTCATGGTTAGCGTTAAATAAACACCAGCTCAAGATAGCACAGACTGGAGGCAGAGTAATGCTTTGCCAACTCTTTTGGAACAATTCTTTTAAGAGAATTGTGATCTTACTTATAAGTCACTCCTAAATAAAGGTGCTGACTGCTTCAATTGTGAGGTTTTCACAGGTTTATCAAACATACCTATTATTCAAAAGAATTAAACATACACTTGGCAGCGCTTACACTTTAAACATTTTTTAATTAGGAAATTCAAAATACCTTACAGTGCTAAGGTCAATATGCTTGACTGGTCAGCTCCCTGATGACAAAGTATCTATACTAACACCAATCTTTGCACCATAACTCTCATATTCCACACATTATAGAATATGTAGTTATCATTTCAACACACATTTGATTGTGCTGCCATGGCAGCATGCAGATCTGTTACGTCTTAGTAGGCAATCAGTGTTCTAAAATGTAAACTCTGTTTTTCTCCACACACATGCTGCATGCCCTGCTGAGTGTCGCCAGCATTTTGTGTTTTACCTTTTGCTGTATTTATTTTGCTCCTTAACATCTTCCTTAGGCAAATCCTTTAGTTTTCAAATCTTTAGTTGCTGTCTGTTCAGCCTGCTTTGCTCTCAAGCATCTCCATTTTAACATTGATTTATTCCTCATTCTCCAATCCTGTTTACTGTACCACATGTCATTTTCTCTGCTGCCATGCACTCTGCTTTCTTCTCACCTTCGCTCATCTGAGACTCTTCCATCTCATCTCATCTGTGCCTAAATTCCTCTGCCTCACCTTCCCCGACTGTACAAATCCCTCAACATTGTATCCTGTCTCTTCCTACTTCCAGACAGATTCACTGTAATTCTTCCACATTTTTGGCTCCTATTCCCTAAATTAATCTGCCTGCTGTTGAGTATCCATAATGCCCTGTCCTCACTATAAAATGTTCTCAGCTGTCCCATGTAAGTAAAGTTTTGTAACTTAGATTTGGACTAAGATTACCCAAATGAGTGAGCATAGTTTAATTGACTAAAGAAACCCCAAGTGAAAGGCTTGATCTAAGGGAAGCAGTGTACCCCAGTAGTAGAAGGTAAGAGAGCAACTAAGATTCATTAATGAGAAATGCTTGGATAGCATCAAAGGAGACTGTTAAAATAATGTTGATTTTTGTGAACTAGTTCCTGGGAACGAGTGAGTTTGCGAGAGAGATGAAGTGATGATCTTGAATATCAATTCTGCACCGTGGGGCAAAAACTGTTGACAAAGGTCCTGTTTGCTTTAATACTGCCAAATTTGTTCAAGCATATTCCCCTTGTCTGGATGCTGCCAAGACACTGTGCCACATGGGCAAAACCAGGGGATTTGGATTTCCAGTGTTGAGTAGTAATCTTGAATTGTTTGCAGGTTTCTTGAAGAAAATTACAAAGAGTCGTCACTCAGGACAGCTGAAGCTCTGTTCTGAGAAAAGAACAGTGTTTGTAAAGACCAATTTTGTGTACGTCATGTGTATGTACACACTCATTTGAGGCGCACTGGCTTTTGTCTGTAGATGGGATAAAGTTTTATGAGCCAAATTTCTGTCTATTACCTTAACAGCCTTTTGTATTCTGCTTAGGATTTATCTGCCAATAAGGTAGCATTAACAGAACATACTCATGACAAACCAGTGAGTAAGAAATCCTAAACTGTTTTAATACAGGTACATCACTGGCATCTACCCAACAATGTAGAAAATTTCCCAGGTGTATCCTGGACATAAAATCCAACCCATCCAATTACTGCCCCATCAGTCTAGTCTTGATCGTCAGTAAAGTGATGGAAGGTGTCATCAACAGTGCTATCAAGCAGCACCTGCTCAGCAATAATGTGCTGCCTGATGCCCAGCTTGGGTTCTGTGAGGGCCACTTAGCTCGTGACCTCATTACAGCCTTGGTTCAAACATGGACAAAAGAGCTGAATTCCAGAAATAAGGAGAGAGTGACAGCCTTTGGCTTCAAGGCCGCGTTTGACTGAGTATGCCATCAAGGAGCTCTAACAAAACTGGTATCAATGGGTATCAGGGGCAAACTCTCCACTGGTTGGAGTCGTACCTGGCACATAGGAAGATCGTTGTGGTGTTGGAGGTTAGTCATCACAGTTCCAGGACATCTATGCATGAATTCCTCTTGGTAATGTCGTAGGCCTAACCATCTTCAGCTGTTTCATCAATGACCTTCTCTCTAACATAAAGTCAGAAGTGGGAATGTTTGCTGATGATTGTACAGTGTTCAGCACCATTCACGATTCCTCAGATACTGAAGCGGACCATGTTCAGTTGCAACAAGATCTGGACAATATGCAGACACGGGCTGAAAAGTGGCAAGTAAAATTCGTGCCACACAAATGCCAAGCAATGTCCATGTCCAACAAGAGACTATCTAACCACTACCCTTTGACATTCAATGGTGTTGCCATCACTGAATCCCCCAATTGACCAGAAACTCATATGGATTCACCACGTAAACACAGTGGCTACAATAGCAAGTCGGAGCCTGGGAATACTGCAACAAGTAACTCACTTCCTGACTTCCCAAAGCCTGTCCGCCATCTACAAGGCATAAGTCAAGAGTGTGATGAAATCCTCACCACTTGCCAGGATGTGTTCAGCTCATTAGCACTAATTGAATGGTAAATTGATGGTTTTTATACAATGTTAGTGCTTTTTTTTTTAACACAAGAAGAATGTCTTTCCCATGATATTTTCTCCCTTTCCAGTCCTGGTGCTGCTGACCTTTCACAGAGGCAGTGGGCTGACACCTCCATATTTGACCTTCACATGTGAGCCTGTGCTGTTCTACTTCTGTTCCTGTCAACCTAACTATTGTCACCTTCTCACAGCTAATGAGAGACAACACCAAAGAGCCCCACTCTTGGTGTCATTGTGTTAATTGACTGTAGCAAGGGTCAATTCTGAGCCTTCTGTCAAAGTGATTTTAAACAGACTTCATATTCTTAGCCCTTAGCCTATCATAAGGATAAAGAAGGTGGCATCATTTAAGGTATGATTATTCTGGGTGGCTTAGTTTCCTGTTGACATAGCTCAATTGATCGCACACTCATCTCTAAGTCAGAGGTCATGAGATCAATTGCCACTTAAGAATCTTGATACATAATCCAGGCTGAGTTTGCAGTGTAGTACTGAGTGAGTGGTGCCATCTTTCACATGATGTGAAATGGAGCACTCGGGTGTACCCTTTCAGATGATTAGACAAGGTGTTGTTTCATTGTTTTGAAGAAGAGAGAGCAGTTCTCCTTGGTATGCTTGTCAATCTTTATACTTGAACCTACATGACCAAAAAATTAACTGAAATGTTTGAAACAGTCATCAACCAATACGTAAGACAGTTGAAAACAGTTGGTCCCAGCTACTTGTCTTTCCCCATTTGGGGAATTGATATTGGTTGCAGACCAGTCGGATGTTAAATGATTGGAACCAGCAGCGATTACCTTTTCCCAGTGTAAAAGCAATTGTTACCAGTAGTTTCTTGATTATTCCAGATAATAACATTGATGCCTTTGTATGTCATATCTTGCCCTGTGCAAATTAGCTGTTTAGTTTCTTACTTTATGAAAATGGTGACACTTCAGAATAGGCCCGAAACGTCAAGTTTTCCTGCTCCTATGATGCTGCTTGACCTGCTGTGTTCATCCAGCCCCACGCTTGTTCTCCCAAGTACTTCTGAAGTGTGAGATTAGTAAAATGCTTTGGGAAGTTCCATGGTCATGAACGACATTAGGGTCTGTGGTGCAGTAATAGTCTTCCTACATCTGAGCTAGAAGGTCCACGTTCAAGTTCTACCTGCCCTGGAGGTGTATCACGCCTGAACACGTTGATTTAAATTAACTGTAAAGGGGAGCCTTTGTTTCTACTGGAGCAGACTATTTATCAATTGAACCATCAGGGAATGGTAATTTTCAATTTTTAAACATCAAGCACAATAGATTTCCTTTTAAGGTTCTTATCTCTTAAAATTCTCAACCTCTACCTTGTAAAGTTGAAAGAGCAACATTGTTGTAAGTGGACCAGACCCAAAAAGATTAACATTTCAAGTTAGTGAGGTTTTAGCTCGGGTTGTGGGTGTTGTGGCTCGTCGAGCTGGTTCGTTGTTTCGCAGACTTTTCGTTACCCTGCTGGGTAACAGCATCAGTGCAGCATCCAATGAAGCACCATTGTGTTTTCCTGCCTGTTATTTAAGCGGTGAGGTAATCCAGCTCAAAGCACTCCAGAGTTTAAATAACAGGCGGGAAAACACAACGGCGCTTCATCGGAGGCTGCACTGATAATGTTACCCAGCATGGTAGCGAAATGTCTGCGAAACAACGAACCAGCTCGGCGAGACAACCAACTACAACATTTCAAGTCAGTATAACTCAAAGTTACTTGTGAAGTTAGTTTAAGTGTGGGTGCCAGTCTGTGAACAATAGCGGTGTGTGTTTTATCTGAGGGGATTTAAGAGGTATCTTGCTGATTTCAGGGCATGTGAATAATTGGCCATGGGAAAGGGTAATTAATCCTAATTTTCATGGATTAATTCCACAAACATTCCTGCTTTCTCACTATGTCCTGTAATTCTTTTTATGCTGCCTCGAATGTGTTGACACCTCCCAAATCCAAGGTTTTTTTGTACAACTCCAAGTTGAACTATCTCCGCTTAGGTTTCTGCCCCTCCCACAGTTCTGAAGTGGACCTTTACAAAGGCATAAATTACATTATCTGATTGTGACCATGGTACACCTACCTTCTCAACCTTTTTCACCTGTTTTAACATGGTTGACAACACCATCCATTTCCAACTTTTCTCTTCCAATATCCAGCTGCATGAAGCCACCCTTCTTGTCTATTAATTTATTGCTAGAGGAGCACTTACAATGCCTTCTCATATCAATCTGCACCAATACTTACAGAATCCCCCAAGAATCTCTCCTTGTCTCCCTGGAATTGCTTTATTTATGTGGCAGCCATCATTGACGACATCTAGAACCATAGTATCATATACACTGCTGATACTCAGCTGTACCTCACTATCAGCTCTCCCAGTATCCAGCACTGGGTGAACAGAAATTTCTACTGTTTGAAATTGAGATAATCCAACCACTGCCACACCCCCCTCACTCCTCCCCTTCAAATCACTGTTCCCTAGTCACTGACTCTGTCTCCTTTCCCATTTAGAGTTGGTGATTTCAGTAGGAGATGCATATAGGCAACAATAAATCATAAAGTCAAACGAAGGAGCTTAGATTCTTGCTGTAGTCATGTTTAAGATGTTAAGATCTCATCAGTTGTCAGATTTGAATAGAGAGGAGCCCTGGCTGAATCATGGGAGGGGGAAAGCCCATAGCAGCGCCTTGATTTTATGTGGGGGTGATTTGAGCCTGAAGAAATGAATGGAAAACCGTGGAATCTTACAACAGAGAACGACTCTTTAGTCTATTTGAGCCTATTTAGTTCAGAGGCTTATCCAATTTCTCCCTCAGAATCATAGAAATGTTACCATCCAGGAAGAGGCCATTCGCTCCTTCAAGTTTAAACTGGCTGTCTGAACATTTTAATTTAGTGCCAGTCCTTTTCCCTGTAACCCTGCACATTTTTCTTCCTAAATATTTATCTACATTCCATTTGAAAGATAGTATTATATCTCAATCCACCACCCTTTCAGACATTCCTGACCACAGCAACTCGCTGTAGAGAGAAAAAAGCTGTCTCTGGTTATTGACTCTCCTGTCAGTGGAAGTGCTCTCTCCCTTGCTGGCTGGAATCAATACACTAATTTTGAATACCCCTAATAAAATCTTTGTTTAATCTTCAGAGGACAGTCCCAGTGACCTGGTGCATCCTGTTATTAATTGATTAACCATGGATCATTGGTCTTTATTATCCCTCCTACAGGTCTCATGATCTCTGGTTTCGCTCGAGTGGGTGCAGTTCTCGGGGAGAAGGATTATATTCAACGTGCATTACGGGCTGCTGGCTTCCTGAGGGAGCACATGTTCGATTCCAGCAGCGGGCGGCTCTTGCGTAGTTGCTACCGTGGAGATGAGAGAGTGGTGGAGCAGACGTAAGTAACTGTCACACAGAAACTGTATGCTCCCAGTTTCCATCAGCCACTGGCCAACCCTCCCAAATTATGCCAACATATATAATGTCTTTAAAGAAATGAAACATTCCATGTTCTGCATTGGGCAAACGTTTAAAGCGAAGGATGACACTGAGGTACAAGCGTGATGTTAGGTTAGATGACCAAAAGATTGGTTAAAGAGTTGGTTGTATCTTAACAGCAGAAAGTGAAGGGGAGAGGTTTAGGGAGGGAGCTAAGAGCTTGGGGCCTGGACAACTGAAGGCACAGCCATCAGTGATGAAGCAATTATGATTGGAAATGCAGATGAGGCCAGAACTAAGGAATGCAGATATCCCAGAGGATTGGGTGGTTGGTCGTGATTATTGATTATAAAGCTGGGGTTTTGGGGGGGGTGGAGGGTGGAGGGGGTGGTGGGTGTTGGTGGAGAGACCGTGGAGAGATTTTTAGAACTAGGATGAAAATATCATAATCTGACAATACGACCAGGGAGCAAATATAGATCAGTGAGCAAAAGGGTGATGAGTAGAATGGAGATAACAAGCATGGGGCTGGATGAACACAGCAGGTCAAGCAGCATCATAGGAGCAGGAAAACTTGACGTTTCGGGCCTAAACCCTTCATCAGAAATTGCTTGTTATCTCGGATTCTCCAGCATCTGCAGTACCTTTTATCTATGAGTAGAATGGAACTTGCTTTGCCTTAAAACAAAAGCAGCAGACTTTTGGATGACTTCAAACACTTGGAGGTTAGAATATGGAACATCAGCCAGGCTTGTGTTAGAGTAGTCTAGTCAAGAGGCCACAGAGGCAGAAATTTCAAGTTGATTTCAGATGATGTCATCAATGGGGCAGCATATAGATGAAAACTAGAAGTGCATTGAGGATTGAACCTGGGGGTACACCAGAGTCAAAAATACTGGAGCAAGAAGAGACACAATTGGAAGATGATTCTTTGACCATTGCTGAGATAGATGAGAATGGAACTGGGTGAAAACAGTCTTCTCCAGCTGCAGCATAACAGAGAAGGGTTAGAATCAGAGTCATAGAGATCTACAGCACAGAAATAGATGCTTCAGCCTATCAAGTCTGCGCTGGTCACAAACAAGCACGTAACTATTCAGATCCCATTTTATAGCATTTGGCTCCTAGCCTTGTATGTCTTGGCATTGCAAATGTACAAAAACTTATTAAATGTTTAAATACTGCTCAACTGTTATGACCGTTCCATCCTCTACCACCCTTTCAAGCAGACAGTTCCAGACTCTCACTACCTTCTGCGCAATTAATTTTTCTCGTATCCCCTCTAAATCCTCTGCCCCTAGCCATTGATCCCTCCGTCAAGAAAAAAGCCTCATTCTGTCAACCCTATCTCTGCCCCTCCTTTGAAAGAGGATGGTGTGATCAGCTAGACTACGGATATAGACAGTTCAAAATAGATGAAAGGGGCAGTTTATTTCTGTCACAATAAGACGAAATGTCGTTTGTGACTTTGATAAGAGCTGATTTGGTAGTGTGGCACACTCGGAAATCTGATTAGAGAGATTCAGACATGAAGTTCTGGTAAGGGTGGTAAATGTTTTAGAGATGCAAGATGTTAAAGTGCCATGAGACAGGAAAGGGAGGTTGGAGGTGTAATGTACTTTGTAAAAATTAGGATTAGGGTATCTGATCAGCATGGACAAATTGGACTGAAGGATCTGTTTCCACGCTGTGCATCTCTGTAACTTTATGACTCTATCAGCGGTTGGCTTTTTGAGAAAAGAGGTGATGACAGCAGATTTAAGAGAAAGAGGGTAGTACCTATGAAGAAGAATCCTGCAAGGGGAAAGACTAAACTTTGTTTCCACATTTGATTCCTTTCACCTGAACCCTGAGTTATCTACTTTGAAGCCAAAATAAAACCCATAGCTTAATGTGAATACATGGTTTGTCATAAACCATGAAATTTAAAAATCTTATTCCAGGCACACTGTAGGGATTCTCTCAAGTCCTTGATCACAGTCACGTCTTCATGGAACTAGCAATTTTAGACCACTGATTGAAAACTACTGTCTGAATATTTTAAAAAAGAAAATCCTTCTCAGTACAAGCCCACAACCACATGCCTTTTTAAAACAATCCAAATTCTGAAAATGATAATATATTTCTCACATCTTCTATTACAATATCTACGTCCTTTGGATTAATGTGAGTGGAGATGATGGCTGGACCAGGGTGAAAGAGAGGTATAATTTTACTGGGGACAAATATATCAAACTTGGATATGGAAGTAATGTTGAGTAAATCGGTAGCTACAGAAATGTTGTGGTGAATGGAGTGCCAAAGGCTAGAGAATTAAGATTTTGAAAGTGCAGTTGCAAATTAATCTATGGTGGCGTCATCATAATGCTGCCATTATTTTTTTAAGTGGTGGTGACTGGTTATGCTTGCAAATGTAACAACTGTTATGCTTCGGATACTGTGAATAGCAGTGAGGTGAACATCCGAGTAATCTGTTTGTGCACTGTTGAGAGAGAGTCAAATAGTCATAGTCATACAGCACGGGAACAGGTCCTTTGGCCAGACTCGTCCATGCCGACCAGCTTTTCTAAATTAAACTAGTCCTATTTGCCTGCATTTGGCCCATATCCTTTGAAATCTTTCCAATCTATGTACCTGTCCATATGTCTTAAATGTTGTAATTCTACCTGCCTCTACCACATCCTGTGGCAGCTCATTTCATATACTCACCACCTTCTGTGTGAAAATGTTACCTCTCAGGTCCCTTCAAAATCTTTCTCCTCTCATCATAAACCCATGCCCTCTAGTTTTGCACTCCGCTACCCTGGAGAAAAGACCTTGGCTATTCATCTTGTCTATGCCCCTCATGATTTTATAAAAATCTATAAGGTCACTCCTCAGCCTCTGACCCTCCCAGGGAAAGAAAGTGTCAGCTTTATCCAGTCTCTCATTATGATTGAAACCTTTCAGTCTTGGTAACATCCTGTAAATCTTTTCTGTGCCCTTTCTAGTTTGATAGCATCCTTCCTGGCAGAGTGACCAGAATTGTATGCAGTACTCCGAATGTGGCCATACCATTGTCTTGTACAGTTGTCATGTGACATCCCAACTCATATACTCAGTGCTCTGACCAGTGAAGGCAAGGGTGCTAAACACATTCACCACCCTGTCTACCTGTGATGTCAGGGAATTATGTACCTGCACCCCCAGGATTCCCTGTTTGACAATATTCTCCAGGGCCCTACTATTAACTGTGTAGGCCCTGCTGTAGTTGTGTTAACAAAATGAAACCCCTTGCATTTATCTGCATCTGCCATTCCTCGATTCACTGGTCCCGTTGATCAAGATTCCATTGTACACTTTGATATCTTTCTTCATTGTCCACTATACCAACAATATTGGTGTCATCTGCAAACTGACTAACTATGCCTCCTGTATTCTCATCCACATCATTTATATAAATGACAAACAGCAGTGGACCCAATCCTTGTGGTCCACGCTGGCGCAGGCCTCCAGAAGGAAAGGCAACCCTCTGCCACCACCCTGTGTCTCTTACCATCAAGACAATTTTGTATCCAATTGGCTAGCTCTCCTTGGATCTCATATGATCTAAACTTACTAACCAGTATAAAATGCAGTATCTTGTTGAAGTCCATATAGACGACTTCTACTGCACTTCTGCCCTCAGCTATCGTCTTGGTCACCTCTTCAAAAAACCCAATCAAATTTCCACACGCAAAACCATGTTGATTATTCCTAATCAGTTCTTGCCTTTCCAAATGCACGTAGATCTTGTCTCTCAGAATCCCCTCCAACAACTTAGCCTCCACTGACATTAGGCTAACTGGAATGTAGTTCCCTGCCTTTCCCTTACAACCTTCCTTAAATAATGGCACAACATTAGCCACCCTCCAGTCTTCTGCACCTTACCCCTGGCTGTTGATGATATAAATATTTCCACTAGGGACTGTGCAATTTCTTCTCTAGTTTCTTAGAATGTCCTGGGATACACTAGATCAGGTACTAAGGATTTATCTATCTTTGTGTTTTAAGACCTCCGACACCTCGCTTCTCTAATGTGGACTCTTTTCAAGACATTACCATTTCTTTCCCTGAGTTCTCTAGCTTCCATGTCTTTCTCCATGGTAAACACTGACAAGAAATAGGATTTCGCCCATCTCCTGTGGCTCCACAAACAGATAACCTTGTTGATCTTTAAGGGGCCCAATTCTCTCCCTAGTTACTCTTTTGTCTTTAATATACTTGTAACATCTCTTTGGATTCTCCCTTACCCTTTCTGCCAAAGCTATCTCACGTCCCCTTTTCACTCTGTTGATTTCGCTCTTAGGTGTACTCCCACACCCATTACACTCTTCAAGGGACTCACTTGATCCCAGCTGTCTCTACCTGACGTACACCTCCTTCTTTTTCTTGATCAGAGCCTCAATATCTATAGTCATCCAGTGTTCCTTGCTGCTGCCAGCTTTGTCCTTCATTCTAACAGGAACGTGCTGGCCCTGAACTCATGTTATCTTGCTTTTGAAAGCCGTCCACGTGCCAGACATCCCTTTACCTGCGAATAGCCTATCGCGATCAACTTTTGAAAGTTCCTGTCTAATACCATCAACATTGGCCTTACTTCAATTTAGAACTTCAACTTGTGGACCAGGCCTATCCTTTTACGTAATAATTTTAAAACAAATAGAATTATGGTCACTGGTCCCAAAGTGCTCCCTGACAAACGCCTCAGTCACTTGCACTGACTTATTTCCCAAGAGGATAGAAGTTTTGCCCCTTCTCTAGAAGAGCCACCTACATATTGATTGAGAAATTTTTCCTGAGTGTGTTTTTCCAATCCAAACCCTCAATACTATGGCAGCCCCATTCTATGTTTGGAAATGTAAAATCCCCTGCTATTACAACCTTATTATTCTTAAGCTATCTGCAATCGCTTTACATATATGATCCTCAATTTCCCACTGACTGTGGGGATCTATAGTACAGTCCCATCAAAGTCATCACCCACTTCTTATTTCTCAGTTCCACACATATAGCCTCACGAGATGATCCCTCCGGAATATCCTCTCTAAGTAGTCTGTGATGTTTTCCCTAATCAAAAACACAACTCCCCTTTCTCTGATATAAAAGGTACTGCAGATGCTGGAGAATCCGAGATAACAAGCATGGGGCTGGATGAACACAGCAGGTCAAGCAGCATCATAGGAGCAGGAAAACTTGACGTTTCGGGCCTAAACCCTTCATCAGAAACTCCCCTTTCTCTCTTGCCTTCCCTTCTGTCCTTCCTATAGCATCTATACCCTGGAACATTGAGCTGACAATCTGCCCCTCTCTCAGCCATGTTTCCATGATATCGCAGACCCATGTTCCCATCCATGCCCTGAGTTCATCTGCCTTACCTGTCAGGCCTCTTCCATTGAAATAAACACTGTTTAATTCATCAGGCTTCCATCGTTCCTTATCTTGCTTTTGCCTGCCTTGTCTATTTAACTTATGTGCTAGCCTCAACCTTCTCTTTTGTCAGAACACCTCTTTTGTCAGATTCATCAGAGCACTGGTATAACGCTTCTTGAATGCTGAAATGGGATCTTTTTGTAATGAACTAAAACTCCTTTGGGTTAATTTAATAGAGCTGTTTAAGATGATTAAAGAAGTAGAGAGAGAAACCATTTTCTCTGCTGGGATGGTCAAGGGACCATTACCTTAAAATTAGACAGGGTAATGTCAAGAATCACTTTTGGAGGATATTAAGAGTTACAGAATGCTGGTAAGTGGAGTTAAGATACACACAATCCGTAACTAATTGATGGCAGAGACTTTCAAGTGCTGGATGGCTTAATCCTGTTCTGTGTTTCTTTCTTATTAAAAGAACATTTTACTTTAAGAACGAACACATGCTGAAGTTTTGCCCTTTATGTCTGTGATGTAGCACTTTGCTAATAAAGTCACTTCCAAATTGTAGTATTTGATTGTATGCACGTACACATTTAAATGTAAGCCATTATTGTTCTGTTTCTGAACCAGACCTTTTCAAATTCAATTTTAAATCAAAATAATTCTGGTTGCCTGTTGCTTCATTAATTTTACAATGATATCTAAATGGAAGATAATCATATTGCTGTAGCCTGCTAATGGCTTGTTTTCAGTCATGTGGGAATCTGTCATTTGGTCTGTACGTAACCTCTTGGGTCTCTTGGGACAAGCTTGTTAAATTTACCAGCAGAAACTATATGGTAGCAGGGCACAACTAAGGACCTTTCTGAACATTCCTGTTTGAGGAGCTTGACTTTCTGATATTTCATAAACCCAACTCTTCACTGTTATTGAATGCTTTTCTAAAGTTACCAGCCTGTAGTTAAAAATGTTGTCTTCTGAGCATGAATTAACTTGTACTGTTTGTTTTATTTAAATAAAAACCATGTTCACAGCAGATCCGCTTCCCTTCTGATCCTCACCTTCCTCCTAGGGTAGGTATAGCACTGGTTGGATATGGAATAATGCTTCCTCTACCCTCACCCATCAAACATACATGGGGCAGTTGTGGCACTGTTTAAATATAAAAGAACAATTCCTCTGTATTCATTCATTAAATATTGATAGAACAGGTACAACGTAGATTAGTTGTCAAATAAAGCTTTCTTTGTATTGTCCAAACAATGTCACCTCTTGATCTCAGAAGAATATTCTCATTGCACTATTTCTGACACTAGCCAACTTCTGTGTTTCTTTCAGCTCGACTGATGATCTATGCTTTGCAATTTGCCAACACAGATTGAGTTGTACTCACCCATTTCATCCATCAAACAAAGCAGACTCCTTCAGTTAAAATCCAGTATTTGACTCATGACCTCTTTCAGTCCCACCAGTACTTCGCTCATTGTCAGGCTGGAGCTATGCGAATGTAAACCGTAGATGGCCCTACTTCCACTGTATGTCTTACAAAGGTCAAAGTTTTGGAGAAGTTTTCTGTTTAATTTAGAAACCAGTTTCTAGGGTTTGAGCTCCAGGTTATCTGTGCCCTAGTTGTCTGTGTTCCTAAGATGAATTAATGTGGTCTTTACTGGCCTGCCTGTCTCCTGTTGTCCCATTTCACGCTGATGATGGAGCTTTTTCAGTACTAACCAGTGATATAGCAGTTTTGCTTTAGTTTTAAAACAGTAAATAAATGCAATAGGGGCACGTACGTAAACAGCTATTTCTCCTTTCAAAATGATTATGTTTCATATTTTTCTACTCCAATACAATGAGTCTGTCATGAGTAATATTGGTGTCAGGAGGGGCAATTTGCAAGCGTATTATTTCACATTAATATAGAGTTCATTCTCAAGGACTGGGTCTACAGATTTCACAACTTAATTGCAAATGCGTTGCCTATCTGATAAGTTGGCTAAATTGGTGCTGTAAATCAGCTGCAGTGACGTTTCTATGGGCAACAGAAAAACATTGAGACAGTAAACATGCCCCTTAAATAGACTTTGATGAAGAGAGCACAGAAATTCAGAAAAAGTAACAGTAAAGTTGGAAGTGGGTAGTAATCTGAAAGGCATCTGAAAAGCTAGCTGAATAGATTTGAACAGGAATTTTGACTATTTTAGTAGAATTACCAGTATTGTGGTCACCTCCAGTAGAGTTCAGATCAGACCAGAACAAAACCAGCTAATGCAAGTTTAACTTGGTTAAATCTCAAATTCGTTTTGTTCTGGTCCAAACTGCTTGTTCTCTCTGTCCCTTAATCCTTGTACAGTTAGTTAATGGAAACTACTTTTTATGTATCTGCAATAATCTTGTGCACTTCTATCAAACCTCCCCTCAAACTTTCTTGCTCCAAGGAAAACAACCTTATTTTCTCCATCCCAACCTTCCTTTGTGTAAGGCAATGTGATATTTAACAGTCCCTTGAAATGGGCAAGACTAGATTAAATACACTGTTTATACTCACAGCAATATGGCAAGCTTTCAGTGCAGTGCTTGACAATGCTAGATAAGATTATGTGCTCGTGCCCTGTTATTTTGGCAAGTTGGCTGTATCTCCATATAATAACCACTCCATCTTCATCTTATCAATGTGGAATTTTTAAAAATTCTTTCATGGCTTGTGGGTGTCACTAGCTAGGACAGCCTTTATTGCCCACTTCTGATTTCCCCTGAGATAGTAGTGCTGGTGAACTGCTTCTTGAACTGCTGAAGTCCCTGTGGGGGACAATGTTGTTGAGAAGGAAGTGAGTTCTAGGATTTTTGACCCAGTGTCAGTGGCAGAACGTCAATATATTTGCAAGTCCGGTTGGTGTGAGATTTGGAGGGCAATTTGCAGATGGTGGTGCTCCCATATCTGCGGTCCTTGTTCTTCTGTGGTAGAAGTCATAGTTTTGAAAGATGCTGTTGAAGGAGTTTGCTTAGTTACTCCAGTGGATGCCACTGTGTTTCAGATGCTAGGAATACTAGAGAATTAACGCTCTGTCTTTTGATCATCAACTTTGATCATCAACTTGATCATACACTTTTCTAGAAAGTGTACGCTTGGATATTGGGTGATGGCAGAAAGTAGCTTGACAGTGTTGAATCTACTCGGTGAGGACAGGGAGGGTGCTGGTTATGCTGTACCTCACCATTCTGATATTGTTTGTGTGGAACACTTTTGCTGAAGAACATCTGCACCTTAGCAAGGGCCATCACGTTCAGCAACTGGATGGATGAAGTAGGATGACAATTGGTGAGGAGTTTTTGATCAGAACTAAGATTCGATGCAAGAGTTTTCTCCCTTTTTGTGACAGGTTTGTTGTGTTGATAGCTTGATTGAATCCTTTGCTTGTTTGTCTGCACACAGAAAGAGTTCATAAAACTCTACCAGTTAAACCGACAGATCTTTTTAATCCATATCCCACAATACTGTCTTTTTGTTTGATGCTTCTTATGCAGCACATTCTCTTAAAGCACTCTTTTGGAATCCCTTGAAAAATGTCCACCTGGGTGATTTTATAAGTGAATGACTAATTCAGGCATTAACACATGCAGCACACCTTCCAGTGAGGTCAGGATGGGCTGGCATTGAACCTGCAATTTACCTGGTTGAGTGGAGTGTGGTACTAGCTATGCATTTCAGACAAAACTTACTCAAATCAGATCTGTGAGCATAATGACATTGAACATCTAGATGTAATTCATTAGACTCATCCCGAGATATTTTCATCTGTGCAATTAGTGGGAGGCTATTTACCAGGTCCTCTTGTACTGTTTTTGTGAAGCTTTAACTGTTCATTGAATGTTTATTAGGGTCACACTAAGGTGTTTCAGTTTGTAGTATGGAGCTCTCAAGTGTTTGACCAGGAATGCAATTGCTTTGAGACATTCTGTTTGATCTCAGTTTTTGCCAACTCCGACTCTAGGTTCTATTACTGCCATATGTTGTGGAAGCCCTGACAACTCATGATTGAAGTATAGGAGATAACAAGCATGGGGCTGGATGAACACAGCAGGTCAAGCAGCATCATAGGAGCAGGAAAACTTGACGTTTTGGGCCTAACATTTGCTGAAGTAATCAGTTGCTGACTTAGAACTTCTGAGCAAATTCTTTTGTACCACATACATCCGGCAGGTTTTGCGAATAGCCGTTTTGTTTTGCTGAATATTTTCTATTGAAAGGTCAGCTGATCTTCACCTACTCAGAATGTTGGAAAAAATTATCGAACCTTAACGATTCATCTGTTACAACAATGGGGGAATCTTCTACTTCTCTGGAATGTTGGATTTCCTTTGCTTTTTGCCTCTCGTACTAGAACCCTGTATTGATCCCTAATATTATAATGCAGGCAGACGTAGTAATGCAGTATTGAGAGAGTGCTGCATGTCCAGAGGGAAAATCTTTGTTTTAACTTAAACCCAAGCGCATACCTGTCAGCTGGGGTGGTTGTCAAAGATGGCCTAGTGGTATTGTTGTGGGACTCGTAATGCAGGGACTAGGTAGTGTCCTCAAGACCTGTGTTCAAATCCATTCATATCATATAGTGGAATTTGAATTCAATAAAAATCTGGTTTTAAAAGCCTAATGGTGTCCATGAAACTACTGTTGTTTGTTGTTAAATCCCATCTGGTTCGCATATGTCCTTTAAAAAAGAAAGCTGTCCTGTTTAGTTTGCCTGACCTACATGTGATTCTAGAGCCACAGCAAAATGAATGATTCTTAATTTCCCTCTGAAATAGTCGACCAAACCATTTAGTTGGATTGGGGCTAGTCAAGTGGCTGGTTCGTCCTGCATGGTGTCAAACTTTGTGAGTGTTTTTGGAGCTGAATTCATCCAGGTAAATGGGTAGTATTTCATCAGATTCCTGACTCATGCCTTGTGGGGCTTTGGGGAGTCAGGAAGTGGGTTGCTGGGTGAAAGAGTCCTAGCCTCGGACTTGCTACTATAGCCACAGTTCGTATTTAACAAATAAAAACCGAGAGAACTGCAGATACTGTAAATCAGAAACGGAAGCAGAAATCGCTGGAATAGCTCTGCAGGCCTGGTAACATCTGTGGAAAGAAATCAGAGTTAGTGTTTTGGGTCGAGTGACCCTTCCTGAGAACATCTTATTTGCCAGTCCAGTTCAGTTTCTGGTCAATGGTAACTCCTATTCCTAATCTTACTGTCTGACAAAGTAATTAACAGTACTGCTCACATGACAAAGTTGGGTTTGTGCAATATAAAGCATAAGATGTCAACTTGCTTTATTTTGGTCTGGCTTCCTCACTAATAATTGGCTTAATTGGTATTTTGTGAATTGTGCACTGATGTGTTGTGGTTGAGTTCAATTTGCTGAAGTGTAATCTGGCGACGAAAAGAAAATTGCCATCAACAGAACTGTACTGATGTTAGCAGTATCTGTGTCGTGACATCACGTTATGGGGAATTCAGAGTACTGCTTCCAAGGTGCAGAACCTTTGTTTAACAAAATAAACTGGAAACCCAAATTTAAAAAAAAAAGTCCACATAATTTGGGGGAATAAAAACCGAAAGAACTGTGGATACTGGAACAAAAAACAGTTGCTGGAAAAGCTCAGCAGGTCTGGCAGCATGTGTGAAGAAAAAAAATATCAGAGTTAACGTTTCAGGTCCGATTACCCTTCCTTAGAACTGATGGTAGCTGGGAAAACGTTGGTTTAAATGCAGAAAACTTTGGGAGGGGAGAGGGAGTAAACGATACGATAGAGTCTGAAGAGAGAGAAGAGCAGTTGGATAGACAAAGGAATTGATAATGATCTGGCTAGGAGAGAATAACTGTTAATGGAGACTGTTAGTGACTAACAATAGGTAGTGTGTAATGGCAAGCTGTGTGATAACAAGGCCTGGTGTCTGGGGTATGGGGCCAGGACATGGGAAAGGTTAGGCCCTAAAATTATTGAACTCGATATTAAGTCCAGAGGGCTGCACGGTCCCCAAGCGGAAAATGAGGTGCTGCTCTTCCAGCTTGCGCTGAGCTTCGTTGGAACATTGCAGCAAATCGGAGACAGAGATGTTGGCCAAGGAACAGGATGGTGTGTTAAAGGGGCAGCCAACAGGTAGCTCAGGGTCTTTTTTAAGAGCAGAATGTAGATGTTCTGCGAAGTGGTCACACAGTCTACGCTTCGTTTCCCCCATGTAGAGGAAACCACGTTGTGAGCAGCGAATGCAATAGACTAGATTATGGGAAGTGCAGGTGAAGTGTTGCTTCACCTGGGAGGTATGTTTGGGCCCTTGGATAGTGGAGAGGGAGGAGGCAAATGGGCAGGTGTTGCACCTCCGCCAGTTGCAGGGGAAGGTGCTGTAGGGCTTCGCGGGAGTGTTGGGGGTGAAGGAAGAGTGGACCAGGGTGTCCCGGAGGAAACGGTCCCTGCAGAAGGCGGACAAGGGAGGGGAGGGGAAGGGAATATATGTCTGGTGGTTGCATCTCACTAGAGGTGGCCGAAATGGCGTTTGATAATCTGCTGGATGTGGATGCTGGTGGGATGGCAGGTAAGGTCAAGGGGAACCTTGTCCATACCACACAATTTTGGACCTGTGCAGAAGGCTAATCCAGATCTAAGAGGGAGCTTAAGGTTTTGGTCGTGACTTTTTTCCAGAAACGGTGGACTGGGTACTGACCTTGCTGCTTTCAATTGACTATTTCCCATGTTTGCTTAGTGAATAATTCCCTGTGTCACTGATAGTTCTCGGTGTGTTGCTGCATGAAATTATCCTCTCAGTGCAGTTGCATTCTATAGCTCTGTATCTTGCTGTCATTTTGAAGTCAATGGAGTAGATCTTTTGATTTTCAAGCAGCTTACCTTACTGATTTTGATTTGTTTCTTCCGATGTTTTTGTTGTACTTTGTAATTTTAATCTGCTTTATTCAATTTTACATTCCCCAATAGAAATTAACCTGAGCGGTCAGGTAGCACTAGGGTCTTCACCAGGATGCCATGGTGCTGATAGAAGTTCCTCTGTAACAAGGCACACCAATTAAGTTCACAATTTCTGTTATAAGGCAGGATAAAGCTTATAAAACCAACGTGTAATGAGAGAGGATACAACAACTTTGAAATAAATAATTATTGAGGTAGCAAGAATACTAAGAAACTGACATTTATTGTCTGTCCTAGTTGCTTATGATAATAAGAGTGAACCATCTTTTTGAACTCGTACAAGGTATCTTGTGAAGGGTGACCTTTTGTCAGGTTTATAAAGTCATAAGGGCCAAGGTCTTTTTCCCAAGCTAGGGGAGTCCAAAACTAGAGGGCGTGGGTTTTAAGATGAGAGGGAAAAGATTTAAAAAGGACCTGAGGTAACTTTTTCATACAGAGGATGGTGCATGTATGGAATGACCTACCAGAAGAATTGGTGGAGGTGGGTACAATTACGATATTTAAAAGTATCTGGATGGGTACAGAATAGGAAGGGTTCAGAGGATATCGGCCGAATGCTGGCAAATGGGACTAGATCAGTTTAGGACATCTGGTCAGCATGGATGAGTTGGACCAAAGGGTCTGTTTCAGTGCTATGTAGCTCTATGACTATAGTGTAAGTTCGCCCATAGTTCTATTAAATAGGCAGTTCAAGGATTTTGACTCGGTGACAGTGAAATAATGGTGACTTATGCCTAAGTCAGAGAAGTATTGTGACTTGGAGGGAAACATGGTGTTTCCATGCGACTACTTGTCCTTGTTATTCCACGTGGCAGAGCTTGCAGGTTTGGAAGGGTTGACAATCAAAGTTCTATGCACAGATTAAAGTTGGCAGGCCTCTAGCAGTAATATGTAGGGTCTCACCTGATGTATATGATAAAGGAAATAAGCCACTGGTGAATAAATAATGTGATGCCGCACCAACAGAATCCAGCTTAATTAGTGCTTATTCTAATGTGTTTTCAGAGCCACACCGATCCATGGGTTTCTGGATGACTATGCATTCATTATACGTGGCCTGATAGACCTGTATGAGGCTTCCTTTGATGAGCAGTGGTTGGAATGGGCTGTGAAGCTCCAGCAAATACAGGATACCTTGTTCTGGGATGCTAAAGGATTTGCCTACTTCTCTGATGATGCCCAAGATCCATCAGTGCTAATTCGCCTCAAAGAAAGTGAGTATTTCGTATCTAAAGAACTTTATTTGCTTTTTATCATCTCTGATGGAATACTGTTCCCTTCCGTTGTTGTCCATCTTCAAAGATAGTTGATGGAGCATTTTGGATTGTCCAAGTCTTTGATAAACATCAATTGCATCACAATTCACTTACCGCAAATCTGTTGAAGAGTGCTTCACTATATTTTCTAAATTTATCTGGAAGGAAGAAACTTGAATTTACAAAACATCTTTCTTGACCACAGGATATTTCAATGTGGCTTCTAGCCAATGAAGTACTTTAGAAAGAGATAAAAGGTACTGCAGATGCTGGAGAATCCGAGATAACAAGCATGGGGCTGGATGAACACAGCAGGTCAAGCAGCATCATAGGAGCAGGAAAACTTGACGTTTCGGGCCTAAACCCTTCATCAGAAAGGGTTTCTGATGAA
>JAHRHZ010000078.1:5106586-5151896 GCA_024137785.1 Ginglymostoma cirratum
CTGATGAAGGGTTTAGGCCCGAAACGTCAAGTTTTCCCGCTCCTATGATGCTGCTTGACCTGCTGTGTTCATCCAGCCCCATGCTTGTTATCTCGGATTCTCCAGCATCTGCAGTACCTTTTATCTTTGATCTAAACAAAGATGCTAGTAGCCTAGCACATCTTTCTGCTCCATTAGAAAGATGCCACCTTGCGCGAGATGCAGGCTAACTGAGCTTTGCAGTTTAATGCCACATCAGAAGCTCTTACAGGACTGACTATTCAGTGAGTATTAGCATATGTCCATTAAAGTGAGGCATAATCCCTCAATTCCTGAGGCCTTTTTTGAGGAAAAACAAGGAGTTCTACAGTACTCCTTTGTTTAAATGCTGAATGATTTTGAGACATTTTTGCTTGATATGTTTTGCTTGGTATATTGTCATACTCGTCTTCCTTGGAGAACGATGTGGAATGCTGTAAGTTTTTTTTAAGGCTCATTAGCAATCTGCTTTCAGTTGTATGAATACTGCTGTGACTGGTAAGTCCTGGAGTGGGACTTGAACCTGGTAATTTTTGACTCAAAAGCAGGTGTGCTACCAATAAAAATAATTTGGGTCCACAGAAATGATAACACATCAACAAGGGCAGATTGGTTGTCACCATGTCATACGGTTTGTGGGAGCTTGCTATGTACATATTGGCAACTGTTTGACTGGCCTCCATTTCACTCGGTATGAAGTGCTGCTGCCAAACCCTGGGTATAGGATAAGGTGCTATGTAAATGCAAGCTTTTTCTCCCCTCTCTCCAGATGCCACTTAGACCCACTGAGTTTCTCCAGCTCTTTGGTTTTGTCATTGAACTATTTCACTGCTTGCAGAGAAGTGGAGTTACTTGTCGTTGTTATGACCTTTGTAGTTCAGTAATGTTTCAGTTCAAATGATAGAAGGGCAAGGTTTTTAGAAATGTGTTTAATTTTTAATATTTTCAAATAGACCAGGATGGTGCGGAACCCAGTGGCAATGCAGTAGCTGCTTCCAATCTTGTGCGTCTGGCAAATTTCGCCAACCGACCAGACTGGAGTGATAGGTCAAGACAGCTCATGGCAGCATTTACAAAACTGTTGGATAGTATGCCCATCGCACTGCCGGAAATGGTAACTGCCCTGATGGCACAACATTACCCACTGAAACAGGTAGGTTTAGACATTACTTTTGCTTAACGTTACTTAAACGTTACAACATTGTGCTTTTAAAAATATAGAATCAATTACAGCTGAAGTGTACAGGCTTAGTTGGAACTGTTAGTAGAACATTAGCTGGTAATGAATTGAGAAGGATTATTTAGATGATTAATTTTGAGATGATGACATTTGATAAGGTAGTGAATTGGAATAAGGCTTATTGTCACACGTACTCATGTGAGTACCGTATGTAACATGCTATTTGAACAGGGTCTGCAAAGGAGAGGTTTTCTCAAAGGACCTGCCTTTTGATCATCATTTCATTGAGCTTTTGTTCATTGCCCCATGTGGTCAATGTCAGTTTCATTCTAGATCCAAATACTTTTTCAAGTTGGCTCTCCAGTGACCAGTACATTCATTGCCTGATGTGATAAATAGCCTTTTAAAGTAAAGCCCTTAAATTTCTTGGTCTGGAATGTGTAAGTTCATTTCAGCTGGACTGGAGATTTGAGCTGCACTAATTTGGCCTCTATAACTGTGCCGAGCAGTGTACAATGGTGATCAGTGCTGGGACCCTTGCTGCTTGTTATCTTAATTAATGACTTGGATGTGAATGTAGTAGGAATACATACTAAGTTTGCAGATGATAAGAAAATTGGTTAGTTGATCGTGGGGAAGATGACCTCAGGCTACAGTCTGATATTGATCAATTGGTAAATTGGGCAGAGAAATGGCAGGTGGAATTTAATCTTTAAATGTGAGGTGATGCATTTTGGGAGATATATATGAGTAGGATCTACACAAAGAGTGATAGGTCCCTAGGGTATGTTAAGAAACAAAGGGACCTTGGTGTACAGGTCCGTAGATCCCTGGAGATGTCAGTGCAAGTAGACAGGGTGGTGAAGACGGCATACAGATACTTGCCTTCATTAGCTGCAGCATCAAATATAGAGCGGAAAAGTCATACTGCAACTTTATAGAGCATTGGTTAGACCACAAATGGAATATTGTGTGCAGTTTTGGTTATCGGAAGCACTGGAGAGAGTGCAGTAGACATTCACCAGGATGTTGTCTGAAATGAAAAGGCCTGGCTATGAGGAGAGACTGGATTGGCTGGGTTTGTTTTTCTTGGAACAGAAGAGGCTCAGGGGATATCTGATTAAGGTATACAAATCCATGAGAACAATAGACAGGGTAGGGTGTGAGAATCTTCTCCCCATGGCAAATGTGTTTAAGACCAGAGGCATAAATTCTAAGTGAGGAGTAAGTGGTTTAAAGGAGATCTGAGGAACAGTTTTTTTTCACCTAGAGGGTGGTAGGTATTTGGATTATATTGCCTGAGAGGATGGTGGGGCTAGGTACCCTGACAACGTTTAGGGAGCATCTGGTTAAGCACTTAGCCCGCTGCGTCCTGGCGTTCTATGGACCATGTGCAGGTAAATGGGATTAGTATAGTTTAGTGTTTGTTGGTAAGCATCAACATGGTGGGCTTGAAGGGACTATTTCCATGATGTATGACTCTGACTTGGGGATGGTGGGATCCAAAATGAGCCAGGATTTCTGCTTTAGGTCATTGACCAGGGACTACTACTGCTGGGTCGTGCAAGGGTGATGGACAGATTCAGCTCAGCTACGGCATCCTCACTTTCAGTGTCCAGAGTATCTTGATTTAAGAATTCTCAATCTAGTGTTCAAATCTCTGTATGGCCTCACCCTTATCATTTTTCTGACCTTCCCCTGGCATGGAACCACTGAAACCTCTTCTTTGAACAGTGTCCTCTTATGCAGGAAAGCTGATGTTTCGGGCCTAGACCCTTCTTCAGAATTCTGAATGATTTCTGAAGAAGGGTCAAGGCCCAAAATGTCAGCTTTCCTGCTGCTCTGATGCTGCTTGGCCTGCTGTGTTCATCCAGCTCTACACCTTGTTATCTCCGATTCTCCAGCATCTGCACTTCCTACTATCTCCTCTTATGCACACTATTTGCGTCGCCGTTGGCTGCCATGTGTTCAGCTTTCCAGGCTGTAAGGCTGTGACGTTTCCCTGCTAAAACTGTCTGCTCTTCTAGGACTGTAACCTCCCCACTCCGGTGATCGAAAATGCCCTCAACTGCATCTCTTGCGTTTCCAGCACCTCTGCCCTCACATCCTCTCCCCCTCCCCCCCCAACAAAAATAAAGATAGAATCCTCCTCGTCCTCTCATATCACCTCACCAACCTCCGCATCCAACATATCATTCTCCGCCACTTCCACCACCTACAGTCCAACCCCATGACCAAAGATATATTCCCCCCCCCCCCCCCCCCCCGACCCCTATCTGCCTTTTGGTAGGGACCGCGCTCTCCGTGAGTCCCTCATCCTTATCCGCTCCACACTCCCCACTGACCCCACCACCCGTGGTACCTTTACTTGCAACTGCAGGAAGTGCTACACCTGCCCCCATACTCCCCCTCACCTCAATTCAAGGCACAAAACAAACCATCCACATCAGGCGGGGGTTCACTTGCACATCCGTCAACTTAGTCTCCTGCATCTGCTGCTTCCGATGTGGCCTCCTGTACATCGGTGAGTCCAAGTGGAGACTCAGAGACTGTTTTGTAGAGCATCTGTGCTCTGTACGTGACAACTGATAACACCTTCCTGTCGCAAACCATTTCAGCTCCCCCTCCAACTCTCCAGGTGACATGTCCATCCTGGGCCTCCTGCAGTGTCACACTGACACCAACCAGAAACTGGAGGAGCAGCACCTCGTATTCCACCTCGAGAGCCTACAGCCCAATGGCCTCAACATGGATTTTACCAGTTTTAAAATCTCCCCAC
The DNA here is from genome assembly GCA_024137785.1 of Ginglymostoma cirratum. Taxonomy (NCBI): domain Eukaryota; kingdom Metazoa; phylum Chordata; class Chondrichthyes; order Orectolobiformes; family Ginglymostomatidae; genus Ginglymostoma; species Ginglymostoma cirratum. The sequence goes on from JAHRHZ010000078.1 coordinate 5,110,564, forward strand.
CCCTGGCCTCATCCCATGACCAATCCTCCCTCTCATCCCCGCCTCCTTGACCTGACAGAACTGGTCCATCTTCTCTCCCACCTCACTGACCAATCCCCACCACTGCCTACCTGCACTCAGCTATCACCATCCCACCTACCTTCCCTAGTTCCACCCCTCCTCTCCCTTCCCCCTACCCATTTCTGAAGAAGGGTCCCAACTTGAAATGTCGACTTTCCTACTCCTTTGCTGCTGCCTGGCCTGCTGTGTTCCTCCAGCTCTACACAGTGTTGTATCTGACGCCAGCATCTGCAGTTCTTGCTATCTCTGCTCTTCTATGTCTCCTTTAAGATCCTCCTTAAAATATACTTATTTGTTTCACTGTTTGTTCACCGATCTTAATGTCTCCTGTTTTGTATCAATATCAGTCTTTGTCTCAATATACTGTGAATCACCTTTGTTAAAGGTGCTACATAAATACAACTTGTTGTTGTGCCTTTCTTCACTGGCAGAATATGTTAAATTCCACCTCCACACATCCTCTTGGCAAATTCCCTTTGACAAGTGTATCAAGTGCATTGTGTGTTGGCTTGAAAGGCGATATTGGTTGTGTACAATTTCCATCCAAATAATGATATGGAAAGGTCAGCAGTACAGAAGACAGTCCTCCTTCCAGAATGATATCTTCATTGTGCTGATAAAGCAAGTATATCCAGCTACTGCCTGGGCAGAATGCCTTGGAACATTGTCACTGTGTGAAATATGTTTGTTTCAAGTGGGTGGAGGGAATGGGTTTACAATCCAGTACTGGATGTGATTGACACCTTGTGTCTACCACTGATACATCAGAAGTGAGAAGTGATGATGAATAAAATGAGAAGAGAAGGGTGCTCCTGATATTAGACAACAAAAAATGACCTGTCAAATGCCTGGTTCCCTGGGGACTTTACAGAGTGGCTGACATTCCCCGATAAGAGTAGCTCTCGTAATGATCCGTTTTTTTAACAATACAACTCTCATTCTGTTCTGTTGAATGTCTTCCTTCAGTGACAACATTGTAGTTTGCAGAGGTTAGAAAATAGAATTGATTTTTGCCAGAACCAGGAATCCAAACTGGTTTCTGTCTGCTTGAAAACTAGCCAGAAAGATTTGAAAAAGGCTCAGTCTCTCCAATTAAGTTGAAATGAAGTCCTTTTTCTTGTTGATACACTTTTTGTTCTCCTTTTGGTCCATTCATTTCGCAGAATCCCTACAGTGTGGAAACAGGCCCTTTGGCCCAACCAGTCCACACTGAACCTGAGAGCATCCCTTCCAGACCCATCCCTCTGTAAACCACCTAATCTATACATCCCTGAACACTACGGACAATTTAGCATGGCCAATCTGCCTAGCCTGCACATCTTTGGACTGTGGGAAGAAACCGGAGCACTCGGAGGAAACCCATGCAGACTCGGGGAGAATGTGCAAACTCCACACAGACAGTCGCCCGAGGGTGGAATCAAACCCATGTCCCTGGCGCTGTGAGGCAGCAGTGCTAACCACTGTGCCGCCTAGAGACTTGTCTGTGGCTTCTCAATAAAAAATTAACCCACTGGAAACAAGCAGGTTAATTGTAAGTTTAAATAGTAGTTAACAATCTAAGCAAACCTGTCCTTTGAATGAAACATTAAACTGAGACTCCATTTGCTCTTTCAGGTGAATTTGAAGTGCATGAGGTTGCCCCGTGAGCAACCTTTGTAAAGACCATTTTTTAAAAATTTTTCTGTAGTTTTGACTGAAGTGGGAAAAAGGACCTTTTGGCAGTAGACAATTGAGGAAGGGATTGCTGTACCTTTTTTTAAAAAAAAAAAGTTATTGCAACTTGTTGAAAGCTGTGTTAACACTGATGCTTTGTTCAAGCAGTGGGAGAGGCAACTTGTAGACCGCTGGCACCAAGGATGTGTACAAAGTAGGATTTGGCTAGCAATGGATTGCTTATTTGCTTGTGACCAATTGTGGTGTCAAAGGCTGTCAGCCTGTTAATAATCTGATTCACTGTTGGGTTGCTGAACAGCTTGTGGGTGTAAATGATACTGGCATAAGCCTTCAGACTGCTGCAAGAGCAGATAGTGTCTTTCTTTCCAATAAAATACCTTTAGCTAGAAGAAAGATAACTATAGTAAGCTGTAGTCTTTAACCAGTGATTTTAACCAGTGTACCAACAATCTGTGAAGTAGTGAAAAGAGTTTGAAGAGCAAAAGAATCATCTCAGTGAACCCTGTGAACTTAAGCCATTGAACTGCTTTTCCAGTTTTCTTTCCCTCCAATAACACCAATTTTTATTTTTTACAACTGCCTGCGTCTGTCTATGAGTAAGGGGGGTTTTAGAAGTGGGGGGGTTAGAGATTTAACTGGTAGTTATATCTTGTTAGTTTTTTATCTGTAGATGGAATATTTGTAGTAAATAGTAGTTCTCATGAAGTGCAGAAATTTGATTTTAGTTTTCTCTAAGCCTTGGCTGTCTGCTAGGCAAATTGAGACCTTGTGTACTTTGATAAATTTTCTAACGTTTGTGATGTCTCAGTGATTAGTACTGCTGCCTCACAACGCCAGGGACCTGGGTTTGATTCCACCTTTGGGCAACTGTATGGCATTTGCACGCTTTCCCTGTGTCTGCATGGGTTCACTCCAGGTGCTCCGGTTTCCTCCCACAGTCCAAAGATGTACAGGTTGGGTGGATTGGCTGTGGGAAATTGCTCATAGTGTCCAGGGATATGCAGGCTAGATGGGTTAGCCATGGGAAATGTAGGGTTACAGGGATAGAGTAGGAGTGTGGGACTGGGGTGGGAAGCTCTTTGTAGGTCTGGTGTAGACTCGATGGGCTGAATGGCCTGCTTCCACACTGTAGGGATTCTATGATTCTAAGACACTGGGAATAGTGGGACTTGATTTCCAATGTGCTACCCAAGTGAAGCGTGACACTTTCCAAAGAGTCGGATAGCCTGGTCTTTTTTCTCAGTATGAGAGTATGATATGTGTGCATTGTGTGTTGTATTTCAGGCTACAAACAAGAAACAAGAGCATGCCCCTCAGTGTTTAGAGCCTGCCCTGCCATTCAATAAGATCATAGCTGATCTGATTTTAATCTCAATTCTACGTTCCTGCAATCTCCTGATATTTATGCCTCGCCAACTAAGGTATAAAATCATTGTGAAAAGCACCAGTTCTAACATGAGACAATTTTGTTTCAATGAAATGAATTATTAGAATTTGACATGCATGTGTTAAGCAATTTCGTGAGTTGCTTTTGAAAGTGAATTGTTTAAAAAAACTCAGGGATATTAGAGATGAACTAGAGAGTGGTCCAGCTCTTACAACAGCCTGTGTAGTTGGGATGAGGTCAAGAATCTCCTCCTACTAATTCCATTGTTTTACAACACCAGGTTTAATTACGCAGTGGTTAATTTTCAGTAAATTTAGCAGTTGTGTATTGGATTAAAGAGAAAAGATGCTGGTGTGATCCAGGTTAAACCCCTTTGCAGAAAGTGTTTGCCGCTCAAGCGGCTTCGGTTCGAGTTGATGAAAAGTTAAAGTATAAGAAAAAGCTAACCGGAAATCTAAAACACGGTAAGACTTACTGTAGGTACTTAAAAAAAGTTAACGTGGACATTGGTGATATAGAATGTGAATCTCAAGAATTAATAAGGGAATATAAAATGGTAAATGAATTGAATAGCTATATTGATTCAGTCTTCAGTCTAAGAAGTTACAAGTAACAATCCAGAAACAGCTGTAAATTGGGCAGTGCAATGAAGGGATGAACACAGGAAAATGCAGTTGCCAGAAAGAGGTATTGAACAAATTGTTGCAGCCGTGGGACTGGATTCTGACATATTTCATTCAAGGGAATTTATAAGAAGTAGCTAGTTGATGCATTGGTCTTAATTTTCCACAATTCCCTAGTTTCAGCACAAGTTTCATTGGACTGGAAATCAGCAACTGTAGCCCTTCAAAAAGGAAGTGAGCCAGAAAACACACAAAAAACACCTGTCACAGGCATGATGTTAAAACCCCTTATTAAAAATGTTATTGCAAGGCAAATTTTCAAGTACAGCCAACATGTTTTTGTGAAAGAGAAATCATATTTCGTGTGTCTATTGGAGTTCTTTCAGGAAATAATGTGTTATGGATAAAGGGAAATCGGTGAATTAGTGTAGTTAGGTTTCCAGAAGGTATTTGGTAAAGTACCACATCAAAGGTATAGGGACAACTCGTTGGTACGGTTAGCAAGAAGCAGACTGTAGGCATAAAACTGTCATTTTCTGGTTGGCAAGATGCAATGAATAATCTACCACAGGAATCACTGCTGGAACCTCAACCTTTTCTTATGATTTTTTATTAATGATTATGAAGGAGGGAAGGAAGGTATGGTTCCTACATTTCCTGGTAACATGAAGCTACAAAGGGATATAGCTAAGCTGTGAGTTGGCAAAAATCTGGTAATGTGGGAAAAAGTGAAACTGCCCATTTTGGCAGGAAGAATAACAAAAATGCATGTTATCTAAATTGTGAGAGATTGTAGAGCTCTGAGTTGCAGTGGGATCTGGGCGTTCCAGCAAACAAATATCAAAAATTTAGCTTGTAGATACAGCAAGTAAGAAAAGCAAACGGAATGTTGTCATTTATTGCAAGGGAAGTTGAATATAAAAGTAGGAGGTTATGCTTCCATCAGACCACATCTAGAATACTGTGCACAGTATTGGTCTCCTTATTTAATGAAGGATGTAAATTCATTGGAAGCAGTTCGGAGAAGGCTTTTGAGATGAATAGCTGGAATAAGCGCTAGGCTTGTATATGTTGAAGTTTAAAAGAATAAGAGATGACTTGATTGAAATGTATGAGTATTAACAGCAAGCATGTGGAAAGAGATAGTAGGAACTGCCGATGCTAGAGAATCTGAGATAACAAGGTGTAGAACTGGATGAACACAGCAGGCCATGGAGCATCAGAGGAGCAGGAAAGCTGACGTTTCGGGTCGAAACCCTTCTTCAGCAATCTAAATTTTTGGTGATTTCTGAAGAAGGGTCTCGACCCGAAACATCAGCTTTCCTGCTGCTCTGATGCTGCTTGGCCTGCTGCGTTCATCCAGCTCTTCAGCATGTGGAAAGGATGTTTTCCCTTGTGGGAGATCCTAGGGGGTCATTGTTTAAAACTAAGAGGACATCCATTTAAGACACAGGTGTGGACAAATTTTTTTCTCACAGATGGCACTGAACCTTTGGAACACACTTCCTCAATCGGCATACGAAGTAGAGCTATTCAGTGTTTTTAAGGTAGTGGTAAATAACTTCTTGATAAGCATGGGGGTGATATACTCTCAGGATAGGCAATCAACCTTGATCTCATACATGGTGGAATTTGGTTCAAGGGATCAAGTGGCCTACTCCTGCTCCTAATTCATATGTTCATATTTTTGATCATGAACTTTGCAAATCAGACCTTATAATAGTGATTGTAAATATACGTGTGATCTTTTGTGGCACCTTACCTCCTGATACATCCTCACTATTCTCAATGTAAATGGATATAATTTACAATGCAGAGTTCCTCTTACCATCCAAAATAAAATGAAGGCAGCAAATTGCTGCCTTTATATGTGCTAGGCTTGCAATTCCAAGAGGGATGAGGATTCAAAGTATTCAACTTGATTATCTTTTGTGGACTATCGCCATTAGTGGCAAAGCTAACATTTATTGCCTATCCTTACTTTGTCACCATCGAAAATTGAACCAATTAGCTCGGCCATTTCACTGAGAACTCTGTTTTTGTATCTTTTAGATGGTCTTCTGGAACTTTGTAGTTCTGACCAATCAGGGAGATATACTTAATAGTTTGAAACGAGAAGGGTCCCAACCCGAAACATCCACTTTCTTGCTCCTCTGATGCTGCCTGGCCTGCTGTGTTCCTCCAGCTCCACACTGTGTTATCTCTACCATTTAGATAGCATGCTGCTGTCAAGCTTCTTTGTGTAGCAGGACCCGTTGCCTTTCTGTCTGGGCTGCCTTTTGTTTAGTGGGTAAGTTGTTGCGGGAGTCTGTGCAGACTAACTGAGCAGGCCAAGCAGCATCATAGGAGCAGGAAAGCTTGACATTTCAGGCCTAGGCTCTTCATCAAGGGTCTAGGCCCGAAACGTCAAGCTTTCCTGCTCCTATGATGCTGCTTGGCCTGCTGTGTTCATCCAGCTCTGCACCTTGTTATCTCGGATTCTCCAGCATCTGCAGTTCCTATTATCTCTGTGCAGACTAACTGTTGCCTTTTACATTATGCTAATATCATTAGCACCTGGCTGCTGTGTTTGGCACTTTGTCTGGTGTATGGGTTTTGTGATTTCAGAGTTTCACTTGGCCAGTGTACCCAGCATCCCTCGCTGTTTGGACAAGTTGGCAATCTGTATTTTAGCAGCCAGGAGGCTGCTACATTCCCGCTTTTTGAACAGAAAAAAGCTTATGCGAATGAAGTTCAAACCTAATTATAAAAGTTGGTTATGTTCGTTGTCAGGGGAGTCTACATGTTCATGTAGAAGCCATTATGTACATTGGTCAAGCTTATATTATTATATGTACAAGAGAAGAACTCCTGTCGTGACAATCCATACAGGACTGTAGTGCATTGACAACATTAAGTAATCAGAACAAGTTGAAGTGGCAATAGTGCTAACCCTTGTTGGGCTGTCTTTTGTTTAGTAGTAGATAAGTTGTTGGGGGTGTGTGCAGACTAACTGTTGCCTTTTACATTATGCTAATATCATTATCACCTGGCTCTGTGTTTGCACTTTGTCTGGTGTATGGGTTTTGTGATTTCAGAGTTCCACTTGGCCAATGTACCCAGCATCCCTTGCTGTTTGGACAAGGTGGCAAATCTGTGTTTTAACAGCCAGGAGTCTGCAATGACTTGATTTGGGATGTGGCTACAGGTTCTGCTGTCAGTGGTTGACCTTTGTCTCCTCTTGGAGAAGATGGGTCGAGAGCATTATTTCATGGCCCCTGTGTTTTATTTAGTATTTATGTGCAATTGTCAGAATCACAATGACTGCATTTGAAATTATCTGTTTTTGGTTTCAAAGGCAATTATCAAACTGGGAAGGTGATCACAAATGGTTCCTTTTCATTCTTCAGAATCTGTTCTAAGTTTATCCAATACATGCCAAACTTAGAATGCTGCATTCAATCGCTGTCATCAGGGGCAGTGGCCAAGTGGAAGCTGAGGGAAATGCAAGAACCTGATGCCTAGAATATGGCAGTAATTCCTGCTGCACGCCATACTACTAGATAAAGTACGTTGAGGCTCGTAAGTAGGTTTTTATTTTAAACACATTTAAGAATAATTGCTTGACCGCATGGAAAGTGTGGGAAAAACATAAAATCTCAGAGGCATAGAATCGTAGAGAAATATAGCATGGAAACTGGCCCTTTGGCCCAAACTGGTCCATGCTGACCACGGTGCCCACTCAGCTAGTTGCAGTTGCCTGCATTTTGTCCATATCCCCCAACCCCTTCTCATCCATGTACCTATCCAAATGTTTTTAAATGTTGCTATTGTACCTGCCTCAACCACTTCCTCCAGCAGGCCGTAAATGCCTTCTTCACCACCCTGTCCACCTGTGACGCTGCTTTCAATGAACTATGTACTTGTACTCCTAGGTCCCTCTGTTCCACAACACTCCTCAGGACATTACCATTTACAGTATAAGGCCAACCTTGGTTTGATTTTCCAGAATGCAACCCTCAATCCTACCTGTATTGAATTACATTTGCCAATCCTCAGCGCACTTCCCCATCTGATCAAGATCCCTCTGTAATTTTTGATGACCTTCATCGCTATCAACGATACCACCGCATTTTGTATCATCTGCAAACTTACGAATCATGCCTTGCACATTCACATCCAGATAATTTATATAAGTAACAAATAACAAAGGTCCCAGCACTGACCCCTGTGGCACACCGTTAGTCACAGGCCTCCAGTCCGAGAAGCAACCTCAACTACCACTCTCTGCTTCCTACTGTTGAGCCAATTTTGAATTCAGTCAGGTGGGTTTCCCTGGATTCCTTGCGACCGTCTCATTGGTGATGGGGTTGTGGTTGTCAATTAGCTGAAGGGATCGATGGAATATGGAGATCCATTCATTTGGAAATATTCTAAGGAACCCAACCCTACGACCGAAGATATATTTCCCTCCCCGCCCCTATCTGCCTTTCATAGGGACGGCTCTCTCTGTGACTCCCTCGTTTGCTCCACACTGCCCACTAACCCTATCACCCCCCGGCACCTTTCCCTGCAACCGCAGGAAGTGCTAACCTGCTCCTACAGCACCCCCCACTTCCATTCAAGGCAGCAAACAAACCTTTCACATCAGACAGAGGTTTACCTGCACGTCTGTCAATGTGGTCTATTGCATCTGCTGCTCCTGATGTATCCTCCTCTACATCACTGAGATCAAATGGAGGCTGGGAGACCACTTTGTAGAGCACCTGCACTCTGTTTGCGACAAACGACACCACTTTCCGGTTGCGAACCATTTCAACTCCCTCTCCCACTCCCTGGGTGACATGTCCATCCTGGGCCTCCTCCAGTGTCACAATGATGCCACTCGCAAACTGGATGAGCAGCTCCTCATATTCTGCCTGGGGAGCCTATAGCCCAACGGCCTAAATGTGGATTTTACCAGTTTTAAAATCTCCCCACCCTCAGCCTCATCCCATGACCAATCCTCCGTCTCATTCCCATCTCCTTGACCTGACACACCTGTCCATCTTCTCTCCCACCTATCCACCCCACCCACCTCACTGACCAATCCCTACCTGCACTCACCTACCACCATCCCACCCACCTTCCCCAGCCCCACCCCTCCTCTATTTATTTCTGAGCTCCCCCCCCCCCCATTTCTGAAGAAGGGTCAACCTTCCTGCTCCTCTGATGCTGTCTGGCCTGCTGTGTTCCTCCAGCTCCATACTGTTATCTCTTGTGTCCAGCATCTGCGGTTCTTACTATCTCTGAGTGAGTTATGACCCTTTTAGATGAAGGAGCTTTGGGTAAACACATTAATACATCCTGTTTTGGGATGGCAAGACATGTAGATGCTGGAGTCAGAGATAACAGTGTGGAGCTGGAGGAACACGGCAGGCCAGGCAGCAGCAGAGGAAGGGTGCTGACCCAAATGTCAACTTTCCTACTCCTCCAATACATCCTGTTTTATTTTCCCAGCTCCTCGACCAGACTGTCTTTCACATGTTTAGCAAATAGTTGACTCTTTGTCTATCTGTTTGGCGTGTGGATGTGTGGCCAAAACAGTTACTGGATATATTTTTATCTTTGTGGAAAGACTGCTCAATGACTTTGTGAGCTGTGAGAGATTTCTTGCTTTTAGATTAGTAGAAGTAGAGACTTACCTAAGGGGATAGGTTAAGCTAATAATTCTCAACCTAGTAATTCTTCAAAGTAAAAGTCAAAAAGTAAAAATACTTTTTAAAAAAAAAAAGCAGAAAGGACTTTAAGACACACTTGTGCCAAATGAAATCAAGAGTTAGGAAGAAGACCTGACAGGAGTCTGAGATGTATACAGTAGTAATACTACAGCAATCACTTGGGAAGTTTAGATGGATGCTGCTGATTTGGATTGAAGGAAAATGATAACCAAATAATTGAGAAAATCTGTCTAGCAGTATTTGAATTGTTACTTACAATAGCAACAAGGAAAGCATTCTTAAATCTACGATGCGTTGCTGACTTGATTTGGTACTTCCCTTTCAGTCTCCATCAGTCACAACTCATTGCCAAATAAAAAAAGTCATATATTTAAGAAATGTCTTTTAATAATAAGAAAATATGTTGTTGAGTTAGCAGAATTCCCCAATGTTCTGATGACATGGGGCTGGAAGAACATCATTTATTGTGTGTTTTGTGTGGCATTTGTCACTGTAGAGTCAGTCAGAACTAATTTTCAAACCAGCATGTAAGCCTGTGAGGGAAAAGTTCATCAGCCAGAACACTGATATATTGAGGCAATTTCCCACATAATGATACAACATCATATTGACTAGAGGCTAATGGATTCTATCAGATATGACTAAATGCCTTTTATTGATTCCTTTGGTACTTTTTGTTGTAAACCAGTTGTATGATTCTTTTTTAAACTTGGCCAGAAAGACAGTCCAGAATAACTGGAAGATTTACCAATAAATGAGACTACAATAATGGATCTGACAGCGTGGTTTTCATTTGTGGTTGAATTGTGCTCTGTGCAGGACTGTTCATTCAGTATGTGTTAATCGAAGTGAGTGACCTTTATTGGACACAGCAGTTTTCTGCTTGTTTTACTGCATGGTCTTGTTTAGAGGTTATCTGAGGTTTGTGATGAGTACCTATCTATGGCTTTTGATTTTTCTGCAAACTTGGAGTTGATTGAAAACAAAATCAGATTGCTGTCCTGGGAAACATTTTCTGAATGAAATGAAAATGCTTTTAATCTCTTATAGTGAAATAGTACCATAAAGGAAACTTGGACTTGTTTTTCTTTCCTTGTTATGGTTTTAGAGCTGGCACAGATTGTTTCCTCTGTTATCAGTTGACTCAAGCCCTGGACTGTCTGACACAGGAGGATAAAAAGAGATTTCCTTATATGTGAGGAAATCAGTGTGGGAAAGAGCAGAGCAGCAAATGTCTATGGAACTCCTCCAACAAGTTGTCTGATGCTTTATGGGTGCAAGGTATACATTTAGGAAAGAACAAAGTCTTTTTAATGGTTAATATGTTTTCTCAAAACTGCCCTTCCTGGGCACTAGAAGGGATTTCTGCTCACCAGAGCTATCTCTTTTGTACACTATCTACCAAGTGGATTCTCTATCAATCACAGCTGCCTTCAGTTGCAGCTATGGAAACCAGTATGTAAATAAAATGTAGATCTGTTACCTTGAACTACAGAAAATCATACAGAAACCTCCAAAGATGCCTCCACAGTGAAATACAATGCTCCAAGTACTTCTGTTCAGACTTGCAAGTCTTCGATTTGAGGACAGTGGGAGACAGTAGTGTGTGATCATGGTAATCCTCTGGGGTCAAGGATTCAAATCTCATATGTCAGCTAATTAATAAATCTGGAATTTGAAGCTAGTCTTAGTGATTGTGATAATGAAACTATTTTTGACTGCTTTAAAAACATACAGTCATAGAGTTGTGCTGCACAGAAACAGACTCTTTGGTCCAAGTCATCCATTGCTGACCAGATATCCTAAATTAATCTTGTCACATCTGCCAGCATTTGCCCTATATCCCTCTAAATCCTTCCAATTCATATACCCATCCAGATGCCTTTTAAATGTTGTAGTTGTACCAGTGCCTACCACTCCATACCTGCACCACCCTTCTGGTTTACCGTTATCCTTTAAAGAAAGAGAACTGCCATCATTACCCAGCTAGTCATGGATGTGATTCCAAACCCACATCGATATGATTACCTCTTAAATACCCTCTGAAATGGCTGAGCAAGCCACTCAGTTCAAAGTCAGTTAGCGTTGTATAGTAAATGATAGCTTTGCCAATGACATCCACATCTCATGAAAGAATAAATGTGCGTACCTTTAAAAGTTGTATATGTATCTGCACAAAAGGCTCCTGTTTGCTTTTCCACATTCAGCTTATCTACATTTAAAACTTAATTCAATTGAGAAGATTTGTTCTAGAAATGGGTATAAGAAAGGAAAAAACTAGCATTTGTTTGTTACCTTTTCAGTCAAAATACTTTTCAATCAGTGAAACAGAATAGAATTGTCGCCACTGCTATAGGAAATCAAGCCAATTTGCACAGAGCAATATTTCACATATAGCTGTGAGATGCATGATCAATTAATTTTGTTTTACTAAGGTTAATTGAAGGATAAGTGATGATCAGGATTCTGGGGAAAGCCTCAGTGTTGTTTGAAATAGTGTTGTGGGATCTGTTACACCCACCTTAAGAGGGATGGTTGTGCCTTGAGCTAATGTCTCATTATTAAGAAGCATGCCTCTTATTGGATAATGGCCTCAAATTTCTGGAGTAGGTAGTCCGAAAGAAGTGGAACTGCAGTCCCTGGGAAGAAAGTTTTCTTTCTGAAGGCAGTAAGCACACTTTTTACCTGAGAAAAATATTTCCAGTCACCCTCTATCTATACTTATACTCTTTACATGACAGTTTTCAGCTTTTTCTGTTGGCAGGTGACGCACTGGGCACTTTCTAACAAATTTAGGTGACTTGATCATTGGTGTTTCTGAAGCTTGTAGTTCGACATATGCAATGTCATACTCCGGCTTACACCTGAATTCATGTCTATTAATGTAGGCTAATTAAAAACTATAGAACCCACCAGCAAAACAAGGGATAATGACAGCATACCAAAGTGGGTATGTTGCCAAATCTTGTTTTGTCCTGGAGATGACATAAAGAATCAGCCAGTGATTATAAGCGATTGTTTTCTCATCCAGTCAGCAAATATTGTTCGTTTTCCTCTTTCTTGGGTGGGGGCACACTATTATTTTATTACAGATGGGACTGTTTGAACGTTTGCATGGTGTATCCAATGGCTGTCAAAATGATGCGTCAGTTCCGTGCGAAAAAAAACATTGACAGTTGTTGGCCGCTGCAAAAAAAATTCATATCAAGGATCAAACTGTCTCCTAAAAAGTGGAATCAAGTCAAAGCAGCTTATTTAATGTGCTTCTTTTAAGATTTCATAAATTATGTTGTATAAATTAATGTCCTTTCACTGGACCAGGATAATAGATTGATTATCTTTACAGTTCATGTTGTTTATTGCTTCTCTTTTAACAGATAAATTAAAATTCACATCTTTATGTTCAAATTTGTGCAATACTTTGTTCCACCACATCTTTGTAATCACCATACAATCCTTTGAGAACTGATTGTTCTTCCAATTTTGGAGTCTAATGCATTCCCTCTCTCTTGGCTTATCATAGGTGGTTGTGTCAGAGGCTTTAAGCTTTAAAATTATCTTCTCGAATATCTTCTCGAATATCTTCACTTTTCCACCTTAAGGCACTTTTTAAAAACTGCATCTTCGCCAAGCTTTTGACGGCCTGTCCTGATAGGCCATTTTCATTCCATTTTCTGATGCTGACTCTGAGGACCTTGGGTTTTACTTTGTGAATGGTACTACGTAAATACATTGTGTTGCGATTAGATATTTTCACTTAACTTCAGGACATATATTACATACTTTGACATTAAGCAGGGTTTTACTGAAGAGCCACTACCAACGATCGAGCATGTTGCTTCAGTGTGACATGTGTGGTCTTGATGTGTGATTAGCCATGTACTGAGTTCCTGTGCGTAATTTAGCAGTTACTCTGCCGCTCCTAAGCGAAACCTAGCACTTTCTAAGGGGGACGGACATACGACAGCACACCTGCAGCCCTTGATCGTCACTAGCTCTGTGCCTCCTAAGAGCATTCCATTTGGCTTTCTTTTGCCTTAACTCAAGGCAGAAAAGGTGCAGAGACTGAATCGCAGTTTGACAATGAGCTGCTAATCTGCAGCCATGTAATTTGAGGCACGTGGACAGTGATGTCTACTGAGTATCCCAGGTGCATTGGAAATATGACCATCACTAATGTGCTATAAAAAAAACTTGCACAGTATCCATTTATGCACTAGGAGAGCTGGAAAGCATTAGTGTTTTTTTTTTGAACAGCCTTGCAAGAACACTTAAAGTACTGTCAAAACATTGTGCACGCATAACAGAATAAACCAAATAGTATTGGGAAGTACTCAGGGATAGTGTTTGGTTAGCTAGGACATTCAACTAGTATGATTAGTGAACTGTGGACCAGGGCAGGAGTAGAGACCAAGAATGCAGGCCGTAATGGACAAATGGAGGACAGCAAGAAATACTATGGAGTGGAGGAGCAAAACAACAACGCTCAAAGGTGAGGCAGATGTTAAATGACATCATACAAGCAGCCACCCTAGTGGTCCTTCAGAGAATAGAGTGAAATGATCAGTGAGAGAAGGTATTAACTGTGAAGAAAAGTGCAAAGGTGAGAAATGTGTGTCAGTAATAGTGTGTGCATGGGTGAGTAAACGTGGACAGCTATATGTGCAAGTTGTCAGACATATTATTACAACTGAAATTGCAAGACAAGAGAAATAATAAAAGCAGTTGAGAACGAACAATTTCATCTTAGAGCAATACACAACAGAAAGATGGCAATGAGGCTAGAATGGAATTCTCTTTTAAATTTTAGTTTAGAAATTAAGGGCTGTAGAATATTGTGATACATCTAACGTTGGTTTTGAAGAAGTTTGAGTGCTCTGAAGGCCGCACAGCATATTAGGTACTCTGTGGGTTTACGTGGTGCATAATTTAAAAAAAAAGACACTGAAAACATATACTTGAGGATAATAGTAGATGTCCCCCCTAACAATGAGGATTAGTGTAATTTTCAATGAGTGTTAAAATGTTCTGTCTGTAAGTGAATAAAATCGGAAAGGGAAACAAAATAAATGCTTTACTTACCAATGATGTGGTTAGATATATTTTAGACCGTGGTTACACACAATCTGTGAGACCTCCGATCTCTGAACTATTTTGAAAATAATGAGATTCCGGATTTCCATGTTGACATGATTAAGAATGAAATTGCACCAAGAGTTATGTTCAGTTAGGGGAAATTTATTTCCGATTGCATTCTTAAGTTAAGGAAACTCTCTTGTCACTGGGTGTGGCACAAGCTTAGAAACCAACCTTAATGACATATTTGTAAAGACCGAAGGAATAATAAAATCCAGACCCAGCTTTTGAGCAAAGGCTGGTGTACTTGGAGGCCTGTAATGAGGACCTGGAATTGCCAGAAAGAGAGAGTTGCAGATTGCATGGGAGGCCTTTTTCTGAGCCAGCAGGTGAGGTCTACAGGATTTCAGAAAGATCCAAGGCTCAGCATCCAAATTCACAATCTGAATCTAAAGATTAGAGGTTGCATTGCCATGGTAGCCACCAACAACTTAAATGTCCCAATTTTCAGTCAAAGCTCTGAGTGTGGGAAAGTGCGTCATGTCGGACAGCATGCAGGAGTGGAGGAAACTGCAGTTTCCAGTTTGCAGCCACGTACCAAGTTGAGGTCATGGTAAATCTAAAGTTAGTTAAAGAATCTAGAACTCATGCACATATGATATATGTGGAAACAGAAGTTGATATTTATTGAGCAGAAGATCAAGAATTATACTCAGTAGGAGAGCAAGAAAACCACATGAAAAGTGAAAGTGGTAGGGCTGAAGTTAAAATTCAATACTGCAGTAGAAATGAAAATATGAGCTTTAAAACTTTCAGCTCGCTTCAGTTGTTGTTAGAGCGATTCCCTAAGTTGCGTACTATCATGCAAAACTGGCGTGAAACTGACTAACAGCATTCCTGTACCTGAAGTTAGTGTTAGAGTGGAATACGCTAATACATTAAATTACTTGCTATTTATAGTAGTCGGAAGGAACAAAGTCATCTCAACAGGAAGGAATTAATGTAAGAAAGTACAGTTTAACTGGACGAAGTTAATTCCAGTAGGGAAAGAGATCATAGAGGTCGGCTGCGCAGAAAAAGGCCCTTTGGTCCATTGAGTGCACTGGTCAAAAACAAGCATCGAGCTATTCTGACCCCATTTTCCAGTACTTGGCCCATTGTTTTGCATGCCTTGGTACCATGCAAGTGCACATATAAATGCTTCTTAAATGCTATGACGGTTTCTGCCCCTACCACTCTTACGGGCAGTGAGTTCCAGATTCCCATCACCCTGTGGGGGAAAAAAACAGTTTTCCTCATATCCCCTCTAAACCTCCCACTCCATACCACAAATTTATGGCCCCGGTCTGCGCTTTGTCTGCCAAGGGGAAAATACCTCCCCATCACTGTGCTCTTGATCATCAGTGAAATTATGAGAGGTATCATGCTACCAAGCAGCACATGGTTAGCAATAACCTGCTCAGTGATGCCCAGTTTGGGTTCTGCCAGGGCCACTGAGCTCCTAATCTCATTACAGCCATTGGTTCAAACGTGGACGAAAGAGCTGAATTCCAGAGATGAGGTGAGAGTGATAGCCCTTGACATCAAGGCTACATTTGACTGAGTGAGGCATCAAGGAACCCTAACAAAAGTGGAATCAATGGGTATTTGGGGGCAAACTCTCAACTGGTTGCAGTCATACCTTGGACATAGGAAGATGGTTGTGTTTGTTGGAGATCAGTCATCTCAGGTGCGGGAGGTGTGCTCAGGAGTTCTTCAGGGTAGTGTCCTAGGCCCAACTGCCTTCAGCTCCTTTTTCAGTGACCTTCCCTCCGTCATAATGCCAGAAATGCTGATGTTTGCTGGTAATTGCACAACATTCCGCACCATTTGTGACGACTCAGATACTGAAGCAGTCTGTGTTCAAATGCAACAAGACCTGAACGTCGTGTTGAAAAGTGGCAAGTAACATTTGCGCCACAACTGCCAGGCAATTTTACCATCTCCACTGAATACAATCCAGCCACTGCTTCTTGACGTTCAGTGGTGTTAACATCACTGAATGCCCCACTGTTAACATCCTGGGGGTTACCATTTATCAGGACCTCATCTAGACTTACCATATAAGTCCAGTGGCTACAAAAGCAAATCAGAGGCTAGGACTATGTAGCAAGAAACTCACCTCTTGATTTCCTGAAGCCTGTCCACCATCTACAAGGCACAAGTCAGGCATGTAATGAAAATATTTCACTGTTCCTTCTGTCTCTGGATCCTGGAATTCCCTCCCTAGGGGTGTTGTCAGTCTGCTTACAGCAAATAGACTATAGTGATTTAAGAAGGCTGTTCTTAAATGGATGACCAATAAATGTTGGCTAGACAACTATGCCAACTATCCTGTGAGCTTTCAGGAAAAAAAACACTACAAGGAAATCTTTGAATAAGGAAGAGAGAAGGATAAATTTTGGTATTGCAAGCCAAGGTACAGGACACTGTACATCTGACCCTTTGGAAGGGTGCTTTATGCAGAGTTAGCAACAATTATTCCAGACACTTGCGATGAAATTAGTAATCACCCTGGGAGTGGGAGTGGGAGTTGAAGTTAAAATGGTTTGCTATCAGGAGGTGTCGTTGTTTGTCGTGAACAGAGCGCAGATGCTCTACAAAATGGTCTCTGAGCCTCCACGTCTCACCGATGTAGAGGAGGCCACATCGGGAGCAGCGTATGCAGTAGACCATGTTGATGGATGTACAGGTGAACCTCTGTCTAATGTGGAAGGTTTGTTTGGTGCCTTGAAGGGAGGTGTAGGGGCAGGTGTAGCTCTTCCTGCGGTTGCAGGGACAGGTTCTGGGGGTGGTGGGATTAACGGGGAGTGGACGAGGGAGTCACGGAGAGATCGGTCCCTATGAAAGGGAGATGGGGTGGGGAGGGAAATATATCCTTGGTTGTGGGGTCAGATTGTAGGTGGCGGAAGTGGCGGAGAATGATATATTGGATGTGGAGTTTGGTAGGGTGATATGCAAGGTCAAGGGGGATTCTGACTTTAATTTTTGTTGGGGGGAGGGGATGTGAGGGCAGAGGTTCTGGAAACGCAAGAGATACAGTTGAGGGCATTTTCGATCACCGGAAGGGGAAATGTTGCGGTCCTTGAAATAAGAGGACATCTGGGATGTGCAGGAGTGGCATGCCCCATTCTTAGGAGCAGACCCGGCAGAGTCAGAGGGGTTTGGAGTAAGGGATCGCATTCATGCAGGAAGGTTGGTGAGAGGAGATGTAGTCTAGGTAGCTGTGGGAGTTGGTAGGCTTGAAATAGAGATAACAAGGTGTAGAGCTGGATGAGCACAGCAGGCCAAGCAGCATCAGAGGAGCAGGAAGGCTGACGTTTCAGGCAGAGACCCCTTCTTCAGAAATGGGGAGGGAAAGGGGTTTCTGAAATAAATAGGAAGAGATGGGGAAGCATTTAGAAGATGGATGGTGGAGAGGAGACAGACAGGTCAAAGAGGCGGGGATGGAGCCAGTAAAGGTGAGTGTCGGTGGGGAGTTAGGGAGGAGATAGGTCAGTCCAGGGAGGACGGACAGGTCAAGGGGGCGGGATGAGGTTAGTAGATAGGAGATGGGGGTGCGGCTTGAGGTGGGAGGAGGGGATAGGTGGGAGGAAGGATAGGTTAGGGAGGCAGGGACGAGCTGGACTGGTTTTCGGATGTGGTAGGGGAAGGGGAGATTTTGAAGCCTGTGAAGTCCACATTAATACCATTGGGCTGCAGGGTTCCCAAGCGGAAAATGAGTTGTTGTCCCTGCAACCTTTGGGTGGCATCGTTGTGGCACTGCAGGAGGCCCAGGATGGACATGTTGTCTGAGGAATAGGAGGGGGAGTTGAAATGGTTCGTGACTGGGAGCTGCAGTTGTTTAGTGCGAACCGTTCTGCAAAGCGGTCCCCAAGCCTCCGCTTGGTTTCCCTGATGTAGAGGAGGCCACATCGGGAACAGCGGATACAGTATACCACATTAGCAGATGTGCAGGTGAACATCTGCTTGATGTGGAAAGTCGTCTTGGGGCCTGGGATGGTGGTGAGAGGGGAGGTGTAGGGGCAGGTGTAGCACTTCCTGCAGTTGCAGGGAAAAGTGCCGGGTGTGGTGGGGCTGGAGAGTGTGGGGCGGACAAGGGAGTCACTGAGAGAGTGGTCTCTCCGGAAAGTAGATCAGGATGGGGAGGGAAAAATGTCTTTGGTGGTGGAGTCGGATTGCAGATGGCGGAAGTGTCGGAGGATGATGCGTTGGATCCAGAGGGGCGGAAGTGTCGGAGCTCATATTTCATTTGGGAACCCTGCAGCCCAATGGTGTCGATGTGGACTTCACGAGCTTCAAAGTCTCCCCTCCCCCTACCGCATCCCAAAAGCAGCCCAGCTCGTCCCCGCCTCCCTAACCTGTCCTTCCTCCCATCTATCTCCTACCTACTAACCTCATCCCGCCCCCTTGACCTCCCTGGACTGACCTGTCTCCTCACTAACTCCCCACCTACACTCACCTTTACTGGCTCCATCCCCGTCCCTTTGACCTGTCTGTCTCCTCTCCACCTATCTTCTCCTCTATCCATCTTCTGTCTGCCTCCCCCTCTCTTCCCTATCTATTTCAGAACCTCCTTCCCCTCCCCCATTTCTGAAGAAGGGTCTAGGCCCAAAACGTCAGCCTTCCTGCTCCTCTGATGCTGCTTGGCCTGCTGTGTTCATCCAGCTCTACACCTTGATATCTCAGTTTCTCCAGCATCTGCAGTTCCTACTATCTCTGAGGCTTGAACTAGATGTCAGTTTCGAGGCGGTCACCAGAGATGGAAACAGAGAGGTCCTGGAAGGAGAGAGAGGTACTGGAGATGGTATAGGTGAATTTGAGGTTGGGGTGAAAGGTGTTACTTAAGTTGATGAACTGTTCAAGCTCCTTGTGGGAGCATGAGGCAGTGCCAATGCAGTCGTCAATGTAGCTGAGGACAAGGTGGAGGATAGTGCCAGTGTAGCAGCGGAAGAGGGACTGTTCCACATATCCTAAGCAGAGGCAGGCATAGCTGCTGCATCCACTGCTCATGATGTGATGGGAAAATTATAGGCTGATTAGCCTAACCTCGGTTGTTGGTAAAATTCTAGAATCTATCGTTAAGGATGAGATTTCTAAATTCTTGGAAGTGCAGGGTCGGATTAGAACAAGTCAGCATGGATTTAGTAAGGGGAGGTCATGTCTGACAAACCTGTTAGAATTCTTTGAAGAGCTAACGAGTAGGTTAGACCAGGGAAACCCAGTGGATGTTATCGATCTAGACTTTCAAAAGGCCTTTGATAAGGTGCCTCACGGGAGGCTGCTGAGTAAGGTGAGGGCCCATGGTTTTCGAGGCGAGTTACTAGCATGGATTGAGGATTGGCTGTCTGACAGAAGGCAGAGAGTTGGGATAAAGGGCTCTTTTTCGGAATGGCAACCGGTGACAAGTGGCGTCCCGCAGGGTTCAGTGTTGGGGCCGCAGCTGTTCACTTTATGTATTAATGATCTGGATGAAGGGACTGGGGGCATTCTGGCGAAGTTTACCGATGATACGAAGTTGGGTGGACAGGCAGGTAGTACGGAGGAGGTGGGGAGGCTGCAGAATGATTTAGACAGTTTAGGAGAGTGGTCCAGGAAATGGCTGCTGAAATTCAACGTGAGCAAATGCGAGGTCTTGCACCTTGGAAAAAAGAATACAGACATGGACTATTTTCTGAAAGGTGAGAAAATGCATAAAGCTGAAGTACAAAGGGATCTGGGAGTGCTAGTACAGGATTCTCTAAAGGTTAACTTGCAGGTTGAGTCTGTGATTAAGAAAGCGAGTGGAATGTTGTCATTTATCTCAAGAGGGTTGGAATATAAAAGCAGCGATGCGCTTCTGAGACTTTATAAAGCTCTAGTTAGGCCCCATTTAGAATACTGTGTCCTATTTTGGGCCCCACACCTCAGGAAGGACATACTGGCACTGGAGCGCGTCCAGCGGAGATTCACACGGATGATCCCTGGAATGGTAGGCCTAACATACGACGAACGGCTGAGGATCCTGGGATTGTATTCATTAGAGTTTAGAAGTTGGAGGGGAGATCTAATAGAAACTTACAAGATAATGCATGGCTTAGAAAGGGTGGACGCTGGGAAGTTGTTTCCGTTAGGTGGGGATACTAGGACCCGTGGGCACAGCCTTAGAATTAGAGGGGGTCAATTTAGAATGGAAATGAGACATTTCTTCAGCCAGAGAGTGGTGGGCCTGTGGAATTCATTGCCACGGAGCGCAGTGGAGGCCGGGACGTTGAATGTCTTCAAGGCAGAGATTGATAAATTCTTGATCTCGCAAGGAATCGAGGGTTACGGGGAGAGTGCGGGTAATGTGGAGTTGAAATGCCCATCAGCCATGATTAAATGGCGGAGTGGACTCGATGGGCCGAATGGCCTTACTTCCACTCCTATGTCTTATGGTCTTGTGGACCTCCTGAGACCACAAGAGGGCTTGGAGACCGTTTTGTAGAGTATCCGCTCTCTGGAAACGACAAATGACGACACCTTCTGGTCGCGAACCATTTTAACTCTCCCTCCTGGGCCTCCTTCAGTGCCATAATGACACCACCCGCAAACCGGAGGAGCAGCACCTCATATTCTGCCACGGGAGCTGACAGCCCAATGGCGTAAATGTGGATTTTACCAGTTTTAAAATCTCCCCACCCCCGGCCTTATCCTAGAACCAACCCTCCCTCTCACCCCTGCCTCCTTTAACCTGACACAACCTGTCCATCTTCTCTCCCACTTATCTGCCCCTCCCACCTCACTAACCAATCCCCACTGCTGCCTACCTGCACTCATTTATCAGCACCTGTCCTCTTACTTCTGAGCTCCCTTCCCCATCCCCATTTCTGAAGAAGGGTCCCAATCCGAAACGTCAACTTTCCTGCTCCTCCAAAGCTGCCTGGGCTGATGTGTCCCCCAGCTCCACACTGTGCTATGTCTGGTGTGTGGGGGTTGGGGTAAGATGCCTCAAGCTCTAAAATTGTTGAACTGTATATTGAGTCTAGAAGGCTGTAGAGTTCCTAAGCAGAAAATGAGGTGCTGCTCTTCCATCTAGCACTGACCTTCGCTGGAACAGTGCCCCAAGCCTGAGACAGAGATGTTGGCCAGGGTACAGGGTGATGTTTCGGGCACCTGGAAGCTCTGTGTTCTTTTTCGTGGGCAGAACATAGGTGTTTGGCGAAGCAGTTAGCCAGTCTTCCCAACCAAGATTGAATGGTGCTACAGAAAGAAGTTTATAGGTTTTGAAGATGACTTCGCAGAAATATTTGCTAGGTGACAAGCTGGACAGTCATTTTTATGTTTCTCTTTGATACAGACCGGACAATTTTCTATTCGTGTGTAGATTAACACCATGATCTACCACAAGTTAATGTTTAAACAGTCTCCTTAGACAAGGCTCAGTTTGCTTAAGCCTAACATCAGTAATAAAGTCAGAGAAAAGCAAAACCAAGTGAAGATGAATCATAATGTATCAGGCGTGAAACTTCAGTGCTAGTCAGAAAAGGTACTGAGGTGATAAGGAGGAGCATGTGATTAGAATTGTTGTAAGGAGACTAGTTACATTCCTGTATCTAGTGAAGATTGGAGAGAGATTCTTTGTCAGTGTTATGTAAATCATTTGTTTGGAACAGGAAATCTGACAATGAGCGATCAGGAAAACTTCTTAAAATCCAAATTCCACCTCCAGACCCTCAGTCAGAAAGAAACTGAAGCCTGACACTATCTCAAAATCTATCAGAAATGATAAAAAATGAGTCAGGTTCTTTGATTAAGACAAATCTATCAATGTCACATTCCCAACCATTAAGTGGTATGGATAATCAAAATCAAAATTCAAGGTTGACATGGAGTTTGAGAGAGCAGTTTCAACCTAATAGAAGTGAAAAGAAATGCCCACATGAAAAGGGAAAAATGCCAGATTGGTTAATGTGAAATAGCTGAAAAGAAATATGTACTGCTGAAATCTTTTGCCTTGCACTTAGCAGGACAAGAGCAAAAATACCAAATTTCAAACAATCACAACAATTTATACCCCAGAAGAAAAAGATGCTGATTGATTAGCATATTGTTATGTAGAAAGCAACAGGTAATGATGGGGCTCCTATGTTTTTAATTACCTACATGTTTGATCATTTCTCGTGTCAGAAATACTTGTGACCATTTGAAATTTGGCGTTCCTGCATTTCTCCTGCTGAGTGCAAAAACGCAAAGATTTGTAATATGTCCCTCTTCTAAGCAATCGTCAAGTTCTATTCTGCCAAGCAACCATTTAAGTGGAAGTATGTAGGAAAGAAGAAGAAATAAATTGTTTTCATTCTTCTCAATTTATGTTTTTGTTAAACGCATCCTGGTGTTACGGAAACACATTCTTATTTTAACACGTAAATTACTCTAGCAGTATTGCTCATGAATGTTTTGTTTCTGATTACCGTAAAAACAAATACGAAATACATCCTGTTAAATTTCATTGTCAGTTTAGTCGTTGTGTTTTGGGAAATGATGTATGCGGACTATTTTAAGTGGGGAGGGAATGTAATATATTAGCTGAGAGTTTGTGATGTTGCTCTTTCTATTGCCGTCTCTGTTGGGGAACTGTAAATAAGGTTACAATGATGGCCGCTTGAAACAGAGCGAGTATTATCTTAGTTCAACATACAACTGCGTGATCATAAAAGGTCAACTTGGAATAGTATTGCTCAGACAGATTGAATTCTGTAATTACAGTACCATCAGCCACATTTCAAAGGCTGCTGCAGGTCTGTAAAACCTTGCTGCATGAAATAAGCAGCACAAAATCTTCACTCGTTTGGTTCACAAAATTTCCTTACACAAAGATTGCAACTTCCAACAGAAGGCACAGGTTGAAGACACTCCTTTCACCTCCTTAAAAGAGTCAATGCTGAAGATCATCAGGTGGGAACCTCTAAGTGGTGTATGCGTTGGATGAGTTGAGGAAAGGAATACCCTAAGCCTTTTCATCATCAGCCTTCTGTCAAAGATAAATCTTAGCAAGTATAAAACAGTGAGTATGCTGCATTGCACAGCAAGCTGCCTAATGATTACTCAATATCAACAAGGCTGGTCAGGTGCAGTAATAATATACCCTCCTTCTTGTAGCAGTAATGCCACATTCCCGGGAACAACAATCTGATCAGCAGCAGCAACCTCGCTATGGTATGCAGACGTATAATTTAACTTGTTACCAGATGCACTTCCCAATCTCATGAAGCCCCAAAATGCTTCGCAGTCAATTAAATACTTTTAGACGAATAGGAGGCTGGAAGAACACAGCAGGACTGGAGTCCTGAAGAAGGATAATACCTGAAACATTGACTGCTCCTTTCCTCCAGATGCTGCCTGGCTTTTTCAGCCTCCTGTTTGTCTACCTTGGATTCCAGCATCTGCAGTTTATTTTTGTCTCTAACCAAGTAATTTTTGAATTTATGTGCTATTGCAATATAGTAAACACAACAGCCAATTTGTGCAAAGCCACCTCCCACAAACAGCAATATGATTATGACCAGATATCGTGATGTTAATTGAGGGAGAAGTAGTGACTTGTACCATGAGGGAAAATTCCCCCTGTCTTCTTTGAAATAGTTCCTCGTGATTATTTATGTCTACTGAGCAGACATTTAGGTGTTTTGATTTGACATTTCATCTAAAAGAAGGTACCTCGAACAATACAGTATTCTTTCAATACCGCTGTAGAGTCTCAGCCTGAATTATTAGCTCGTGTTCAGAGTAGGCTTGAACTTTCGATGTGAACATAGTGAACTTGAGCCCAACAGTTGTGCAATGAGTGTGTAGTGGCATGTGACATTCACCACGCACTACTATTTTCATCACTATTTTCAGAAGACTCAGCATGTTCCATTAAACAGTCATTGTGTGGGACATCACCTTGCCCTTTTACCACATCACCAACACCACCACCTCAACCCCCAATTCTCTTCCCCATCAACAATTTGAAACCAATTACTCCTAATGTTTGAACTCTTACATACTCTCTTGATCGGGCATGCAGTTTTGAGTTATTAATAAGAGCAGAATATGCAAGAGGCATATTTCCTTTAGGGAAGTTTGCCTATTTTCAATTCACAGTGATCTACCTCCAAAGCCCTCTCCCTTTTGAGTTGCTGTCCCATTTTGTGATGTACCAAAGGTAGCAGTGAATAAGTTCACCTTACTTTATCAATGCCAGAAGAAATATGTTGCTATTTTTCAATACATGCCAGATTATGCTGTTGCAGTCAAACATATTTTCTTGTCTGAAACATCTGACTTCAAAGTGAATTTTTATCCATTTCCCTCGCTGACGTGCATTAAATATTTGACTTGTGGCAGCCAATTTTTGCAATCTCCTGCAGCTGAGTTGGTAAATTTGCTATTTGTTGTTTGGCTCAACAGTAAAGATAAAGAAGATGCAAGGTTCAGTCTTGGTCTTTGATCCCAGTTGCATTGATAATCAAGGTTCTTTAATAGATCTCAGTTTTTGCTGAGGTGGAAAGGTGAATGAGGTGGAGGAGAGTTGGTGGGGTTGGGTGGGGATAGTTAACTAGATGTTCACTTTCTAGATGCAAGCTAACGCTTCTGAAGTTGTCAGCGGTGACTCTGTAGAACTGTCACTTGTCAAAGTTGTAGCTTTGAGCCTCACTCCATAGACTTTATCACTTAATACAGGCACAAACTTCAGGGCTGAACTGAGAGAGTGCTGCAGTTTAGGTGCTATTTCCGGCAGGTGTCAGAGATCTCATGGCATGTTTTATAGAGTGCTTTCTTTCCAATGTTCTGAGTGATATTAATCCTTCAACTAATAAGACTACAAACCAGAAGACGTCAGATCAGAAGTAGACCATCCAGTCTGGTCTGCCATTCGATGAGATTATGACTGATCTGATAAACCTCAACTCCACTTTCCTAACTTTTTCCTATAACTTTTGATTCCCTTATGATTAAAAAATCTATCTCAGCAGTGAGTATAATTAATGATCCAGCCTTGACAGACTTCTGTGATAAAGAATTTCATTGATCCACTACTCCCTGTGAGACAAAATTCCTTCTCATCTCAGTCATCTTGGTGCACTCATTTATTGTGAGATTATGCCTTCTGGTCCTAGATTCTCCCACTGTCTGCATCTACCCTGTCTCAAGCCCCCTCAGAATCTTTGTTGTGAGCCTGAACTATTTTCTTAAACATCCGCCACTGTTCCTAACTGGCCTTGCTGCTAAACTCGTTTCCCATTCCACTCCAGCTAACTCTGCCCTCGTTACTTTATCTGTAAATGAAGTTTAGCACAGCTGTTTCTAACCCAAGGATTTCTCTCTCAAATTGAATGTATACCATGTTATGGATACTGTTTCCTAAGGGATCTTTTACTCTGAAATCATTTATTATACCGGCTTCATTATACATCACCAGATTCAAAATAGCAAGATCCCTGGTTGAATCCTCAACATGTAGCTTTAGGAAGCTGTCTAGTATACATTCTGAATTCTTCCCTGTGGCTATCTTCGCTGATCTGACTTTCCCCAATATACAGGAAGATTAAAATCACCCATGAGTAATGTACTACGTTTTTATACGTGCCCTCATAATTTCCTGATTGAATCTATTTTACCATAAAGCTACTGTTAGGGAGCCTGTTGACTTCTCCTATAAGTGTTGTCTTCCCATTGTTATTTATTCCCTCCACCCATGTGGATTCTGCATTTTCCGCTCCAAGATTATGTCTTACTGCTGTATTTATTCCATCTCATATGAAGAGAGTTGCCCCTCCACCGTTTAAAAAAATTAATATATCTCGTCAGTGTGTGTGTCTGACAGATTTTTGAATTCTGTTCCACATTTTATCAACCTGCCTTGATTGGATGCTTGTCCAAAGTCATAGATACCTGAATGAAGGTGATGTCTGTTAGTTGCCCCTTTAGATTCACCTCGCTCATAAATTTGGCAGCTTCTTTATCTAGTTTTATTGATCCTTTCTTCTCACTTGCCCAAACATATCATCCACACATCATAACCCGTGGAGTCACCTGTTCTGTTCACCCTAGGATGTTTAACTTCTCCTTTTCCTTTTCTTGACTTAGCTTCTCTCGCTTTCTTTTCCAGTTCATTCTTTAACTAACATTTCTATTCTTTTTATACTGCTAAGCTTGTTCCTATTAGGATTTTGCTGGATATAACCTGGTGGTCTCATTCCCTTCCTTGTCAAGCATGACTTCACTTGCCCTTTCGATAGGGGCTTTCATCTATGCTGCAGGTGTTTATTCATGCGGCTGTCATTCTAAGCCTTTCCCTTGTCTATTTTAGAGTAGTTTGTCATTGTGTTCAAGCATAGTTCCAGTTTAGTCACTGATAACTCACTCGTTGGGACAGGTCCACAATATTCCCAATAACGGACCTCAAATATTTTATCTGACTAGACCGGCCTTTGGATAGAGCAGACGTGACAATGATGATGCGACCACTATATTAGTGCTCGTTGTGTGAACTTAGTGTGCACAAATTGGGTGCAGTGTTTTCAGTGACTGCACCCGAACAAAACAAATTTCATTATCTGTAATGGACATTAGGAATTCGGAGATTCCAAAAGAGTCTTATTTCATATTTGTTGCTGGAAAATATGTGCATATCTATTCAGTGAGGATAAAATAAACCTAACCGTATTGGTGAAATAAATCATGTTTAGGTCTATAAATATAGAGAGAGTGCATATTCTTGATGTCTGTTTAACTGTAATAAAGGATAATAAGAGAAAACTGGGAAAGCAAAAAGATCTGCAATTTAAAGTAGAACGGGAAATCACATCAGGGGTTCATATTGGCTGTAAGCAAGGGTTTAACACTTTTAGACTCAATGTATGGTTAGACTATCACAAGGCAATAATTCAGACTTCTAAGTACCAAATGTGCTCTGTCACCACATAAAATAAATAATTGAGTTGCATACTTCCCTTCCTGGTCCCCACATTTTATTGCTACTAAGTTCTGTCTTATAGGTATTATTCTGCTCTCCTGCAAATCTGCTGTTATCATCCCTCTCCTCAAAAAAAAATTCTTGCAAACTCTACTGTGTCCTTGAACATGTTCGCCTCCCAAATCGATGTCCGTCTTTTTTGAAGCTCCATGTTTGAATCCATCCAGTCAAGCTTCCCCCTTGCCAGAGTAAAAAACAAAGCTCTTCACAAGGTCACAAGTGACTTTCAGTGTGACACAACAAAGGTAAATTAACTTGCCTTATCCTTCTTGATCTGCCTGTGATCTTTGACATGGTTGATCACACCATCCTCCATCAGTGCCTCTCCGTTGTTGTCCAGCTGTTGTTAATGCACTTGCTGGTTCACTTTTCACAGAGATACAAAGAAAATAGGGGCAGGAGTAGACTGTTTGGTCCTTTGTGCCTGCTTTGCCATTTATTATGATCATGGCTAATCTTCCCAAATAATAGCTTGTTCCTGCTTTTCCCTGCCTCCTAATAACATAGTGTGGAGCTGGAGGAACACAGCAGGCCAGGCAGCATCAGAAGAGCAGGAAAGTTGACGTTTTGGCGGTCTCAGACTCTAACATCGGCAGTTCTTACTATCTCCTCTGTATCCTTTGATCCCTTTAGCCATAAGTGCTATATTTAACTTCTTCATGCAAACGTATAATGTTTTGGCCTTGACTGCTTTTGATCACAACAAATCCCACAGGGTCACCAATCGTTAGGTGAAGAAATTTCTCCTTACCTCAGTCTTAAATGGTTTAACCTATATCCTTACACTGTGACCCTTGGTTCTGGAATCTCCTGTTATTGTGAACATCCTTAGTCATGGAGTAATAGATTCACTCCCTCTTTCCTGCATCTACCCTATCTAATCCTGTTAGAAATTTGCAAGTTTCTAAAGGATCCCCCTCACATTCTTCTGGACTCCAGATTCAAGCTCTCCTTATACGTCAGTCCTGCCACCTCAGGAAGCAGTCTGGTAAATCTTCATTGCCCTTTCGTCCAGCAAGATCATTCTTCCTCAGATGAGACCAAAACTACACGCAATATTCCAGGTGTGGTCTCACCAAGGTTCTGTATAATTGCAACAAGACATCCCTTCTCGTGCATTCTCATCTTTTCTCGATGAAGGCCACCATACTTGCACTATTAGCTGGCTTCCCACATTCCATTCCCTCAGAACCTGAGGCCATCCAAAACTCTGCTAATTGTGCCTTCCTTGCACCTCATGCTACTCATCCCTCACTTTTGTGCTTACTACCTTGTGCTGGCTCCTGGTTAAGCAGCACCACAAGTTTTAATTTCTCATTTTCCCTCCGTGATTTCACACCTCCCTATTTCTATCACCTCTCCCAAGCCCACAACTTTGGAGCTATCCACACAGCACAGATTCTACCTTCTTCAATATTCTGGACTTTTAAATACTCCATAAATTGTGGCCATGTCTTCAGCTGCATGGCCCCAATGGTCTGTGATTCCTTCCTTAAAATCTCTACACCCTGTCTTCCTCCTTGATGCCCATCTTTTTGACTAAGCTTTTGTTTAAAAACACCATTATTTCCTTATGTGGCTCAGTGTCAAATTATTTTATAAACCTTGGAATGTTTTATTTATTTTAAAGTGCTTATTAAGTAAAAAGTGTCATATAAATGCCTTTTATAATGGCAAAATGTCTTGAGACGTTTTACAGCCGGTATAACACACTTAAAGTGTAGTCACTGATCTAGGCCCGAAACGTCAAGTTTTCCTGCTCCTATGATGCTGCTTGACCTGCTGTGTTCATCCAGCCCCATGCTTGTTATCTCGGATTCTCCAGCATCTGCAGTACCTTTTATCTCTAAAGTGTAGTCACTGTTGCAATGTGGGAAATGTTGCAACAAATTTGCTCAAACAATTTCTAGCCATCTCTGTGGAAATGACCAGATAATTGATTTTTAGTGATGCTTGTTGATAGATAATTATTGGCCAAGATTCTGGGTATGATTACCTCCTGCTTTTCTTCAAATTGATGCAGTGGGATTGCTTACATTCAGTGGCAGTGGGCTTTGGTTTAATGTCTCATTTGAAGGACAGAATTTCTTTTGTTTCAACACTCCTTCAGCACTGTTCTGGGAAGATGGATTTTGTACTTGCGTCTCTGGAGTGGATATGAGCCGTCGACGTTTTAGCTTGAGGCGACGAAGTGGGAAGAGTTGTGGAGCTAGAGGAGATTAATGAGATAAGGAGGAGCTAAACCATGAAGGCATTTGAAAATACGAATGAGAATTTTAGAGGCGATGGACGAGTGGTTCAAGTAAGGACAAAGACAGCAGAGTTTTGGATGCAGCTAACAGTCGTGTCAATTAAATAGAGGCAAAAAATGTTTGCAATAGCAAGAGAGGATGGCTTGACTTATTTTTCTATTCTGAATGTAAGCCCAAAGGTAGTGTTGTGGAATGATAACAGATTGGCAGGGTATCCAGAGAAATTCATGAGGAAAATTATAGTCAAGTGGTCAAGCATTTTCCTGTGATGTCATCTATCAAAAATTCTCTTGTACATTCTGCTTTTTCTGCACATTCCTGACTTTCCAATGAACATTGTTTGGTATTGAGATGCAATCATGTTCGTTATTCTCTGACTAGAGTGTGATATTGAGAGTGAGAGAATGGTGAAGAGTGGTTTGATATTGGCTGGCAGTATAGAAGTTCTTCTATATATAGAAGTGAGTATAGAAGTGAGTTCTTTATTCATGGGTCAATAAATAATTGAAGTGTTTCCAACTTGTGAACCCTCTGCAATTCCTCAATCTGGACCTCCTGAATAAAAATAGGCGTAAACATCTTATCTCAAGTAGAGCTTCAAAATCTACAGAAATCATTGGCAGCCTGACACACATGTCTGCAAATTAAGACTGTTTTAAAAATAAAAATGCCTAGCCATTCTAAGGCATGTCTCCTCCTTAAATCCCTTCAGGTTAACCTTGCAACAGGTACTCCAAATTGAGTCTTTTGCACCTGTAGGGTGCCAGAGAGAGCGTCCTAAGTACAGCATGCTCTATCAAAATAGTTTTTATGGCAATTGGTATCTTATGTTGGGTATCACATAAGCTCTATGAAATTATACAGTTGTAAAGTGATGTGTATGGGTGTTAATTAAACAAGTAAGCTATGAACTTAAATCAAATATGAAATTGAGACCCAGATATGACTCCAGCTAGTACCTAGTATCTATATACTAACTAGCTAAAAGAATAGTGACCCTCGGATTAAACCACCGCCTGTCATCTCTCCCTTATGAAAGAGAAGCCCTGTGGGACTTTACCTTTTTGGTACCTTTATCTTTGTATACCATCTTTTCGTCAGTCTTCAATGAAATAAAAGGTCTGAAGTCATTTCACAGGAGTGCCACAAAGCAAAGACTGACACTGAGCTACGTAAGGAGATGATAAGATAGATGATTAAAAGTTTGGTCAAAGGCAAGTTTGAATGAACTTCATAAGATTTTAGCGTTTCCTCCTTTTAGATGCTTGGCTTATTGACATGGTTTCTTCTTGAAACCGGGACCAATTTAGGGTCTGATTTCCTATTAATGTTTAGCTGGATCTCTGCAGGTGGCATTGTCAACTCCTGGATGTAATCTTGGAGGATTAATGTTGATCCTTAGTGTTCCACTGACAGCCAACTCAACTGCATGCTCCTGCTGTTAGTTGTCTGATGATTGCGATTTAAATCCATTCAAAACCCATGCATTCTAGACAACATTTAGAGTTTTAATAATAAATTGCTATTAAACTCCATGTCCTGTGAAAGAATAAAATAAATTCCTGGAGACTCCAGGGAAGTTCTGATGAGTTGGCAGCTACGTTCCCTGTAAATTATCCTGCCACTGCACAATGTCCAAGGTGTGTGCATAACAATGGCATCTGGAAACGGAAGTCAATGCTTCAGCACGCTGATTGACATGTACGGAACCACCAAGTGGCTGTGCTTTCACACAACTTAAAGGGAGTGTTGGTTAGTAACATTAAGTGCAGGTGTTGTTGCACCTGCTGTCAGTGAAAGGTTTTTAGATTGCAAATGTGTCACGTCTTATTGAAGTTATGAATCTGTTTTGTTAGTAAGAGATGAGAAACGGGTCGCTCTAGGACTGTTTATTTGGAAGAGAACTTATTGCAACAGAAGGGAAGTCTTAGGCTAGAGTTCCTGCTTGTAGAACCAAAACGTGCAGTTTTTGGCCCTTGCCCACACTTCAGGGTAGGGTTTGACCAACACTGCAATGCACTGATGCAGGCTCTGTCACCTGAATGCAGTTGCCTGCCAGCTCATGTTTAAACGAATACACAGTGAGAAAAGACATGTCTGGCTGTTGTCTGATTTAGAAAGGTTCCATTTGTAACTCGTAAAGTTTCCAGCAAGTGTAACACTTGCACAAGAGCCAGCCATAATCTGTCGATCGTTAAGCTTCTTGACCCTCCTCCACTAAGCAGTCAGATCATAGCTGATCAACCTCAATGCTAGCTTCTTCCACTACCCCCAAATTCTTTGATTAATTTCTGACTCAGCCAAGAGTTATAAATACAACTCTGTATGAATCAAAAGTCATGTAACGATGTCAGGGAAAGATAGTGGAGCAGTGGTGATGTCACTGGGCTAACAATCCAGAACCCCAAACTAAGTATTTTATGTACATGGATTCATATCCCAACATGCCAGATGGTGAAATTTGAAATCAATGAAAAAATGAACCTAGAACCAGTCTAATGGCAATCGTGTACCCTCCAACAATTGTAAAGACCCATTTAGCTTGGTTAACTTTAGGGAAGGAAATCTGCCATCATTAGCATCACTAGCCTATATGTGACTGCTGACCGTCATCGGCAATTAAGTTTGGGGAATAGATGTTGGCCTAGCCAGTGACACCCACATGTCACTAACAAATGGGGAAAAAAAAGACCATCTGTCTGCCTGAGCCTGTCAGTGTAGCATGAGACCTTTAACGATGAATCACATCAAAATTCTCATCGCGTGAATGCAAAATCAACAGCATAGTTGCCTGCTTGAACACAGCAGCAGAATCAAGTTGGCCTGCCTGGGGCTGAAATAGGAACTTGATCAATATCTTTTTGAAATAGATATTTTGTTTCCTCCAGGACGATTGCTTCCTGGGCTGGTAACTCTCATTGTTCACTGAACCACCTGCTTCTGATCAATGGAGAGAACTAGTGTCTGATGACAGGCCCTAAAGAGTTGAACCACAGAAATCTGTCATGCCTTATTATAACAGGCTTTGGACAGCCTTTGACTGAGGTGGACCAGAATTTCCATTTATAGAAGTTGCTGTCAAAGGATAGCCTGATTCCTAACACAAATGTTTTGATGTGGAGGTGCCTGTGTGGGACTCGAGCGGACAAGGTCAGAAATCAGATGACACCAGGCTATAGTCCATCAGGTTTATTTGAAATCACAAACTTTTGGAGTGTTGCCCCTTCATCAAGTGAAGCGAGAGAGGACACAGTGCACAAAATTTCTTGGCAGAGGGATCAAAAGATTATACAAATGGTATGAGTGGAGTGTCGACAGTCTGAATAATAGATCTCTGCAGGTGATCAAAAGTGTCAGACGGTGTGAGTAAAGTGTCAACAGCTGAATAACAAACAAAAGGATGACCTATAATCTGATTAAATGAGGTAGAAAGATAATTACAAAAACTTAAAAATAAGATGGTGCTGGAGACAAACCAAATGTCTGGAATAATGTAATAGGTATAAGAGCTGCATGCTGAAGGTCTAGCCAAAGTAACAAGTAATCCAAAACTATACAAACTAATTAAGATAGAAAGATCATACCAGTTTATCCAGCTGATGTTGCCAAAACAGGACAGTAATTGAAGATTTTACAGATACAAATAGGTGGGGCCATATGTAGTGTGATATGAATTCAAGATCATGGTTGAGGCGGTCTTCATGGGTGCAGAACTTGTCTATCAGTTTTTGTTCGGTGATTCTGCATTGTGTACCTTGAAGACTACCTTGAAGGACGCTTACCTGAAGAGTGGAGGCTGAATATCTTTGACCACTGAAGCATTCCCTGACTGAGAGGGAACGTTCCTGTCTGGTGATTGTTGTGCGGTGCCCATTCATTTTTTGTTGTAGAGTTTGCGTGGTCTCACCAATATACAATGCCTCGGGGCATCCTTGCCTGCAGTGTATGAGATAGACAACATTAGCTGAGTCACGTGAGTATTTGCCGTGTACGTGGTGGGTGGTGTTCCCACGTATGATGGTGGTGTCCATGTCGATGACCTGGCATGTCTTGCAGAGGTTGCCATGACAGGGTTGTATGGTGTTGTGGTCGATATTGTTCTGAAGGCTGGGTAGTTTGCTGTGAATGATGGTCTATTTAAGGTTTGGTTATTTGAAGGTGAGAAGTGGAGGCGTGGGGAAGATCTTGGTGAGATGCTCATCCTTACAGGCGAGGCAACAGAACTTCACCATCTACATGCACACCAAGAACAGGAAACTGGGGAAACTTGGCGTCACCACTAGCAGTAACCAATCCTCCCCCAGTACCATGGTTGAAACAGGTACTATTACAGGGAAGTCCATCGTCAACTTGTCTGCCCACGCCCTACAACCAGACAAAATCGAAGATCTCAGCTGAGGGCTCAATTTCTGCTCTACTCCCAAAATGCACCCATTGGTCTCGCGGCAGACACAGAGGAATTCATCAGACGAATGAGGCTCCAGGAATTCTTCCACAAATCTCAAGATGTCAGCAGTGAGCCCAATGAGACAACCAATGAACTAGAACGGTTGACAGAGATCTGCAGTGCAGCGACCAAAGAAGAAAGATTTGAATTGGACTCCTCTGAAAGGCCACTGTACTAGGCTCGAAATGTATGCTGAAGCTGTCAGGAGATATGTTAATACCAGATTCATCAGTCGCGCTCCCCTAACAGCGCAGAGTGTCACCCAAGCATAACACAATGCAATGCCATCCAGGCTGTCAAGACCAATCGCAACATTGTCATCAAATCAGCAGATAAGTGAGGAGCCATTTTCATACAGAATGGAACGGACTACTGCAAAGAGGTTTACTGACAACTGAACAACCAGGAACATTACAGACAACTACCTGCTGATCCAACCAAAGAACACACCTGTCAATTTAACAGACTGATCAAGACCTTTGATCCAGACCTTCAGTGTGTCCTATGCACTCTCATCCTGTGTATTTCTCGTACAGGAAACTTCTACTGCCTTCCGAAGATACACAAAGCCAACACACCTGGATAGCCAATTGTATCAGGCAACGGGACTCTGTGTGAGAACCTCTCTGACTATGTCAAAGGCATCTTGACACCCATTCTACAAGAACCCCCAGCTTCTGTCGCGACACTACGGACTTCTTACAGAAACTCAGCACCCATGGACCAGTTGAACCAGGAACATTCCTCGTCACAGTGGACATTTCAGCACTCTACAACAGCATCCCCTACGATGATGGCATTGTTGCAACAGCCTCAGTATTCAACACCAGCAACACCAATTTCAAGACGCCATCCTACAATCATCTGCTTCATCCTTAACTACAATGTCTTCACCTTTGAGAACCAATTCTTCATCTAGATACATGGAACAGCTATGAGGGCGAAATTTGCACCCCAATATGCCAACATTTTCATGCACAAGTTCGAGCTAGACTTCTTCGCTGTGCAGGACCACCAATCAATGCTATACACCAGCTATATCAAGGAATTTTCTTCCTTTGTACTCATGGTAAGGGATCACTGAAACGACTACATAGTGATATCAACAAGTTTCATCCCACTATCAGACATACCATAGACTGCTCTTCAGGATCAGTTTCATTCTTGCACATAGGCATCTCCATCAAGGATGGACACCTCAGTACCTCAAACTACTGCAAGCTCACAGATAACCTCTCAATGCTGCACTTCTCTAGCTTCCACCCTAAGCATGTTAAAGAAGCCATCCCCTATAGACAAGCCCTGCGCATACACAGGATCTGTTCAGATGAGGAGGAACATGACGGATATCTAATGATTTTGAAGGGTACCCTCATAAGAGTGGGGTATGATGCTCAACTCATCGATTTCCAGTTCCGATGTGCCACCAGTGAAAGACCACAACAACCTCCTCAGAAGACAGACACCGGATACAACTGGGAGAGTACCCTTCGTCATCCAGTACTTCCCTGGAGCAGAGAAACCACGCAATGTTCTTCACAGCCTTCAACATGTCATCAATGATGACTAGCACCTCGCCAAGATCATTCCTATATTAATTAGTTTGTATAGCTTTGGATTACTTATTACTTTGATTAGACCCTCAGCATGCAACTCTTCTACCTATTATGTTATTCCAGCCATTTGGTTTTTCTTCAACAACACCTTATTTATAAGTTTTTGTAATTATCTTTCTGCCTCATTTAATCGGATTATAAGTCATCCTTCCGTTTGTTATTCAGCTGTTGACACTTTACTCATACCATCTGACACTCTTGGTCTCCTGCAGAGACCATTATTTGGCCAGTTGACACTACACTCACACTATTTGTATGATCTTTTGATCTCTGCCCATAAGTTTTATGTTCTGTGTGCTTCTCTTTCACTTCACCTGATGAAAGGGAAACACTATGAAAGCTTGTGATTTCAAGTAAACCTGTTGGACTATAATCTGGTGTTGTCTGATTTCTGACCAAATATTTTGAGGTCTCAGGCTGACTGTAACCTTTCTTCTAATGTTGTCTGTGAGGCATAAGATGAGTATAACCTATCTTCCAACATAGTCAATAATTTAAGTTTGCATTCACGAGGTTTACTTTAGTGAATAATAGTGCAAATTTTGACTCACAAGCCCGTATGTGAATATAGAGTTCTTGCGCAATTGTGGAATCAGCTTACTGAATCATCCATTGGATCATGGGGAAGATTCTACAATTCTCTGAGGTCTTTCAGTGAGTAAATTATAATACATTCGGCCTTGAGCTTCCCTTTCTGACTGACTGTTCTAAATATCACAAATTGTTTGCTTGCTAATTGTCTTTGGCACCTGATTCAATCGTTTAATTGAATAGGTTAGTTGTAGCATTAAATCTTCTTAATCTGGGGTAGCTCCTAAATTGAAAAGAGTGAAGATGAAGCAATCGGAGAAGCTGTGGTTTGCTGTGATCATGACTTTGGTTTTACAAAACTGTACATTTGATGAAGAAATAACAGGAAGCAAGGAGCTGCACAGTTTTGAATGAAAGAATGTGTGTGTGAAGGAAATGCACCTTTGCAGTACGAGTGTTTGTAGATGGTAGGAATACATATTTATCTTTAAGGACCCTGAGCAATCCTGAAAGCTATGGAACTGTTTGGACAAATTCTAGATTAAAAAGGGCTTACCGTGTGGTTTCTTGGAAATGAAGTCAACAGTATAATTTTTATTGTAACCCTTTACACAAAATCAAGTGACTGTGGAGAAAACGCAAGTAAAGATTTCATGGAGATAAGAGGTCGAGCTCATAGCCCTTAATTGCAGGCAAACCCCGGCTTTGAACAGACTATAGGATATCTATGCTAATGATTGCTTCGCAACTCTTTTCTTGAATTTATGTTTCTTTATGTTTCAAAATCTGGTAATTCAGCATAGAAAGATCTCCAAGGCTGTCGATGAAAACAAGCCTCTGTCTCTTCTGGAGTTCTATCTTGTTTGAAGTATTCTGGGAAACTGATAAAATTTCCAAGCCTCAGTACCTTGACTACCTTGTAAACTCTGAAAAGCAAATTCGTAATCAGTTCCCAAGAACTGGGAACCAGCTTGATTTCCATCCAAATTAAAGCCTTGTTTTGAAGGCCAACCACTGTCTACGGCTGTCACCAATTTGTTTTCCTTGACATGAAACCTGGTAGAGTGTGAGAACTCATAATATTCTGAACTTTGTTTTCAGAGCACAACCAGTAGGGGTGTTATATGCCTTTTTTTGCTATATCTGCTCTGCAGAGACTTTTCTTGTGACGTGTAAGTGTGTGTGTGTGTTTGAGATTAATGGTATATAGTGTTGATTCTTGAGTAGAGCTTAGATGTCAATCAGAATTTTTGTGGATAATAAACATTATTTTGAGTTCATTAAAGAGGCCTCATGAAAATCTTTTATTCTGGATAGTAGTACAAGAGGGAATTATTCAGTCATTTTGGTGATTGAACCAATGTAGTATGGTGTGACTGTAGAAGTAATCCGACTTATTTATCAGCACATTCCTCCTGTCAGAGTCGTAGTAATGTTAATAATGAGCAGAATGTGTAAAAACTGAGAAAGACAAGAAGTGTAGTAATGAAGAGATTTCTGGGAGTTAGAAATAAGAGAATAAGCAAACTTTCAATAGTTAGGTCTAGCCTGGTTAAACAAATTCTAGAGACTCTTGCTTTAATCGTTATATGTTCCTTAATTCATGTCTTAGGTATCACCTGTAAGACCTTTCAAAGTGACACTGCCAGTTTATACAGGATTGTGGGCTGTTGACACTTTTGAACTGAAAGCTTCTGAATGGGGAAAAAGGGAGAACCAGTCTGTCTAAGCAATCAGGGCCAGGTTTGAACTGAAGTTTAAAGGTGTAAAAACATTGTGTTTGTCTTGGTGTGTTCTGAAATGACCCAACATTGCCATTCTGTAATGTATGTAGATTAATAATTGTGTGCCACATTATCACCTGCCCTGATAGGTCAATGAGCAGGTGCACACTCTGTTTCCAAAGCGTTAGATGTCAGATTCTGTTAACAAATGCTTTTGATGTAGCCTTGAGGTTTTCTCTTTATTAAATATGCCTCATCACAGCACGTATGTGTTTGCTTGGCTTGCATGCCCCTTGTGAATCGGCATCATGAGGGCACATCTGCGGGCTGGACCAATCGGCCTGGCTGTCTCCATGGAAACTTCATATCCGTTCTGAAAAATCTTTACAAGCGGAGCAAAGATCACGCAGAGGTCATGTGAAAACAAAAATAATTCATAAAATGTTTGAAAGATGATGCAATAGAGTTGAGAAAACCTCTGCAACTATAGCAGTATCTCTGAGAGAGGGTGAACTGAAGTAATTTGCTATTTAACTATGAGGCTGCCAGTGGGTCCACGTTACCTGTGATTTTGAATGAATTTGATCTGCTTTTCAGTGACGCAGAAGTACTGCTATAGCAACAAATACATCTCCAGCATTCAGAACAAGTAATGCTAAAATATTTATCTGAAATAACCAAGAATCTAAAGCACAATTTTACATAAAGATATATCAGTATTTTCTCTGTCTTCATTGTCACTTCTTTTGTTAATCCCTCCTATT
This sequence comes from Ginglymostoma cirratum, assembly GCA_024137785.1. NCBI lineage: Eukaryota > Metazoa > Chordata > Chondrichthyes > Orectolobiformes > Ginglymostomatidae > Ginglymostoma > Ginglymostoma cirratum. The sequence continues at coordinate 5,149,438 of JAHRHZ010000078.1, forward strand.
CTCACTCAACCCCAATTCATTTGCCAGCAAAACAACATTGATTGAACTTTGTGTATCATAGTGTGGGATATCCTGACTGGTTTTAATCTTGTAACTGAAAATTTTCTATTACTCCCTCATTTGCCTCACTTCTCTTCCTTTTCTCCATTCCCTGTATTCCATCCAGCCCTCCATTTTGTCCTTCCCTATGCTTTTTGACTTCTTCCTTTTCCCTTGCTCCCTCCTTCCTCCCCTCCCACCTCTCACCTCTCGTGTCCCTCCTCTCTTTTGCCTCTTTCCTTTTTTTTTCTCCCTTTTGTCTATCCGTCTCCATTTCCTTTTCTAACTGTATTCTACCTAGTTTCCTTTTCAACATTTTGAATGTATAAAATCATTGGCTTACGTTTTCAATGTTAGGACAATTCTCCTCAAAATGGAAAAGATGAAGAGGTGATCTGATAAAAGCTTTCAAGGTGATAGGTTTTGCGCAAATAGCTATCTGCCTAAGGGATAGTAAGAACTGCCGGTGTTGGAGTCTGAGATAACACAGCGTGGAGTTGGAGGAACACAGCAGGCCAGGCAGTATCAGAGGAGCAGGAAAGCTGACGTTACGGTCGGGACTTTCTTCAGAAATGGGGGAGGGGTAGGGGGCTCTGAAATAAATAGGAGGGGTGGGGCTGGGGAAGGTAGGTGGGGTAGCGATAGGTGAGTGCAGGTAGGCGACGATGGGAGGTTGGTCAGTGAGGTGGGAAGAGCAGATAGGTGGGAGAGAAGACAGACAGGTCAAGGAGGCGGGGATGAGAGGGAGGGTTGGCCATGGGATGAGATTGGGAGTGGGGAGATTTTGAAGCTAGTAAAGTCCACATTGAGACCATTGGGTTGTAGGCTCCTAAGGTAAATTCCGCCTTGGGAGCCTACAACCCAGTGGTCTCAATGTGGATTTTATCTAATGACTGACAGTAATGAGGTCCTCACCTTGGTTGCTTCTCTCATTGTTGTTGCTGGCTGTCCTCACCTCTTCTGCTCATTTGCCATGAAGGCTGTTCTGTCAAAGAACCAGCTCAGGTACAGTGAGCTGGATGTCTCCTAAGGAGGAAGGTAGTAGTAAGGGAAGGTGGTGAAGGTAGTCCAGAGCCCCAGACTAATGTTCTGAGGATACAGATTCAAATCCAAAATTGCGAAGCACCTTTTGAGAGACAATTCAAAATACAGTTGCATCCAGCATTCATAACAGAGTACATTGGGATGAAGACTTAATAAGCTGTGAAATATATAAAGGCTGGCTCAGCCTTGGGTGGGAGATGAGGATTTTGAATAGGAACTTCTCCATTGTAAGTGGGCCAGTCCTAAAATGAAGTGTCCTACATGATTGAACTCATCGCTTCTTAACCAAAGGCAAGAATGCTACCAACTAAGCTACAGTGGCAAGGAGCAAACAGATCAACTCTGAATTTATGAAGAAATTCACTGCATAAAATGAGAAATGACTTTATTTCAAGCATTCCGCACACATTTGTTTCCTCACAACCACTGGGCAGCTGAAGTGTGTCTGGCATTTCAAATTGCATTTTGCCCATGAAATGAATCATACAGAAAATAAATTGAAAATGTAAGTCCTGCATACTAAATCACACTGGATGTGAATGTAGAAGGTTTGGTTAATAAGTTTGCAGATGACACCAAAATTGGTAGTGTGGTGGACAGTGAAGAAGGTTATCCCAGAGTGCAACAGAACCTCAATCAGATGGGCCAAGTGGCGGCAGATGGAAGTTAATTTAGATAAAAGTGAGGTATTGTATTTTGGTAAGGCAAATCAGGACAGGACTTATATACCTTACCGGTAAGGTTCTGGAAGTGTTGCCACATAAGGAGACCTTGGGTGCAGATTCATAGGTCTTTGAGGGTGGAGTCACAGGTAGACAGGGTAGTGAAGAAGTCATTTGGTACACTTGTCTTTATTAGTCAGTACATTGAGTATAGCAGTTGAGATGTCATGTTGTAGCTGTACAGGATATTGGTTAGGTCACTTTCAGAATACTCATTTAATTCTGGTCTGCCTGCTATAGGAAAGGTGTTGTGAAACTTGAAAGGGTTCAGAAAAGATTTACAAGATGTTGCTGGGGTTGGAGCATTTGCACTATAGGAAGATGCTGAATAGGCTGGGGCTGTTTTCCTTGGAGCATTGGAGGCTGAAGGGTGATTTTATAGAGGTTTATAAAATCATGAGGGGCACGGATAGAGTGACTAATCAAGGTCTTTTCCCCAGGGTGAGGGAGTTCAAAACTAGAGGGCATAGGTTTAAGGTGAGAGGGGAAAGATAAAGAAGAGACCTAAGGGACAACTTTTTCATGCAGAGAGTGGTGTGTGTATTGGAATGAGCTGTGAGAGGAAGTGGTGAAGGCTGGTACAATTACAACATTTAAAAAAACATCTGGATGAGTATATGAGAGATAAAAGGTACTGCAGATGCTGGAGAATCC
>JAHRHZ010000078.1:5152296-5210980 GCA_024137785.1 Ginglymostoma cirratum
GATGCTGCTTGACCTGCTGTGTTCATCCAGCCCCATGCTTGTTATCTTGGATGAGTATATGAATTGGAAGCATTTATAGGGATATGGACCAAATGCTGGCAAATGGGACTAGATTAATTTAGGACATCTGGTTGGCATGGACGAGCTGGACCGAAGGGTCTGTTTCCATGTTGTATAACCCTATGACTGTGATTCTAAGATTTCACTTGTGCTAGATGGTTTTTCATTGTGAGCCCCCATCACATCCATACTCACTTATAAAGACTACTGATGCTCAGAGCATATTGAATTCTAAACTTATGCAGCACATATAATTTAAAACTCCCTCTACACTTTACAAGTATTGGTTTCAAACATTAAAGCAAAACATAGGAGCACATCACTGTGTGATGCATGCAGAGATATACCATTCTGGAGTCGTGAAGATTTGTGCAAATTTACTGTCCATTCCTGATGCCCTTGAAAGGGTATAATTGGGGTATACTACAGATATATTCCAAATACTGTATACTTAACCCAAGCAGAGTTATTATTATGCTTATCAGTTCTGATCAATTGACCCGTCTGAAGTGTTAACCCAGTTGTTCACTGAATCTTGAGTCAGTGGCTTTCTAAGTTGATTAAGTATAATTAGTTGAGTGTTTTGTATTGTCTGTGTTCCCCGATCCCCAGGCTCACGTAGTGTCTCCACTAGTGACTAGTGATCCACCTTTGCTTCGCTTTATGCCTATATTGTCGTAATAACTGTAGCTTTTCAAGTTATTTCAATCATAAGCCTGAATCTTGCAGGGTATTTTTCCCAGAGCACTGCTGTCACTCCTGTGTCTTTAGCATGTGCCTGATTTTCGTAATGTGATCTATTGTTTGCTAATTTATTTAACTTACTTCTGGTGATTTTCTTCAGCTGGTATTCCAATATTGGTTTTCAGAACCCTCCTATTTCTTTCTCAGGAACAAGTGGCAGGGAACCAAGGTTTTATCAATAGCTTATCTGACAGTGTCTTGGCTTGGCATTGCTTGCAGTTTTGCTGCTACTGATGTTGTTTTCAAATCTTCGCACTCTTCCCTTGGAAAGCAGTGTGAAACAGTGGAAGAACCTGCAGACTGACTAACATTCTGACAGGCTGTGACATGAACACTCCTTCCATAACTGTAATATCTATACACCAGCTGCTTGTTTGGCTAGCCCCAACACAGCGGGGGCGAGAGGGAGTTTCATAGGCTTCCACAATCCCCATGATTGCTGTCAATATGAAGAAAACTTAGTAAAGTTTTTAATGTTAGTGAACAGTAGACTGTGCTGTTGGGTCTTTCATAGCATGATAAGCTTCTTGACTTTTTGGAGAAGTCTGGGAGAGGCTCATCAAACCCATGCTGCTTGGAACAGGCAGACTTCTGCTTCATAAAACTAAAACATGGCATTGATATAAAGTAATAAGTGCATAAAATACATTTCTGTTGCTCTGTCGTCAGCAACCATGCCTCAAGCAATCTATGTCTTAAGTTCCAGAATTCCCTCCCGAAAGCTGTTTGGCTAACCAGGTCTCTTCTCCTTTAGGGATAGCAGGAACTGCCGATGCTGGAGAATCTGAGATAACAAGGTGTAGAGCTGGGTGAACACAGCAGGCTAAGCGGCATCAGAGGAGCAGGAAAGCTGACGTTTTGGGTCTGGACCCTAATTTCTGAAATGTCAACTTTCCTGCTCGTCTGATGCTGCCTGGCCTGCCGTGTTCATCCAGCTCTACACCTTGTTATCTCTCTTCTCCTTTAAGTTGCTTCTTCAAGCCTATTTTTCAGACCAACCTTTTTAGTTACCTCTCCTAATGTATAATGTATACATTTTATTTCAGAATACTTCTATGAAGGGTTTGAATGGTGCTGTGTAATATGGCATATTTTTGTTAGTTTTGACACAAGCAGAATGTCACTGCTCTTTCAGTCTGGTGCACCAAGACCACTCAACTTCCCTACTTGTCTGTTGGCCAAGTACCGCCTTCCAAACATTTCTGCTGAACCAAAGCTCTGCTGATCTAGAATTCCCTCATTATAATTCTAGCAGCACTTGGTTGGAAGGGCTAAAGGTAGGAAGGAATCTGAATACACCACTTGTTGCCCTTGCTTTCAAGTTTCCAGAAGGCCCCCATGCTGCTGCTTGTATGTTGTTGGTGCAAAAAGATGACTGGCATTCTGCTGGCATTTCTTATGTCCTTGACCCTCAACAGAAGCTAGTCAGTGCGATTAGGCTTGGTCAGATTACGCCCACTTAATTTTCAGTATGTGGTGCCACTCACTCCCTCCACCACCAATGTGCAGTAGCGTTCACTATCAACAAGATGCACGGCAGAAATTCTCGAAGGTTCCTCAGACAGTACTGTGTGGGTTTCCTCCGGGTGCTCTGGTTTCCTCCCACAGTCCAAAGATGTACAGGCTAGGTGGATTGGCCATGCTAAATTGCCCCATAGTGTCCAGGGATGTGTAGATTAGGTGGGTTATAGGAGGATGGGGCTGGGTGGGATTCTCGGAGGGCTGGTGTGAACTTGTTGGGTTGAAGGGCCTGTTTCCACACTGAGGGGATTCTATGATCAAGTGTGCCTATTTCCTGAGGAATGAAATTAGAACCACCTAAGACAAAACCATCATTTCACCTCTCATGATTTCAGAGAGGTGAGATTGTAAACAACTAAATCTCTGACTGTGTATTGTTATTCCTGCACGTGCAGACTCTCTCAGATCAGCTATTGTGAGAGTCTGAGTAAAGTATTTCTACTCCACCAATAGTACACTGTCATTCCTGATCTTACAGTACCTTCCAGTGTGGAATGTGGAAATTACTAATGGACTAACAGAGTTACTCTGGGAGAGTTAGTAGGGACACAGCAGGATGAGTGGCCTTCATCTGTGCTGTGACCATTCAATGAAAACAGCCTCCATCTTGTGAGACAAACTTCCCATTCACTGCACATTGTGAAGAAGACTGGGGGATGTTTTGTTGACTCACATAACCAGAAATTCTAGGCAATAATCATTAATGCCCCTTTATTATAAATTCTTAATTAGACGCTACTTACGGTGATTTGCCATTAATGGAAATGAAATTGTTCTGCTTAAGGCTGAAATCTTTTTAAATACTATGTGGTTGCCTATTACATCAAATCTTGTTTTTCTGAAAATATCTGTTAGAAACTATTGTAGCTTGCCAAAACAAAGCATTTAAGGCATTTCATTTATTTAGGAACAAATAATGCAACTTGTCATCTTCAATTTAATTCTTTGAGAATTTTACTGTCAAACAACCGGGCACCTATGTGTCTTCATTAAGTTACTCAGAGTGTCGACTGAAACTGTTAAAAGTTGTTGTCTACAAATGCTAAAATGTAACTAGGACATGATTACTCCAAGCATTACTAAACATACCATATGCCCATGATCCTTCAAGATGGATGGGATGGGGTGAAGGGAGGAATTATTAGGACAGAAGGGTGCATTGATTTAGGAGTTGCCTTTTTTGGGAGTCTGTGTTTTAGGATATTTACTTTGGGATCTGTCAGCATTCTAATTGGGAATTTTTGCATTATGCAGGTTTTACTTTTATTTTGTGACCAGGGTTGAGGTCTTGGGGCTGACTCTTTGTGTAAGCCAGGACCTTCCCTCTCTCACCTTCGTGGTATTTTCCCAAATTATCACTCGTGACAACTTTTGGTGCTTCACATCTCTATCAGTATGTGGTACTGGAATGAAGGTTGTTTGAGATAGGTTGCTGTCTGGACTGGCATTACATAGGACCTACCTAGTGATTTGGTGGTAGAGAATTCACCACCGTAGACAAATACAGAGAGGCACTGTTCTTACAGAACAAGAAAGTATAACTCATGACAGCAATAAGTTCAACCACATCTACTGTCTCTGAAAGCAAGAATAAAAGCTCCTGCCTGCTCCTTTGTATTGATATCGCACATATTCTGGCAGTGGAGACATGTACTGTAATAGAAAGACTAGTCCCTTCAGAGACATTATTTTATATGCAGTGACTCTATCTGCAGGTAACCCCTTCTGTCAAACCACCGCACCCAACCCCGACCTTGTCCAGAGGCAATGAAACATATTTCTCCTTCCAGAAACTTAGTTCAGCCTGGGGCTAAACCTAGCTTGTACTATTGGATTCCACCATTTTCTAGATAAGCAGGATAAGTGCCTTTTTCACTAATCTCCGAATGATTTTTTTTAAAGAGATAAAATAAACTGAGATGAGGAAATGAGAATTCCATGGTATTGTCCATCGAGTTCCATTCAGCAGCCCATTTTAATTGGATTAGAAATATTTTAAATCCGGATTTACTAGTTAATTTTCTGCATTAGCTGTAAGGGAGGCATCATGGACAAGTACTGGTAAGGCTAAGACACCAACAATCAGATTCTTGTCAAAGCCTAGCAGTTCCATCGATCACGGCAATTTAATGCCAGACTGGAGTAAGATGTCAGTCACAGAAGTTTATTTACCCAGGGAATTATCTGCTGTCTTCAGTGACAGTTTGACTAGAACTGAATAATTAAACTTCTTCTACAGAGTAATCACCATCTGCCACTTCGCATCTAGCAGCATCTGAACTTTTTTGATGACCTTGCGAGAACGGTTTTTCTGTCTCCTGATCCTCCTCAAATAAGCACTGCAACAAATAATTGACAGATTTCAAAACTTTAATGCGGAAAAGTATGAGGTGATTCACTTTGGAAGGAGTAACAGGAATACAGAGTATAGGGCTAATGGTAAGATTCTTGGTAGTGTGGACGAGCAGAGAGATCTCGGTGTCCATGTGCAGAGATCCCTGAAAGTTGCCACCCAGGTTGATAGGGTTGTTAAGAAGGTGTACGGTGTGTTAGGTTTTATTGGTAGAGGGATTGAATTTCGGAGCCGTGAGGTCATGTTGCAGCTGTACAAAACTCTGGTGCGGCCGCACTTGGAGTATTGCATGCAGTTCTGGTTACCACATTATAGGAAGGATGTGGAAGCATTGGAAAGGGTGCAGAGGAGATTTACCAGGATGTTGCCTGGTATGGAGGGAAGGTCTTATGAGGAAAGGCTGAGGGACTTGAGGCTGTTTTCGTTAGAGAGACGGAGGTTAAGAGGTGACTTAATAGAGACATACAAGATGATCAGAGGATTAGATAGGGTGGACAGTGAGAGCCTTTTTCCTCGGATGGTGACGGCTAGCACGAGGGGACAAAGCTTTAAATTGAGGGGTGATAGATATAGGACAGATGTCAGAGGTACATTCTTTACTCAGAGTGTAGTCAGGGCATGGAATGCCTTGCCTGCAGCAGTTGTAGACTCGCCAACTTTAAGGGCATTTAAATAGTCACTGGATAAACATATGGATAATAATGGAATAGTGTAGGTTAGATGGACTTCAGATTGGTTTCACAGGTCGGCGCAACATCGAGGGCTGAAGGGCCTGTACTGCGCTGTAATGTTCTATGTTCTATGTTCTATGTTCTATGTTCTATGCTGCAATCTAGTAAAATTAATCCTTTGTATTCTGCAGTCTGTTTTCTTTGGTATGTACAACGCTACAATTGCATAAAAGGATAATGAGTTATTCAGCCTATGTTACAGCACCAGACCTTGTATTTCCAAACTTTTCCCACTGGGATCATTGCAGGATCTTTAAATAAAATGCACCTGCACTTTGACGAGGCTTGCTTCTGAACAGGAGTCAGTCTCAAAGATTGGTCAGTCAGGCTACATTCACCTTTTAATAATATTGAAGATTTCAAGGACCCTTGCAGAAGTTAATACTGAGTCAGAGTTTTAAGGTAGCTTTTGCAGCCTCACAGCTCATGCCTCCAGAATTTCAGCTTGTGATCCCACACTTTTTGGGAGCCCTGTTGCACAAGTAACTTATACTGTGGACACCATTTCTAATGAATTAATCATCGGATAGGAATTCTCCATACACACTCTGATCATCAACAGCAATTTGAACTTTGGATCCAAACGTTTGTGTTGTTTTTCTCTCCACAAAAAGGTACTAGACTGACTGAGTTTCTCAGGCACTTTATTCCTTTATTTCAGATTTCCAGCATCTCCAGTACTTAGCTCTTATTGATTATTTATTCACCCTTACAGCTTTGCTCATGTATTATCCATACTTGATAGGCTGTCTATTTCGCAGATGAAATAGTTGACCTGACAATTTTCAAATCCCTCCTGTTTTGTAGCTACACTGGGATAACATTTTATTTTTTACGTATACCTGCTGCTACCCCGGCATGCCTTCCTGCACTCTTCGTTGAAGACACTGAAGACTTATACTGCGGAATTTGCTCTATTCCTAGCCAAATTCTTGTAGTTCAGCTACGACGCTTGTTCCAACCTGACAATGTGCATGTTTACATGTGGTGCTTCTCTCAACTTCCAGACATTCTAAAGCACTTCACTTTTTAATGAAGCATTTTTAAAGTGTAATGTAGGGAACAGTTTCCAAGTAGCATATTCGTAAAACAAACAGTGTGATGATGATCAGATACTTTTTTTTTGCTGATATTGGATGAGGGACAAATATTGGTTACGGCAATTGGGTGAAATCTTCTGACATTTTTTGAAATAATGCCACTAGTCTTGGCGATGTTGGTGGTTGGTGGTATAGCCAGGTAGGGTGCCAGTTAAGTGAGGGTGTAGGATAGCAGATGGATGAGGGAGATGGGGTGGGGGGTAGTCAGGCACCTGAGGGGAGACTAGGGAGCGAGGAAGGTGGATGAATGCTAAGGGCTGGAGAAGGAGTCAGAGGTGGGGTGTCTCATGTAGGTTGCTTGGCCTGGTGTGGAGTGGTGTCGATTGAGGGGGTATCATTGGGGCAGTGGCGGTTACCCAGTCCTTTTGGGTTAGGTCAAGGGGTGCCAAGGATTGGGAAGGCATCAGGTGTTCATTTTAATAGTTACCCAGGTATTAGATTAGGTTTTTAATCCTGTAATATTTCCCAAGTAACTATTGAGTTTGAGAGTCAAGTCCCTCCTGTTTTGTAGCTACACTGGGATAACATTTTATTTTTTAGGTACACCTGCTGCTACCCCGGCATGCCTTCCTGTACTCTTCATTGAAGACACTGAAGACGTATGCTGCGGAATTTGCTCTATTCCTAGCCAAATTCTTGTAGTTCAGCTACGACGCTTGTTCTAACCCGACAATGTGCAAAATTGCCCAGTTATGTCCTGTACACACAAAAATTAGGACAAATTCAACCTGTCCAATTCCACCGCAGCTCCCCCGCCCCACGCCATCAGTCTGCTTTCAATCATCAGTAAACTGATGGAAGGCGTCATCAATAGTGTGATCAAACAGCCTGTACTTAGCAATAACCTGCACACTGTTACACAGTTCGGGCTGTGCTGAGCTCCTAACCCCATTACAGTCTTCGTTCAAACATGAATAAAAGAGCTGAATTCCAGAGGTGAGGTCAGAGTGAATACCTTTTGACATCAAGGCTGTAGTTGACCAAGTGCCATGTCAAGGAGCCTTAACAAAGCTGGGGTCATAGGAATTGGGGAAAGCTCTCCACTGGTTAGAGTTACATCTGTCACTTAAAAAGATGGTTGTGGTTAGAATATAAGTTAAGAACTAGAAGCAGGAGTGAGCAGTTCAGCCCCTTGAGCCTGCCCTGCTGTTTAATACGATCAAGGCTAATCTCATCTTCAGTGTTTTGCCCAGGAAATTGTGATGGGACTGCAGTCTGCAACAATGTAACATCCAGGCCATTAGCTTAGTTCTACTCTCTACACAGGTAGTGTCAAATCTGCTGAATATTTTTCAGAATTTTCTATTTTCAACACTCAACTGTCATCATTGTCTCACTATTGTTAATGGGAACCTACAGGAATTCCGTCTCTAATAGCATTGTGGGTCTGCTTACAGCACATGGACTACAGAGGTTCAAGAAGGTAGCTCCCTATTGCCTTCTCAATGGCAACTAGGGAATGGGCAATAAATGCTGGCCAGCCAGCAATGCTGACATCGCATATCCCACATCCCATGAGTGAATAAAACAAAACTTGCTGTGTGTAAATTGCTGGTACATTAACTCCATTATAACAGAGACTTGCAACGATACTATGGCTTTAAGAGGTGTATTTGGTCCTTTTTTTTCATAAGAAAGGTTGAGCCAGAGGTGACAGCAGTGTGCTTCAGAGCCCATTAAGTAAACAGCTTGTGAGGCCTTAAATTTTTTTCTAAAATCAGAACAATAGATGCAGCCTGAATGGGTGGGGTCAGGCTCCCATGGAACTAGGATATTTAGTTCTAGTTTTTCAATAGCAGTTGTTGCTGGGATCTTGAAGCTATGTTTGGAAGCTGCAGTATGTCTCTCTCTGCTACTGTATCTCTGAGTTTTCTCTTGATGTTTCGCCTCTTGGACTGGCACTTGCCTTCAAAATAAGAAAAAGTTAGGACCTATACTGTCGTCTTAATTTATTTTGAGGGGGTTGGTCTGGTTCATAGCCAATTGGTGGCTCTTGTTGAATCAAAATCTCTAATCCTGTGTTTAGAATTATTGGACTGAAAGGCAGTATGTGGTGAGTGTTGGTGTTTTTTTTATATCGGGTGTCGAATTTGGTTGGTTTGAATAGAGTGTGCCTTGTGGAATAATGTCTCTTTCAGACACTGAGTTTCCTGGGATGGAAGAAGTCACGTTAGGAGTTGTGCAGAAAATGAACAAGCAGAGCTTTTGGAATTGCAAACAGGTTGATGTTGGGGATGCCTTTGTCTGTGACGAAAGGTGAAATAATTGTGGTGATCTCACAGTAATTACCATTACTAGGAATGCCATCAGACTCTGCGGAAATTGCTAAAATTCAGTTGAAAATGAGGCGGTTTTAATTAGAGGCAAAAGAAAGATAAAAAGAAATTAAACAGTTTGAATTATGATTAAAAGCAGAGGAAAAAGAAAAGGAAAGGGAGGTCCTAGCAGAAGAAAAGGAGAAAGCGAGAGCTTTCGAACTCCAGAGATTGGAACTGAAAACCCAAAGTCGACTCAAAATGGCGGAGATAGAGGTGAAAAGTAGGAGTAGTGATGAGGACAGTAATGGAGAGCAGTCCCATCATAGGCAAAGGCCTGTTGGTGATCTGTTTAAATACATTCAAACCCTGCCTAAGTTTGACGAGAAGGATGTAGAAGCCTTTTCCATTTCATTTGAAAAAGTGGCTAAACAATGAAATGGTTGGTGACCATGTAGGTATTACTGTTCTAGACAAAGTTGGTAGGTAGAGCTCGTGAAGTATTTGTATCATTATCAGAAGAGGTATCTGGGGAATATGATGAGATGTAAAGCTAGTATTTGAAGCTGACAGACAACATTTTAGGAAGTTAAAGAGGGAACCTAGTCAAACATACATAGAGTGTGAAAGGATCAAAATAAAATAATTTTGGTAGATGGATAAGGGCATTGAATATAGATCAAACGTATGACACTCGTACAGAGACGATTATTTTGGAGGAGTTCAAAAATTCACTTTCTGAAACAGTGACAACACGTGGAAGAGCAGAATTAAAACTGCAAGATTAGGTGCAGAAATAGCAGATAAGTTGGTTCATAAATCAAAGTTTGGCTTCTGACATCACTTCCAATCTGTGAGGGATCGAAATTGGGGAAAAGATAAATCCTCAGGTGGTAAGAGAAAAGGAGATCTCATTGAAGATAATACAATAGTTTACCACAGGGTAAAAACGAAACCCATGAAGTGGAAAGAGAAGTAAAAAATGCTCATGTATTTTCACGGTTATAAAGTAGGCCGAATGAAGTTGCATATTGGTTGTTTTGAAAAAGCATTGGGAAGACGGAAATGGGAAAACAGGATAAGGCAGTGAATAAAAACCAAAAGAACTGCAGATACTGGAAATCAGAGACAAAAATAGAAATTGCTGGAAAAGCTGAAGAAGAGGGCAGCTGAGAGTCATCAGAGTGGAAGTCTAGGAGACATCGCCATAATCATCATGACTGTACAGTAGACCTCCGCAGGACACCCTCTGTGAGACGGCGAAGAAGTGCAGCGAATCAGAGGGTGGCTGAGAGTCATCACAGTGGAATTCTGGGAGACATCGCCACAGTCATCACGACTGTACAGCAAGTCAGAGAGAACCTGGTGTCAACGTACAACACTAAATTTGTGTTTCCCACCCTCCTCTGTCCTCTGACCAAAGTAGAAGACTCTGTGAGGATGACGACTGGCAAGGTAAAGATGTACGAGGGAGCAGCCGTTAAGAAAGTGGGTCACTGTTAGATTAGAAGTGCTGAGGTCTTTGCTGAAGAGGTTTCAGCATGAGGAGGCTGACAGGGGTACAGCTAAGAGCAGATAAGGGCTTTTTAACTCTACCTTTTTTCTATCTAGACTGAAAGCTGTGGGGATGGCAGTTAGGGCAGTGGCATGCTCCTCTTGCAGGATGTGGGAGATCAGGGAGACTTCTAGTTTCCCTGGTGGCTACACCAGGGAGAAGTGCACCTGGCTGCAGCTCTTGACAGACCACGTTTTGGAGTTGGAGCTGGATGCACTCAGGATTATTTGGAGTGCAGAGAACATCATTGATTAGAGCTATAGTGAAGTGGTTACTCCTAAGGTGCAGGCCGCAGGTAGCTGGGTGACCACCAGAAGATGTGAGGGGAGAAGTCAGATAGGACAGGGTTCCCCTGTGGCCGTTCCCCTAACAATACATATACCTCTTTGGATACTGCTGGCGGGGGAATGACCTTTCAGGGGCTAGCAGCAGCAGTCAGGTCAGTGGCACTGTGACCAGCTCTGAGGCACAGAGGGAAAAGGGTGCAACAGACAGCGATACTGATAGGAGCCTCAATTGTGAGGGGGACAGACAGGAGATTCTGTGGCCCAAAAGAGACACCAGGATGGTGTTTTGCCTCCTGGGTGCCAGGGTCAAGGATGTCTCAGTGGCTGCAGTACAGTCTGCAGAGGGAGAATGAACAGCCAGCGGTCATTGTACACATTATCTGCCTTTGTCATTTGTACCAAAGGGATGGGGTCCTGTGAAATGAATATAGGCAGTTAGGTAAGTAGATAAAAATCAGGACCTCCAGGGTAGTGATCTCCGGATTACTCCTAGCACCATACGCCAGTGAGGATTAAAATAGAAATATAGGCCAGGTGAATATGTGGCTCAGGGGCTGGTGGGGGATAGGGCTTTCAGTTTTTGGATCATTGGGATCTCTTCTGGGGTAGAGGTGACCTGTACAGTAGGGATGGGTTACACTTGAACTGAAGGAGGTCCAATATCCTCGCAGGGAGATTTGCTTGTGTTACCCGGGAGGAGTTTTGGCGGGGGATAGGACTCTGAATAAGAGTGAGGCCAACGAGAAGTTGGGGGAAAATACATTAGCCATTGAGAGCAAGTTTACTATTCAGGATAGCCAGGTGCACAGTAAAGGCAGGAAAAAGACTTCTGGTTTAAAGTGCATTTAATTGAACGCAAGAGGCCTGACTGGTTAAGGCAGATGAGCTCAGAACATGGATTGGCTGTAAGGACTGGGATGTTATAGCCATAGCAGAAACATGGCTGAGAGAAAGGCAGGACTGGCAGCTCAATGTTCCAGGATACAGAAGCTACAGGTGTGACAGAAGTATTAGTAAGTGAGGAGGAATTGCCCTTTTGATAAGGGAGAACATCACAACGCTGCTTAGAGAGGATATTCTTAAGGGGTTATCAAATGAGGTTATATGGCTAGAACTTAGAAACTAGAAAGGGATGGTCACCCTGTTGGGACTGTATTATAGTTCCTCAAATAACCAGCAGGTGTTAGAGGAGCAGATGTGTAGAGAGATTGCAGATAGCTGCAGGAATAACTTCTCGTTGGCCTCACTCTTATTCAGAGTCCTATCCCCCGCCAAACTCCTCCCGGGTAACACAGTTGGAGATTTTATTTCCTCTGTATTGACTGGGCTACCCAGTGTGTAAAAGGCCTGGACAGGGTGGAATTTATCAGATGTGTCCAAGAAAGTTTGCTTCATTGATATGTAGAGAGCCCTACTCGGGAGGGTGCAACACTGGACCTCCTCTTAGGAAATGAGGTTGGGCAAGTGACTGAAGTGTCAGTTGGAGAGCACGTTGATTCCAGTGACCACTACTCTTAGTTTTAACATAGTTATGGAAGAAGGATAGGTCAAGTTCACAGATTATGGTGCTGAACTGGAGCAGAGGTTGATTGGGTGAGTCTGGTTGAAGGAAAAGGAAGGACTGACAAATGGGAGACGCTTAAAAGTATGATGTCAAGTGTCCAGGGACAGTATATGCCTGTTAGGGTGAACGGAAAAGCTGACAGGTTTAGGGATCCCCGGCTGACGAGGGATACTGATGCTCTGGTCAGGAAAAAGAAGGCCAAAATGGAGTTTAAGATATTAAGTGAATCCCTAGATGAGTATAAAAAGTGTAGGAGCATGTTTAAGGGGGAAACCAGAAGAGCATAAAAGTCTATGAGATGGACCTGAAGAAGGGTCCGGACCCGAAACATCAGCTTTCCTGCTCCTCTGATGCTGCTTGGCCTGCTGTGTTCATACTACTCTACACTTTGTTATCTTATATGAGATGGACCTGCCAGATAAGATTAAAGATAAACCCTGTAGCTATATTTAGAGTAAAAGGGTGGCTGGGGAGACAGTAGCTCCCCTTAAAGATCAGCATGGCCGTCTACATATGGAGCCACGGGAGATGGGGGAGATTTTTAATGAATATTTCTTTTCAGTGTTTACTGTGGAGATAACCATGGATGCTGAGGAAATAAAGGAAGCAAGTAAGGATGTTTTGGACTGCATACATATTACCAGAGGGGAGGTGTTTGCAGCCTTAAAGCATATTAAAGTGGATAGATCCCCTGGGCCTGCTCAGGTCCATCCTCAGACATTGTGGGAGGCTAAGGAAGAAATTTCAGAGGCCCTTGCAGAGATTTTTGCTTCACCTTTAGCCACTGGTGAAGTTCTGGAAGACTGGAGGGTGGCTAATGTTGTTCCATTGTTTAAGAAAGGTAGCAAAGACAAGCAGGGAAACTATAGGCCAGTGAGCCTGATATCCGTGGTAGGCAAGTTATTGGAGAGGATACTGAGGGACAGGATCAACCAACATTTGGATAGTCAAGGTCTGATAGAGCCCAAAGAGAGAGGAGAGCAGTTGGAGAGACAAAGGAATGGATAATGATCTGGCTAGGAGGGTGAATAGCTGTTAATGGTGACTGTTAGTGACTAACAATTGGTGGTGTGTAATAGCATACCGAGATAACAAGGCCTAGTTTGTGAGGATTGGGGTAAGGACATGGGAGAGCTCAAGCCCTAAAGTTATTGAACTCGATATTGAGTCTGGAAGGCTGCAGGGTTCCCAAGTGGAAAATGAAGTGCTGTTCTCCCAGCTTGCACTGAGCTTAACTGGAGTGCAGCAGCAAGCTTAAGGCAGAGATTATGGCCAGGGAACAAGGTGATGTGTTGAAGTGGCAGGCAAATGGAAGTTCAAGGTCTTTTTTGAGGACAGAGCACGAAGCGTTCATCCAGTCTACACTTCGTTTCCCCAATGTAGAGGAGACCACATTTTGAGCAGTGAATGCAATAGACTAGGTTGATGAAGTGCAAGTAGAACACTGCTTCACCTGGAAGGTGGGCATGGGCCTTTGGATACTGAGGAGGGAGGAAGTAAATGGACAGGTGTTACACCTTCTGCAGTTGCAGCGGAAAGTGCCGAGAGGCTGTGGGGCTTGGGGAGAGGGAGTTGTGAGTGAAAGAAGAGTAGACCAGGGTGTCCCAGAGGGAACAGTCCCTGCAGAAGGCTGACAGGGGAGGGGAGGGGAATGTGCATCTAGTGGTGGCATCTTGCTGGAGGTGGACGGTGGAGGTATCTCACCTCCAGCAAGATGCCACCACCAGACACACATTCCCCTCCCCTACTTGTCAGCCTTCCGCACTGATTGTTCCCTCTGGCACACCCTGGTCTACTCTTTCTTTACTCTCAGCAGCCCCCCCACCCCCACCCCCACCCCGGCACTTTCCGCTGCAGCTGCAGAAGGTGTAACACCTGTTCATTTACTTCCTCCCTCCTCAGTACCCAAGGGCCCAAGCACAACACTTGCATTCTGTCCTCAAAAAAAAGACCCTGAACTTCCAGTTGCCTGCCACCTCAACACATTACCCTGGTCCCTGGCTAACATCTCTGTTTTAGGCTTGCTGCAGTGCTTTAGCTAAGCCTAGTGCCAGCTGGAAGAATAGCACCTCATTTTCCGCTTGAAGACCCTGTAGCCTTCTCGACACAATATCAAGTTTGATAACTTCAGAGCTTGAGCCCTCCCGTGTCCTTACCCCAATCCTCACAAACCAGGCCGTATCATCACATAGTCCACTATTACACACACCACCACCCATTGTTAGCCATTAATAGCCCCCATTAATAGTTATTCACCCTCCTCCCAGACAGCTATCCATTCTTTTGTCTATCCAACTGCACTTCTCTCTTTGGGTTCTGTCCCCACCTATTGTTTACACCTTACACCTTACACCTTCCCCCTCCCCCCTCACCCCTCTTCTGCATATATACTGACATCTTCCGAGCTATCATTAATTCTGAGGAAGGGTCTCTTGAACCAAAATGTTAAGTCTGATTTCTCTCCAGCTGAGCTTTTCCAGCAGCTTGTATTTTTGTCCAGGATAAGCCAGTGAGTTTTGTTGAAGTGGTAAAGGAAAGCACAGTGGAAGCTAAAAAGCTACAAAAGAATGTACAACCTGATTAGTGGTTCATTGAGAAGAAAGTGGCTGATCTCTGAAGAATTTACTTGTATGGGTAAGGTTTACTCATGTATACCAGGAGGAGCAGGTAAAGAAATTAAGATTTTAAGAGATGGGGAGTAAGTCAGTCTTTTATGGTGGGAACCGAGGAGATATGTAATTCAGGAGTATTGTCAGAAGAAGTGATAATATTTGTAATTCATGGTGAGCAGAGCAGTGTTCCATTATAGAAAGTGAGGTTGGAGAGGCCGGTGAAAAGTGAAGTGGTGGAAGAGTAATAGAGAAATTCTCGATTCTGGGAATAAAGTTTTTATCCTTGGTGATGATATAGCTGGATCACAGGTGAGAATGATGCCTCCTGCAGTTGAAAAGCCAGTGGAAAATCAGGCAACTGAGATGTTAATGCAAGTATATCCTGGATTTTTCCTGACTATGTGGTAACAAGGTCACAAAGCCAATGGTGGAAACAGAAAGAGAAAGCAAGGAGTGAAAATAGCCAAGTTGAAGTTCAATTTATCAGAGACTACGTTTGATCAAATGGTTGAGAAAAAAACAAGAACAAGTGGATGACAAAGTGGATATTTTTACTTCAGGGAAATTAGCTGAATTCCAGTGGAAAGATGAAAAACTAAAGCAGTCATACCAAAAAGCATACAGAGAAGAAGAATATGAGTGTGTTCCAGAATGTTACTATCTTAAAAATGAGGAAATGGATACCATCAAATATTCAGATGGGTGAGAAATAAGCAGTTCATCAAGTTGTATGACTGGTGGATTATAGAAAGGAGGTATTGTGGATAGCACATAAATTACCAGTAAGAGGTTATTTGGGAGTAAGGCAGACTCAAGCCAAAATACAGAACATTTTCATTGGCCTGGATTGCATGTGGATGAGGTTGAATTTTGCTGGATATGTCATACGTCATACATGTCAGGAAATTTGAAAACCTCAGGCAGTGATAAAACCAGCACCCTTAATAACATTCTTGCATTTGAGGAGCCTTTTACAAGAGTCTCAATTGATTGCGTTGGCCCTCCCTACCTTAAACAAAAAGTGGAAATCAGTATTGGTTGACCATATGGATGTGTGTACTAGATTTCCAGAGGCCATTCCATTACACAGTATCATGGCCATAAGGATTGTAAAAGAATTACTCCAATTTTTTTTTACTGGAGAGAATTCTTAGAGTTAGGATTTATGCACATTTTGAAAAGCATGGCCTAACTAGGGACAGTCAGCATGACTTTGTGCAGGGCATGTCATGTCTTACTCACTTGATTGAATTTTTCGAGGAGGTGACCAAGGTAATCGATGAGAGTAGAGCAGTGGATGTTTACATGGATTTTAGTAAGGTTTTTGACAAGGTCCCTCAGATTAAGATCCATGGTGACTTGGCTGTGTAGATTCAGAACTGGCTTGCCCGTAGAAGACAGAGGGTAGTGGTGAAAGGGTATTTATCAGGCTAGAGTTCCATGACTGGTGGTGTTCTGCAGAAATCCATACTGAGACCTCTGCTGTTTGTAATATGTAAAATGACTTAGATGAAAATGTGGATGGGTGGGTTAGTAAGTTTGCAGACAATACAAAGATCGATGGAGCTGCGGATAGTATAGAAGGTTGTCCAAGGATACAGTGGGATATAGATCAGTTGCAGACATGGGCAGAGAAATGGTAGATGGTGTTTAATCTGGGTAAATGTGAGGTGCTGCACTTTGAGCGATAAAATATTAAGGAAACTTTTACACTTAATGGCAGGACTCTGAACAACATTGATGTATAGAAGGACCTTGGGGTTCAAGTTCATAGCTCCCTGAAAGTAGCCACACAAGTAGACAGGGTGGGAAAGAAGGCATTTGACATGCTTGCCTTTATTGGTTGGGAAATTGAGTACAAGAGTCAGGCTGTCATGTTGTAGCTTTATTAGACTTCAGTTAGGTCACATTTAGAGTATTGCGTTCAATTCTGGCCACCACATTACAGGAAGGATGTGGAGGCTTTGGAGAGGGTGCAGAAGAGGTTTACCAGAATGCTGCCTGGATTAGAGGGTATGAGCTATAAGGAGAGGCTAGAAAAACTCTGGCTATTTTCTCTTGAGTGGTGCAGGCTGAGGGGAGATTTCATAGAAGTCTATAAAATTATGAGATGCATAGATAGGGTTGATGGTCAGAATCCTTTCCCAGAGTTGAAATGTCTAATACTGGGGGAAATGCATTTAAAGTTGGGGGGAGGGGGGAGTTCAAAGGAGATGTGAAGGGCAAGATTTTTTATGTAGAGAATGGTAGAAGTCTAGACTGCACTGCCAGGGGTGGTGGTATGGGCAGATACAATAGGAGCATTTAAGGGACTTTTAGATAAGCATATGAATATGCAAAGAATGGAGTAATGTGGATCAATGGTAGGCAGAAGGGATTAGTTTAATTTGGTGTCATACTCAGCACAACATCGTGGGCCAAAGGGCCCATTCCTGTGCTATATGGGCTACCCACAGCGAATCATTCAGTTAAAGGGTCACATTTAGCATCAAAGTTATTCAAGGAAGTTATGGATAGTTTAGGAATAAAATAATTCAAATCTGTTGCGAACTATCTCGAATTCCAGGGAACGTTAGAACGGTGGCATCAAACTTTAAAGATCATATGGAAGGCTTATAGTTAAAAGTATATAGAGGATTGGGATAAGGGAATTCCATTTGTACTTTCGCAATTACGGATGCACCTAATGAACCAGCTAAATTGAGTCTATTTGAATTCATCTTTGGGCATGAGGTGAAAGAACCACTGGAATTAATTAAGGAGAAATTGGCGATTCAGAGTTCAGAGACAGCATATTTAGACTGTGTGTCGGATTTTAGGGAAAGATGAAATCATTTGGGTGAGTTAGCAAGACAGCATTTGAAAGTAGCACAGATAGTGATGAAATGAGAAGCAGACAAATCAAAAATTCACAATTTTGCTAGTGGAGATAAAGCCCAGTGTGATAGGTAAACATTTAAAGTCAAGGTTTTAGTGGGCCTTAGCAAATCAAAAGGAAAGTAAGTAAGGTTTTAGTAAGAACACAGATGGAAAGAAATCTCAGTGTGTCATGTGAATGTGCTCAAAAGGTATTTTGACAGGAAAGGAAAGTGTGGTACTGGCTACGACATAGAATTCAGATGATTCTGAATTTGACATCTGATGGAAGGGTTTAGGCCCGAAACGTCAAGTTTTCCTGCTCCTATGATGCTGCTTGACCTGCTGTGTTCATCCAGCCCCATGCTTGTTAGCTCAAATTAAATTTGACAATGAGAAAGTTCTCAAAAAATGGGATAATTTATTGTTACCTTCCAGAGGAAAATTGAAATGACCTGAAAGAGTTACTACGATAAAATAGGGTAATTTGTGGGAATAAGCAGGGACGTTCTAACTTGATTGTGTATGAAGTAGATAAAGAAAATGCTGTTCCACTTAAGCAACATCCGTATAGAATTAACCCTCTGAAATTGGCACAGGTTCAAAAAGAGATTGAGTGCATGCGAAAAGACAATTTAATCGAAGTGAGTTACAGCGAATGGAGCTCACCCATAGTAATGGTGTTAAAACCAGAAGGTACCCAAAGATTAAGTGTGGACTATAACAAAATCAATGCACTTACAAAATCTGATTCATATTTCATTCCATGTTTGGAAGACTATATGGAGGAGTGGGACAAGCAACATATGTTTCTAATTTGGACTTTCTCAGATGATACTGGCAGATACCTTAATCTGAAAGACCAAAGGAAATTTTGGTTTTTGTGACACTGAACAGACTGTATAGTGTAAAATCATGCCAGCCACATTTCAAAGACTAACCAATAAAGTCATTGCGGGATTAACCAATTGTGTGGTATTCTTTGATAATCTGGTGATTTTTAGTCACAGATGGAAGGAACATTTGGAGTATTTATCAGAATTATTCATTCGACTTTGGAGGGTGGACTTGGTGATAAACTTGGCTAAGAATGAGTTCGCAAAAGCCCAAGTCATGTTCCTGGGCCATGTTATTGGACGTGGACAGATGGTCCCACAGGATGTGAAAACAAAGGTTATTGGGGAGTTGCCCATTTCATCGACGAAGAGGGCAATACTTGATTCCTAGGATTAGGGGGGCTTTATTGGAAGCTCATACCAAATTTTAGCAGTGTGATTGTTCCGCTGATTGATTTATTAAAAAAAGTGCAAAAAATTTCAGTGGATGGTGGACTGTTAGTAGGCATTTGACAGTCTGAAGCTGTATTAACCATTGCCCCAGTGTTAGCCACACCTATTAGGCAAAGTCATTCAAAGTGGCTTTCGACGCAGGTGATTTGGGTGTTGGTGCTGTAGTTTTATAAGCAGACGACAAGAAGATAGAAAAACCTACTGGGTATTTTTCCTGAAAGTTGAATACTCATCGATAGAAATATCCACCATTGAGAAGGAGATCTTGACGTTGATGTTGGTGTTGCAACATTTGAACATTTACACTGCCAATAATGTGTCTGAGGCAATTGTATGTACTGATCATAACCCATTAAAAATTTTGGAGAAATTTAAAGATAAAAATTCCAAACTGTTTAGATGGAGTTTATTTTGCACCCGTTCAATTTGAAAATTAAACATGGGGCAGTATGAGAGAACGTAACTGACAGTGCATTATCGCGACTTTGAAGGAAGACCAATGTGTTCGGTGGTGGGAAAAAAAGGACTATATTAGTGAATTTTTGCATGGTTAGATTGAATGTAAAGTATATGTCTTATAGTGTCCTAATAGAGTAAGACTAAAGGTTTTAACAATGAAGCCATCTTTGTATATTGATAGTTCACTTTTTTTAAAAGAAGGGAGGTTGACGATACAATGGCTCCAAGAGGTGTCTTTGGTCCTTTTTTTTCCCTAGTGAAGAAAAAAGTGCTGAGTAGTCTACTTCAAAGCCCATTAAGTAAACAGCTTGTGAGGCCTTGGGTTGTTTTCTAAATTCAGAACAATAGAAGCAGCCTGAATGGGTGGGGTTGAGCTCCCACAGAACCAGAACTTTTAGGTTTTCAGTAACAGTTGTTGGGGTCTTGAAGTTGGGTTTTGAAGACGCAGCTCATCTCTCCCTGCTACTCTTGTTCTCAGAGTTTTCTCTTAATGTTTTTCCTCCTGGACTGGAGAATTGCATATGTGACCATCTATTTTACTGAATTTGCCTTTGCTAAGGGTGTGTTTATGGGATGTTGCTAACTTAGAACAGTTACTGTTTAGTAGTTGAATAATCTATTATCTTGTTAACTTTTCCATAGAGTTAAATTATTCCAATTTCTTCTTTCTTTTGTTATATTTTAACCATTGTGTATGAATAAAGTGTTTTGCTTCAAGACTGTTAATTTGACCAATCAAATTACATCTGAAACGTAATGCCTTCCACTTGCCTTAAAATAAGAAAAAGCGTCTAGTCTATCCATCTTCTTAATATATTTTGAGGGAGTTTGGTCTAGGCCATAACAGATTGCATTTCAAAACTTAACCATTGACTGAAGTGTTTGGAATGTCCTGAAGTTGTATTAAGTGCTTTATAAATGCACATTCAACTTGATGAAAAATAAATAACTCCATTTGGAACAGCACCAACATCTTTTATGCTGTGGACTCTGTCACACCTCAGCGCGTCTCGTGCTGAGTGCTCATTCTCTGCTGTGAACAGTTTTTAAAGGAGATGTGAAAAGCACACTGACAATGCTAATAGCATTATCTAATTGCTGCTTGTAAATACATAGTCAGTTGTTAAATTACTATAACCAGTTAATGAATGAATCTAAAGGCTCTACAGTGTGCCCTTGTGGTTTTCATTATTTACACAGTATATACTGTATGAGCCATTAATTTTTTTTTCACATTCAACAATATTCTTTGACATTTACCTATTTTTTTTTTCCCCAATGGGTCTTCGGCTCTGCATCAGTATTTTCAGAGGGTGCTTTGATATTTTGAATCATGCATGGAATGTAGGCGTTGCTGTCATGACACCATTTATTGCTCCTCTCTAATTGACATTGCGGAGGTGCTAGTGTGCCACTTCCTTGAATACAACTGAATGTTAATCAACCACTTGCTATGAATTTGGAGTCACATATAGGTCAGATGAGATACGGACGACAATTCTCTTTCCGACAGGATGGTAGTGAACCAGGTGCTTTTTTAAAATGACAACTCAATAAGCTTGTCATCACCATTTAGTGATACCACGTTTTTATTCCAGATTTATTTCATTCGCTGAATGTAATTGTTGGGATTTGAATGTGCTTCTCTAGATCACGAGCCTCAGCTTCTGGATTACACTTCAGCGATATAACCGTTCTTTCTCTGCATGCATTAAGTGTTTCAGTATTTGCTGGGGATACCCGGACTTGTGTCAGTCTTTGGAGGGGTTTCTGGAAGCAAGTCACTATTTGCAAGTCAGTGTTTTGATATTGCAGTAGGGTATCTTCAGGGAGTCCCTGGAAAGGTCTCGATAATTGCAGATTTCAGGAAGTATCAGTTTTTGCTGTCTTTTCCTGGCATCTGCAAGAAATTCCTGGGCATGTGTCAGTATTTACACAGAGTCCCCGTAAGTGTGGGTATTTGCAAAGGCTGTACCCCAACGCAAAGGAAATCTCCTAATCTCTCTTTATTCACTGTAAATCATCAGTGTGGAACTGTGCTGCAACTATGTGTGATATTGATTTGGAAAGTGAGGGTGTGTGACTGTGGAGACAGATTTTGCAAACTATCTGTTTGGATTTTATCAAGGAAAAATATTCATGGTGTCATGTAAATTCTGAGAATGCTCTACCGTTTCTTAAACTTCAAAAATTGTGTCGACTGGGGAATGAGAGAAGTGCATCCTACACACGTTTAATTGATTGCTTGAACTGAGAACTGTTATTCTGCTTTATAGCACATTTACTCAAGTGAAGTCGGAACGCAGTGTACTGTACCATGAATTTGTCAGCTTTAACAAGCCTTGTTTTTATGAGGATTCTGCCTGAGCAATCACAGGGTAATCTTGTTCCATTGTATAATACCAAAGAATTTAACACTCCCTGAAACTTTAGTGTTGGAAATATTCTCTGCTAACCCTTTCTGGGTTACCTCAAACACCATGGTGCAACTGTTGCTCTCTAGTAGTATGGGCCATAAGATTCATAGGCTTTTTCACAAGTCTCATCCCAGCAATCTGTTTGAGTGCAGATGAGGAGGCAAAATTAATCTGACTGTCCCTATACAAGGTAGGGTAAAAATTATTCACTGCTTCCACACCTGATGATAATTCATTAACGCACATATGTTAGAAGGTGCAGGTGTAGTTCCTGCTGTCTTTTGTATGTTAGAAGATCAGCAATAACTTATTTACTAAGTACCTTTCATTGTAATAAAACATCCCAAGGCACTTTGCAGAAACATTATGAAACAAAGTGTGACTCTCGACTACACTCTTGGTTCTTGTTAGCAGTTGGTGTCGGGTTGATTGTAGGTTTGTGTGCTACTCTGATGCCCAGTGGCTGTAGGAGTCTTGTGGTCAGTTCGGATACATTCTTGCTGTATTGTGTGTTGGGCGATCAACCCGCTGCCAACTGCTACCAAGGACCAAAGACCCCTTACTCACTATAGACAGAACCAACGTAATATACAAGATTCCATGCAAGTACTACCACAAACATTACATTGGACAGACCGGAAGGAAACTGGCTACGAGAGTACATGAAACCAACTAGCAACAAAAAGACACGACCAATACTCGCTCGTCTCCATACGCACGGATAAGGAGAACCACCAGTTCGATTGGGACAATGTTAGGATCCTCGGACAAGCCAAACAGAGACAAGCATGGGAATTTTTAGAGGCCTGGTTCTCTACCAAGAAGGCCATCAATAAACACTCAGAATTAGACACCATATACACACCACTGCAAAGAAAAACTGGAAATGAGGTAATCAACTCTAACGGACCCCAGAGCTTAAATAACAAGCAGGAAAACACAACAGCGCTTCATCAGTGGCTGCACAGATGACGTTCGCCAGCAGGGTAATGAAACGTCTGCAAACTAACGAACCAGCTCGTTAAGCGAACTAGCCGCCGATCCTTAAGTTTGTCTGTTGGTGACTCTTGGAGTTCAGCTGAACACTCCTACTGAGGCCGCCAGAGTTGAGTGTGCTGGCCATCACTAAGAAGGCGGTACCGAGGAAACTGAAAGGTCTGAAGGTGGATAAATTACCTGGACCAGGTGGGCTACACTCCTGGGCCCTGAAGGAAACAACTGAGGAGATTGTAGAGGCATTGGTGGTGATCTTTCAGGAATTACTTGAGTCAGGGAGGTCCCAGAAGACATGAAAATGGCAAATTGACATCCCTGTTTAAAATGGGAGGGAGACAGAAGGCAAGAAACTATAGGCTTTAGCCTGACCTCTGTCGTTAGCAAGACTTTAGAGTCCATTATTAAAGATGAGATTGTAGAGTTCTTAGAAGTGCATGGTAAAATACAACAGAATCAGCACAGCTTTTTCAAGGGGAGGTCATGCCTGACAAATCTGTGAGAATTCTTTGAGGGGCTAATGAGCTGTTAGACAAAGGAGAGACAATGTGCATGTTCTATTTGGATTTCCAGAAAGCCTTTGACAAGATGCCTCATTGGAGGCTGCTAAATTAGATAAGGGCCCATGGTGTTAAGGCAAAGTACTGGCATGGATATGATTGGTTACTGGCAGAAAGCAGAGAGTGGGGATAAAGGAGCCTTTCTCAGGATGGCACGTGATGACTAGCAGAGTTTGACAGGGTCTGTGTTGGGACCACAGCGATTCACATTATATATTAACGAACTGGACAAAGGTCTAAGGGCATTGTTGCTAAGTGTGCAGATGACACAAAGATGTGTGAAGGGACGGGTAGTGTTGAGGAAATGGGGATGTTGCAGAAGGACTTGAACAGGCTAGGAGAGTGGGCAAAAATGTGGCAGATGGAATACAATGTAGGAAACTGTGAACATTTTGGTAGGAAGAAGAGGCATTGACTATTCTAAATGGAGAAAAGTTTTGGAAATCTAAAGCACAAAGTGCTTGGGAGTCGTAGATCAGGATTTTCTTAATGTTAATGTATTGGTTCATTTAGCTGTTAGGAAGACAAATGCAATGTTACCATTCATTTCAAGAGGTCTAGAATACAAGAGCAGAGATGTACTGCTGAATCTGCATCAGGCTCTGGTCAGACCATATTTGGAATATTGTGAGCAGTTTTGGCCCTTTATCTAAGGAAAGATGCGCTGGTTTTGGAGAGGGCCCAGAGATGATGGAATGTGCAGCACAGTAGCTCACTGTTTAGCACTGTCGCCTCAGTGCGAGGGACCCAGGTTCGATTCCAGCCTTGGGTGACTTTGTGGAGTTTGCAAGGTCTCCCTGTGTTTGTGTGGGTTTCTGCTGGTTGCTCTGGTTTCCTCCCAATGTCCACTGGTGTGCCGGGTAGGTGGATTGACCATGCTAAATTGCTCCATAGTGTCTAGGGATGTGCAGGCAAGGTGGATTACCCATGGTAAATGCAGGGTTGCGGGGATAGGTTCAGGGGGTGGGTCTGCGTGGGTTGCTGTTCGGTGGGTTGGTGCAGACTCAATGAGCGGAATGACCTCTTTCTGCACTGGATGGATTCTGTGATGAAGGGCTTGTCCCATGAGGAGCGGTTGAGGACTCTGGGGTCTGTACTTGATGGAGTTCAAAAGGATGAGGGGGGGCATCTGATTGAAACTTAGAGAATACTGAGAGGCCTGAATAGAGTCAATGTGAAAAATATGCTTCCGCTAGTAGGAGAGTCTAGGACACAAGGGCACACCCTCGGAGTGAGGGGATGACCATTTAGAACTGAAATGAGTAGGAATTTCTATAGCTAGATGATGGTGAATTTGTGGAACTCATTGCTGCAGAGGGCTGTGGAGACCAAGTCATTGAATGCATTTAAGACAGAGACAGACAGGTTCTTGATTAATAAGGGAATCAAGGGTTGTAGGGAGAAGGCAGGAGAATGCATGGAAAAATATATAATCCATGATCGAATGGTGGAATAGACTCATTGGGCCGAATGGCCTTTTTCTGTTCCAATATCTTAAAAAACAGATATCCAGACATCGTTCCGAAGTGGACTGTTATTACATTACAATAAATTATTCTTCCCTTTTTTTTTCAAGAACTGTATGTTTTCTGGTCAAAACTGAGAGTTGTGATGTGGGGTGAAGCTTCTGTTTGTCAGCATTGTGAATGGGGTGGGAAACCTGGAATAGAGTCCCACCTCCTGTTCTTAGTGGACTCTAGGGTCAGCTCAACTTCATGAAAATCCACAGAACTCCATTAGGTCAGGTGACCAAAACCTTGGACAAAGAGGCAAGTTTCAAGGAGCACCTTAACAGAAGAAACTGAGGTAGAAATGCAGAAAGGAGCGTGATCCGGAGCCTAGGAACTCAACTGTAGACATAACTAGCGATACTGAAATGCACACGAAACCAGAATTAGAGGACCACAGATATATTGGAGGAAATCACAGGTAGAGATGGGCAGGAGCATGGAGGGATTTGTGACAAGGATGAGCGTTTTAAACTCATGACTTTGCTTGACCAACATAGTGGGGTAATTGGGGAAATAGGAATTGCTGTAAGTCAAGACATAGGCAGCAGACTTTTGGATGTGCTCCAGTTTGCAGGGGTTAGAGTGTTGAAAACCAGAAAGGAGTGTGTTGTAATAGTCAAGTCTAGACGTAACAAAGGCACAAATAAGGGTTTCATAAGCATATGAGCTAAGACAGGGTTGAAATAACAGAGGTCAAAAAAAGAGATCTTAGTCTTGGGCATGAAAATGATGTTGGAATTTCATCTCTGGTTCAAAAATGCAGAGTTCTGTCCTCCGACTCTTTAATTAAAGGGTTTCTCCTGTTAGTGAACCGGTTCAGATCCTGTGGTAGTCCAATGATTTTGTAGTCATTTGTACTGAATTCAAGTTGTCCAACTGTCTTGGACTGTTAACCAGTATTGATTCTAGTGCTATATAATCTGCTACCAGACCAAATAATTTGCCTAGCCATGGCTGAAGTTTGCCACATGTGACTGTGTAACTCCTAGGTTCCATGTTGGTTGATCTGCATGGTCCTGATGATTTGAACCTGAGTCAAAGCAAGGAACCTGTCCTTTTCTGATTGGAATGTTTTGTGGAACAAAAACTGTTGGAGACCAGGATTACCATTCGGGATTCTGAGAATGCTTCCTAAAGGGGATTTCCAAATTTGTGTTTTATTCCGTTTTCTATTCAGTATGCTGACTATTGGCAAATTGGAAATCAAAGTTAGATGCCTTGGGAGATAGTAAGAACTGCCGATGCTGGAATCAGAGATAACACAGAGTGGAGCTGGAGGAACACAGCAGGCCAGGCAGTATCAGAGATGCAGGAAAGCTGACGTTTTGGGTCAGGACCCTTCAGAAATGGGGAAGGGGGAAGGGAGCTCTGAAATAAATAGAGTGGAGTGGTGGGGCTGGGGAAGGTAGGTGGGATAGTGGTAGGTGAGTGCAGGTAGCCAGTGGAGGGGATTGGTCAGTGAGGTGGGAGGAGCGAATAGGTGGGAGAGAAGACGGACAGGTCAGACGGACAGGCGGGGACGAGAGGGAGGGTTGGTCATGGAATGAGGCCGGGGGTGGGGAGATTTTGAAACTGATAAAGTCCACATTGAGACCATTGGGTTGTAGGCTGCAAGGTGGAAAATAAGGTGCTGCTCCTCCAGTTTGTGGGTGGTGTCATTGTGACACTGGAGGAGGCCCAGGATGGACATGTTGTCCAGGGAGTTGAAGTGGTTCACGACTGGAAGGTGTTGTCATTTGTTGCGAACGGAGCACAGGCGCTCTACAAAGCGGTCTCTGAGCTTCCGCTTGGTCTCCCCGATGTGGAGGAGGCCACATAGGGAGCAGCGGATGTTGTAGACTGTGCAGGTGAACATCTGTCTGATGTGGAATGTTTTTTTGGGGCCTGGGATGGAGGTGAGGGGGAGGTGTAGGGACAGGTGAAGCAATTCCTGCAGTTGCAGGGAAAAGTGCTGGTGGTGGTGAGGCTAGTGGGGAGTGTGGAGCAGACGAGGGAGTCGCAGAGAGAGCGGTCCCTACAGAAGGCATTTAGGGGTGGGGAGGGAAATATATCCTTGGTTGTGGGGTCAGATTGCAAGTGGTGGAAGTGGCGGAGAATGATACGTTGAATCCGCAGGTTAGTGGGGTGCCACGTGAGGATCAGGGGGATTCTGTCTTTGTTTTTGATTCGGGGAGGGATGTGAGGGCAGAGGTGTTGGAACACAAGAGATGCGGTCGAGAGCATTTTCAACCACTGAAGGGGTGAAGTAGCAGTCCTTGAAATAAGAGGACATCTGGGATGTTCGGGAGTGGAACGCCCCATCTTGGGAGTAGACAAGGCGGATCCTGAGTATCAGGTTGCATATTGCCAACATGTCGACAGATGTTTAAACGGACCAAGGAACATTGTTATTTTAATGTGGCTTTCTGGGAATTTCCAAAATGTGAAGTATGTTATATTGATTCACTAAGTAGTTTAGCCATGACAATCAAGAAAGTAATGACTTATATTTCTACTTGTATCTATATGTTTTGAGGATAAGGGGTTCTGTTTCAGGTTGGCAATCTGTAAATGGTGTGGTCCGAAGGGATCAGTGCTGGGACTACAACTGTTTATAATATTCATTATGACTTGGAGGAAGGAACCGAATGTACTGTAGCCAGATTTGTAGATGACACACAAATAGGTTGAAAGGCATGTAGTATGAGAGATACAAACAGTTTATACAGAGATATTAAGATGTTAAGTTGTGGGCAAAATGTTGGCAAATTGAGTACAATGTGGGAAAATGTGAAGTTGTAATTTTGGAAGGGATAACAAAAGCGCAGTATTGTTTAAATGGAGAAAAACTGCAGAAAGCTGCGGCAAAAAGGAACTTCAGGGTATTTGTGCGTAAAACACAGAAAACTAGCACACAAGAGCAACATACCAATGGAATGTTGGCCCTTAGGGGTTGGAGTACAAGAGTAGGGAAGTCTTACTGTAACTGTACAAGGTGCTGGTGGGACCACATCTAAAGTATTTTGACCAGTTTTAAAAAGACATAATTTCATTGGAGGCAGTTCAGGGAAAGTTCGCTGAGTTGAGCCCTGGCATGGAGATTTGCTCTTGTGAGCGAAGGTTGAACAGGTTGGAACTGTATTCACTAGAGTTTAGAGCAACGAAAGGCGATCTCATGGAAACATATAGGATTCTGAAGGGCTTGACAGGGTAAATGCTGACAGGCTGTCTCCCTTCATGGGAGAGCCTAGGACCAGGGACAGGATAAAGGGTGCCATTATTAAGACTGAGATAAGGAGGAATTTCATGCCACAGAGAGTTGAGAGTCTTTGGAACTCAGAGAGCCACAGAGAGCTTTGGGGGCAGTGTCCTTGTGTATATTTAAGGCTAAGATAGATGAATTGTTGATCAGTCAGGGAATCAAGGATTATAGGGCAAGGACAGGAAAGTGGACATGAAGAATATTGGATCAGCAGGGATCCTATTAAATAGTGGAGTAGGGTTGAGGGGCCGAATGGCCTACTTTTGTTCTTATTTCTTATGGTCTGTATAACGCCTCTCATGATCACAGGACATTCCAAAGGTCTGTATAACCAGTTAAGTATTTTTGAGGCAAATGAAAGCAGAAATTGCTGATAAAACCCAGCAGTTCTGACAGCATCTGTGGAAAGAAAACCGTGACTCCTCTTAAGAACTAGAAGCAGCTATGAAAGAGTGCAATTTATGCTGATGCTGGGGTCTGGAAGTGAATAAGAGTGAGCAGATATGTGGAAATGGAGACCAGCGAGAGAGGGAGGGAGGGAGGGAAAAGGGTAGACAGTCAAAGGGGTTGTTTATAGTAAGCCAGGGAAGAAAAGAAGCTAGGTGGGTGAAAATGGGGTCTAAGAGTGGATGAAAATGGGTTGGCAGTACTGAAAACAACCCATTTCACGACAGCACCTAGGATTTGGGAGATAGGCAAGAGACAAGGAAGGATGTGTTCATGTTCTGAAATTATTAAACTTGATTGAGTCCTGAAGCCTGTAAGGTACTTAAGTGGAGAATGAGATGTTGATCTCCCAGCTGGTGACAAGCCTTGCTGGAGCACTGCAGCAGGCCTGAGACTGAAATGTTGGCCTGTGAGCTCGGTGGTGTGTTGAAATGGCAGGCAACTAAACGTTGAGGTCATTTATACAGCCAGAACATGGTTGTTCTGCAGTGTGGTTACCCAGTCTGCATTCTGTCTCCCCAGTGTAGAGAAGACCGCGTTGTGAGCAGCAAATACAGTAGACTAGATTGAATGCTGTGCAGATAAATTGCTGCTTCACCCGGAAGATGTATCTGGTGCTTAGATTGTGAGGATGTAAATGGGCAAGTGTTACACCTTTTCCAGTTGCATGGGAAGGTGGTGTGGGGAGGTGTTGAGTGTGGAGGTGGGTTAGACCAGGGTGTCCCAGAGGGACCCCAAACTTTTAGTACCCTGTAGAATGCTGACAAGGGAGGGGAGGGGAATTCTATCTGGTGACAGCATCCTGCTGGAGGTAATGGAAATGACGACTAATGGTCCTTTCAATGTGGAGGTTAGAGCTGGAATATGAGGACAAGGGGATCGTATTGTTGTTGGGAAAGGGAAAGGTATGAAGGCAGAAGTGCAGAAAATGGGTCGAACACAGCTGAGGGCCCTGTCACCTGTGGTGATGGGCAGTCCTTGGTTGAGGAAGAAAGAGGATGTGAACACCTTCCTTACCGAATTACTATCTTAGGCCCAGTCATGACATAGGTTGTCTGTACTGAAAGCAACCTATTTTCACCCACATATAGACAGCATTTTCATCCATCTAGCTTTTCTTCTTCCCTGACTAACTATCAATAGTCCCTCTTCTGCTGTTACACTGGCACTATCCCCCACCTCTTCCTCTGCTACATTGATGACTGCATCGGCACTACCTCATGTTCCCACGAGGATCTTGAACAGTTCATCAACTTTACCAACACCTTTCAGCCCAACCTCAAATTCAGCTGGACCATCTCCGATACCTCCCTCTCCTTCCTGGAACTCTCTGTCTCCATCTCTGGTGACCGTCTCGAAACTGACATTTATTTCAAGCCCAACAACTCCCAGAGCCACCTGAACTACACCTCCTCTCACCCACCTTTCTACAAGAATTTGATACCCCTACTCCCAGTTCCTCCGCCACATTTTCTCCCAAGATGAGGTGTTCCAGTCCCGCACGTCTCAGATGTCCTCCTATTTCAAGGACGGTAACTCCGATGATTGAAAATGCCCTCAACCGCATCTCTTACACTTCCCGCACTTCTGCCCTCACATCCATTCTCCCCAACAAAAATAAAGACAGAACTCCCCTGGTCCTCACATATCACCCCACCAACCTCTGCATCCAATGTATCATTCTCTGCCAACTACAATCCGACCCCACGGCCAAAGATATATTTCTCTCCCCACCCCTAGCTGCCTTTCATCGGGACCGGTCTTTCCGCAACTCCTTCGTCCGCTCCACACTCCCCACTAACCCCACCAACCCCACCACCCCCGGCACCTTTACCTGCAACCACAGGAAGTGCTACTCCTGCCTCTACACCTCCCCCCTCACCTCCATTCAAGGCACAAAGCAAACCTTCCATATCAGACAGGTATTCACCCGCACATCTGTCAATGTGGTCTAGTGTATCTGCTGCTCCTGATGTGGCCTCCTCTACATCAGTGAGACCAAGTGTAGATTCGGAGACTGTTTTGTAGAGCATCTGCGCTTTGTATGTGACAAGTGGCAACGCCTTCTGGTCGCTAACCATTTTAGTTCACCCCTCCCCCTCCCACTTCCACTCCCTGGGTGACATGTCCATCCTGGGCCTCCTCCAGTGTCACAAAGACACCACCTGCAAACTGGAGGAGCAACACCTCATATTCAGCCTCGGGAGTCCACAGTCCGCTGGCTTAAACATGGAATTAACTAGTTTTAAAATCTCCCCACCCCTGGCCTCATCTCATATCCAAGCCTCCCTCTCATCCCGCCTCCTTGACCTGACACAACCTGTCCATCTTCTCTC
This sequence comes from Ginglymostoma cirratum, assembly GCA_024137785.1. Classification (NCBI taxonomy): domain Eukaryota; kingdom Metazoa; phylum Chordata; class Chondrichthyes; order Orectolobiformes; family Ginglymostomatidae; genus Ginglymostoma; species Ginglymostoma cirratum. The sequence continues at coordinate 5,183,188 of JAHRHZ010000078.1, forward strand.
CCACTTATCTGCCCCTCCCACCTCACTGACCAATCTCCACTACTCCCTACCTGCACTCACCCATCACCATCCTCCCTACCTTTCCCAGCCCCACCCCTCCTCTCTCTCTTTATTTCCCAGCTCCTTTCCCCGTCCCCATTTCTGAACAAGGGTCCTGAACCAAAATGTTAACTTTCCTGCTCCTCTGATGCTGCCTGGCCTGCTGTGTTCTTCCAGCTCCGTAGTGTGTTCCCTCTGACTCCAGCATCTGCAGTTCTTGCTACCCCTTTTGTCTGACTACTTTTTCTCCTCTCTCTTTGGGCTTTGTCTCCAATTCACTCATTCCTTCCCAACTTCACCTGCCCCCATTCTTAGCATAAGTACCACCCTTTCCTAGTTGCTTCTAATTTTGAAGAGTCGTCACTGGACTGGACTTGATTTTCTCCACAAATGTGTTTCCTGCTGAGTTTCTCCAACAATTTCTGTTTTCATTTGTTTCAAATCTCCTGCATGTGCAGTTCTCTGTTTCACTTAAGTAATTTTGAAGTGTACTTACTGTTGTCTGTGTAGGATATGTGGCAGGCAATTTTGTCCTGTGCTGAGATAGGAGACTATGGGTCTTCTAATTGCCTTCAGTACCTACGGTAGGGCAAGGGTTAAAAGAAAGTAATACACCAGGGTTCATAGTACAGATTGCTAATTAGGACACAAATGCCAGTTCTGCTTTTGGTTTTGTTGTGTCAGCAACTAAGATTCCTATATTGCTAACGTTTATAATTATGCTGTGGTCCCATTCTAGGGCTTGAGCACATAAATTAAGGCTGACACTCCAGCACAGTATTGAGGGAGGGCTGCGCTGTTGGAGGTGCCATCTTTCTGACGAGACATTAAACCGAGTTCCTATCTACCTGCTCAGGTGGATGTATCAATCTGGTGGGCCTATTTTAATGAAAAGGCAAATTACCTGTGCGCTAACCAATATCTATCCATAAATCAAAACTACAAAAAAGAATTACCTGCTCACTATCACATGGCTAACCATAACTACAAACTAAGGTTCTTGAATACTTTTGTAGCTCAGGTTGTGGATGCTGTGGTTGGTTGGCTCGCCGAGCCGGTTCGTTGGTTTGTTAGTTTGCTGACATCTCATTACCCTGCTGGGTACCATCATCCGTGCAGCCTCCAATGAAGCATTGTTGTGTTTTCCTGCCTGGTATTTAAACTCTGGAGTCCATTGGAATTGGTTACCATATTTCCGATTTTTCTTTGCAGTGGTGTGTAGAAAGGGTCTAGTTCAACGTGTTTATTGATGGCCTTCTTGGTGGAGAACCAGACCTCTAGAAATTCCTGTGCTTGTCTCTGTTTGGCCTGTCCTAGGTCCTTGATGTTGGCCCAATTGAAATGGTGGTTCGCCTTTTATGCAAGCATCTAGCTGTCTCCATGGACAGATTGGCCAGTGCCTCATAGAGCTCGGCCCAGCACATCCGGTCTGTTGGATATATGCATAGACCTACAATTCATAGCCTTAGCAATCGGTACTCCACACTGACAGTGAGGCGACAGGATGATGAGGGACCTTGACTTCAAAGGTACCAGACATCGGAGGAGCCACACTGTGGCACTCAGAAGCCGCTTCTCAGAGTGGTCCAGAGGTGGCTGGACCTTCTATCTCCACCCTGCCTCTGACCCTCCGCCCTGTGAGAACTCAAGCCAAGAAGGGTACACCTACCTCTGGGCAAGACACACTCGACACATCAGGGCCTTCTAGACACAAACACTCCCAAGGTTGGTCGACAAAAACTCCAAGCCAATGGGTTCCACTGTAGTCTGTCCAGAGAACAAGATGATCTGGATGTAACCATGAGGCAAGTTTGGTAAGGTAGCGCAAGAAAACCCACTTGGCTTCGTGGAGAGAAACCCTTTACAAAACCCGAAAAGTCTGTCTGTCTGTCTCTCTCTCTCTCTCTCTCTCTCTCTGTCTTCCCCCCCGCCCCACCTTCTCTCCCTCCCTTCTCCCTGTGTGAGTGAAAAGACAAGAAATAATCTGAAGACTCCAAAGAAAGAATTCAACTACAATGATTTCCAATAAAAGGCTTGGGCCACCTCAATCAGCTGCGGACAACATGGTGTCATCATCATTTTTAAAAAATCGAAAGAATTGTGAGAAATGTCTCCACTTCTATGGTCTGGGATTCTGAGCTATAGATCTTGTTTTCTTGCTGTCTTTTTTCTAATCCATAATATTTGTTCATACCATCTGTTTTATCTATCTTATTTGTGAATGAATAAACGTGTGTTTGTTGGGAGTTTACAGGGGTTATAGTTTCAGTTGTACTGTCGTAAATTAGTAATTTCTTTGCCACTTGTTAAGGAATAAATTTATTTACAATGGTATTATTTTCCTGTTAATGACAAAACCTGATATGAAACTTGCCCTGAATAGCAGTCTGTCAGGCACATTGATTGTCTTAGTGGCTTGATTGGATATTGACACATTTGTGGTGCTTGTGGAAAACTGGACCTTGATTTTCGTTGCACTATTCCCAAATGATTCATACCAAAATGACAAATCACTTCTTATGATGTAAGGATGCTGAATCTCCTCATCATTCACCGTCTATTGAATTTCTTGTCTCATCTATTCTTCTTTCAAATGGTTTCAGCTGGACCACTTAATTTTGAAATGTCTGGGACAAACAAATTGAAATATCCCTTAAACTAAAAAGCCGCATGTAAACAGAACACACAGGATTCCTATATTTGAAGTGAAATATCTAACTATTCTTGGACATATCTGAACGCATTCTCTTTGTACTGACATCCAACGGAGGTGGGCCACTTTCTGGTTACCTATTGCTTTGAGTGCCCACAGACCCATTTACCAAAACTGATAGGAATAAACTAATTCCACCTTGCACCCTACACAAAGATGCCTCCTGCAGGAGCTGGCCGTAGTGCATCCCAGTAGATATTGTAATTAGCTACAGAATCTGAGCTGCCTCATGCTTTGGTATTCCGTAATAACAGCTTTGCTCCTGATGGAGGCAACTCTTCATAATATGGCACTTACAGAAATTAATGGCATCTATTAACTTGTGGGGGAACTGTCAAAGTTTGGGAGGAGCAGGAGCCAATTAGTTATATCATATCCACCGAGAGTTTTGAACCCCATAGCCATCACCAACCTGGTAAATGATGGTGATCTTTGGGAGGGAAGTTAGTCTGGTAAAGTGATCAGCCTCAGACAGCACTCATTACTGTTATAAGTGGAACCGAAAGCTCTTTTTGCCTGTAAAATCTCGCAATTTGTTTGTCACTGATGTATTTTGTTTCAAACGTGTCCTCAGTAATTCACTTGTATTCCAGCTGGCTCCTGCTGGGTTTGCCTCCCTGCCCGATCTCCTAACAAAACAAATACCTTTATCAAATGTACAAAACAAGTCAGCTGCAGAATAGGTAGAGCCTAAAACTGGTGGACGCAGTGCAGGAAATGATGTACAAACAAATTGGGCAAATTAGAACTGGAATACAGGATGGTCCAATTAGAACAGTTTGAATATTTGAAGATGTGAGAAGTGGTGAAGTTACCCACCTGTGAGTGGAGGGCAGTCATTGGAGACACTGTTATTGAAGGCATACTGATGAAATTTAAGTTCCGTCGCCAAATCTGCAATTGAAAACTAGCCTCTGCGATGACACCAGTTGTCAAGAAAACCCATCTAGGTAACTTTTAGGGAAGGAAGTCTGCCGACCTTACACGTTCTGGCCTCCATGTGACTCCAAACCCACAGGAAAGTAGTTGACTCTTAACTGCCCTCTAAAATGGTTGAGCAAGCTACTGAGTTCGAGGGCAGTTAGGTGTGGGTAACCAATATTGATCTTGCCACTGACACCCATATCCCATGAAAGAATAAATAAATGTTTGGGATTTTCTGGTGGACCTCCTGTTTCCTACAGGCTGGCGAGGGACAGTGTAGTTATCAGGAATTGCCCTTCTCGAGGCAAGTTCTCTTCGTTGACGCGCTCTCTCTCTCTCTTGCGCGTGCTCTCCCTCATGCCCTCACTGTCTCTCCCTGGCTCTCACTTGCGCGCGTGCTCTTCCTCTCTCTCAGCTGCCATGGTATCCTGCTGCTGCTTACACACTGCATGGTCTCCCACTGGTCCTTCAGCTTTGAGAGCCTGCCTGCTATCCTTAAATGGACAGCAAGCCTTACTCTTTGGTCATCAATTGTTCAATTTGGGGAAAATCACAGATTTTTGCTCACACAACACAGGCACCTGAACTTTACTTGAGGCTGACAATGGGTTCCTGAAACACTCAATGAAAATCCTTCTCATTCCCTTAGGATGGACACAATTAAATCAATTAGTGCAACTCTGGTACAGTGCATTCAACAGTGACATCTTTCATCTGGGCGACGTGGTGGCTAGTGGTTAGCACTGCCTCGCAGTGCCAGTGGCCCAAGTTTGATTCCACTCTTTTCCACCCATTTATGTGAAGTCTGTGCGTTCTTCCTGTGTTTGTGAGTTTCTTCCTGGTGCTCTTCTTTCCTCCAACAGTCCAAATGAAGTTAGGTGGATTGGCCATGCTGAATTGTCCAGGGATGTGCAGGATAGGTAGATTAGCCATGGTTAATGTGGGCTTAGAGGGGCACAGTAGGGTCTGAGTCTGGGTGGGATGCTGTTCGGAGGGTCAGTGCAGACTCAATAGGCCGAACGGTCTCTTCCTGCACTGTGGGGATTCTATGATTGTATTTAAATGGCAGCTTTAAAATAGTAAAATGTCATGCTTTGCAGTCACATAATTGGATAAAAGCTGACCAGAGAAGATGTTTGATTTGGTCAAAAAGGTTTTAAATGTGTATTAAAGGAGAGGAGAGAAGTGGGGTAAGGTTTAGGGTGGGAAAGTATGGATTAAGGCCCAGACAGCTGAAGTACAGCCATCAATGTGGAACAATAAGTCTGGGGTATACGCAAGAGATTAGAGTCAGAGGATGCAAAATTCTCTGAGTTGGAGAAGAATACAGCAACAAAGAGGGGGCAATACCATGGAGCATGGACAGAGTTTCGATAAATCCTTTACAACAATAAGGTATACTTACAGAGCAGTTTTTACATGGCAAATGTCTCAAAACACTTTTTACAGCGTCTCGGGGCGCACCGTGCAGGAAGCAAAGGAGCTGTTGGGGGAGGCATTCAAAAGCATGGTCAAGTGTGCAGATATAGCACAGGGCCACTCTTTGTTCACATTGATAGTTGTACTTCAGCTGCTTGGCCCTTAAACTCCATCTTTACTTTCCTCCCTAAACCTCACTCTACTTATCTCCCCTCCATAAGGCATGTCTTAAAATTATCTATTTGACTTGGTCAAACATCTCCTTCTGTGATCAACTTTTATCCCATTATGCTCCTGTTTAAGCACCTTGTTATATTTTGCTATTTGGGAGCTGCTGCGTAAATACAAGGTCTTGCTGTTGAATGCACTGCTGTGGAGCTGCTCCAGTTGATTTACAATTGGGAGAAAATTTGACGGTGCAGTGAAAATGGCGCTGAGGCTTTCAATGTGTGTGGCAGGTGGGGGTTGCAGAGGGAATTACGTAATGACAATACATGGCAGTGCAAAGAGGAAGGGGTGTGCTAAGCATAGTCTGGTTTTTCGTTCATTCACACTCATGTCTGTCCATGACAATAAATTTGATCAAAAAGTAAAAATCCTGTTCTAAGTTCAAACTATAAGAATTTTAGAAATGAGGGGCACAAATGGATACTTCCTATTTCATAATGAGTTAAATGTAATTGCCTCATGCTTGCCCCAGAGCATCTAATAGGTGCCGTTGTTGCAGTATATTTGATGTTGATGAACTCTTTTAAAACATCAAAGATTTTCTTGTAAAAGCTGGACTTTGGGAAATTTCTGCTCGTGTTGCATCATGTTATTACAAAGCCAGAACCACAGCAACACCCTTTGCTGCAGTTTAATATGTCCCACGGGCTTCCACCAGCACTTAGCATTTCTGTGTCTCAAGCTCCCCTGCTTAGATTCAGACACTGTACAGAAAAAAATGCATTAAATCTGACGTAAAAACAGAAAAATACTGGCAGTGCACCGCAAGACCATCCACTTTTGAAATGGGGAAGGACAAATTAGCATTTCAGACAAAGACTTGCTTTGAATTTAATTTATCTAAATTCAGTAATTGGGAAGCGAATCACCATGTGTTTTAACGTAGCAAGTTTGGAAATATTGTTACATCAGCAAAGCTTGATCAGCCACTGCCATGCAATAGAAGGATTGATCAGTTAGACGCTGTCATTGTTCCTGTTGCTTATACTGAGGAGTAAACTTCTATAATTTCAAATAGAAACACAGAAGAGCTCCAAAGAAAGATCAGTTTAGACAGCATATGGAGAGAGAAATGAGGAGTTAATCTTTCCATTAATCACCTTTTGATAGAACCAATGTTATCAACTCCTCCACCTGCTCCCCCATCAATCCTGACACGAACTCATTCTCAATTCTCGTCCCATCTCCTAACTCCTCCAATTAATAAGACCCTCAGTAGCAGCCGTTGATGAGATCCAGGGAAAAGATGGGGTGATAACTCTTATTAAAATTAATGCGATTTGACCTAGTTCTGACTTTTGATGCCAGGCCAGCAGTTAAGTGCCCATTTAACTTCATGTGAGCATACTGCAACAGGAAGCTTAAATGTCTAATCGGTGGGAATCCCCAATTAAAGAAGCCTGGGAAGAATTTAAGAATCCAAGAAGCTTGGTAACCCTAGACTTTCAGCATCCACAACATTTTTTTCTTCAGTAGTCTAAGCAAATCTGGGCAAAAGAAAACCTGAAAAGTAGGTTAAATGCTCAACATCATGGAACTGTACTAAAAGAAATTTATAGTAGAACAGAGACATTGGCCCATGTGGCTGTGATCATACACTCATGAATCATACAAAACAAGAGAGACCCAATTATTATAGTTGAACATGTTTCTGTTTCTCACAGTTTTCATTTTCAAAGTTTGAATGGCAAAATTTTGACTCTTCCAATCCACTAAAGCCATCTCATACCTTGTCTGTTACCCCTGACAGTTAAAAGATGTTTCCGAAAGCACCATATGATGAAGAGTTGCCTCAGTCAAGAGCAATGCTGAAATTATGTAATACCGAAACATGAGCCAGCAATGTTTCTGCAACCAATTCAAATAACTGGTGGAATGCACTAAGACCAGCTTCCCCAATCTTTGATTGGGGTCAATCTTTGATTCAAAAGCTGATTGGTTAGACCAAGGATTTTCTTGCATTAGAATTCTTTCTTCTCAGAGTCTAGGTGTTTGCTTTGTGTTTTCCATTCATGTATTGGACATTGTGTAGCTTTGGAACAATGACAAATTCATTTTATAACCATCATTTGACAAACTCAGAGTTTCCACCTCTGCTTCACTTTATTACTGGAGGTTTCTTCAGTTTTCAACCAATTTGTATTTAGAGTGAATTGGTGATTTATTGGAATGTATGACTTCTTCAACTTCATTTTATGTGGTTTTGCATACTTAGGGGGCAATTTCAAAGGGATGATGTGTGAATGGACTTTGGCATTTTTATATATATCTCTGCTGTGCAACTTAGAGGGATGAGTGGATCATATTTTCTTACCCATCTGATTTTCTCTCAGTCCAAAGATGTGCAAGTTAGGTGGACTGACCATGCGAAATTGTCTGTAATGCCCAGGGATATTTAAGCTAGGTGGATTAGCCATGGTACATGTGGAACGGGGGTGGGATGCTCTTCAGAGGGTCAGTGTGGACTTGTTTGGCTGAATGGCCACTATGCGCGCTGCAGGGATTCTATAATTCTGATTTAGATCAGGCTGCCAAAGTAATGCTTTAATTTCAAAATCATTCCTCGGGCAATGGCTGGAGTGTGAACGTACTTTAACAGTAGCAAACTCTCCTTAACCAAACAATAGAAATTTGATCCCAAATTGGTGAGTTTTTTTTTGAGGTGAATTGTCAACCACATGTGGACATTTGCACAGTCATTGTGCCCCATTTACAACAAAAAGCAAACCAAATGAATGACAAATTAATCTGTTTTTGTTCATAGTTGAGGGAAGAATATTGATCAGCACACTTAGGACTTGCTTCTTTCAGTAGTGCCTCACAATCTGATGAAGGGTTTAGGCCCAAAACGTCAAGTTTTCCTGCTCCTGTGATGCTGCTTGACCTGCTGTGTTCATCCAGCCCCATGCTTATTTTAAATAAGTTGTTTTTTTCTCATTTTACTTTGAATGCCTGTGTTTCTTATTGTTTGATCAACAGTCCTGAATTGCTCAGTCAAGGGCTGAAAGTTGGATTTTAATACCCTCCCCCAGAGTGAGCTTGTGCTCAGGGTACAATTAATGATGTGAGACTGGGCGTCGGGAACTCTGCTGCATTTTAACCTCCTTCCCTGATTAAGTTCGTAGAGTGAAGGTTCATGAAGGCTTCCTGCTCCACTGCCAGTTGAGGCCCTTAAGTGAGCTGTAACTGCGGACTTCAGGGCCTCATCCCAATGTGGCTGGCATTCACCCAGTGATGGGCAGGGGACTCACCTTGTGGAAATCCTGTGGAACAAATTTTGTGGGAGAACCTCACCACCTTTTGGTTGGGGTCCCTCATTCACAGGCACTCAGTGTCTGATCGAGTAACTCACTGTGGGAAGTGGAGGGTGGGGTGTGATCACTGAGAGCCACCTTTCTGCCCTCATCGTTGACACTCATCCACCTTTTTTTTTTAGCTGAAATCTTTCTTTCCTGTCACTCACCTAATGACCTGATTCTTTTATCAATCCTGGACCTTGGATGAATGCACTACCAGCATTAGCTGCAGTCTTGCAGGCCAAACAGTGCACAGCTACTGGCCACTGATAGGCCAACAGCTCTTCTACTAGGATTTTCTCACTTTGGTCCTCAATCCTGAGGAAGAGTTGCTGCTGTCTAGTTAAACATCTGATTGCATAATTCACTAGCGCTTTCTGAAACACATTCACTGTTTTATAGCCAGTAGGCAAGACCCTCCATTGTCTAGAGATAAAATCAGTCAGAAGTATTTGACTTTTTCAAATTGGTGTGAGAAAGTAGTGTGCTGAGATGAAAGCTTCCCTCCTTCCACTATTGTCAAAAAATGAATTGCTGAATAGTTTTATGAATCAATAATGCTGTTCAACAGTTCCAGATTTAATCATGGTGCCAGTCCTAAGTATTTTAATTACCTGAACTGGAGCTTTTATAAAACATCAAGGGAATTAAGATTCACAATGAAGTTAAATACCAGCCGTGAATTAAGAGGAATTCTCTACAAATTTTTGGTTAACCTTTAGCCTGAAGATAGGTGTGAAAAATGGACCATATAGTGCAGTTTGTGCACAGTTATCAAGTTAAATTCCCAGTAGATCTTCTACATCTCTCTTCCCTCATCTTGAAGATGCCGTTTTGAAGCTGAGTTTAGTTGCTGTTCCACCTGCTCTCAGTATTTGTAGAGGATGGTAAAGCATTTATTTCCCATGTTGTTTTCCTTAGGTGGTGGTGCACTTTTCTCAACTTGCTGAAGTCCCAAGATTTTGTAGCATAGGAATTGATTTGACATTTTGGAACCACACAGCCTGGTATTGTTCAATCATAGTAAAACTCGGTTGACCAATGAAGGTGGCAATAGAGAAGTTCCTGTTAGACAGGAGCACCAAAAGATTATTGGGAACAGATAGGAGTGTAGAATTCAGAATACAAGCAACCTTATTGTTCTTACTGAAAGAAGGAGCAAGTTGAAGGCCCAGATGGCCTACCTCTGCATATAATTTATTTGACTGAGCTTTTGAAACAATTTCCCTGGTATTTTAATATTATTTTGTTATCACCTTATCTCCATCTTACCTGAACTCCCTCATTGAGGTTTTGTCCTTGCCCTCTGGAGCTCGTGCAACGCCATATGCGACTCTAAAGTCAGCAATGATTTGGCCAAGCATCAGATCTGATCCCCATCCTATCTGACCTGCATTTTCTCAATTGCCTACACTCATCAGATGAAGACCAGGAGCTAGATTTCAAAAGCAGAATGGTATCAGGTGGATGGGTCTGCAATACTGTGTCACCAGCTTCAGTACCATGATGTCAACACCAGAACCTTTTTGGATAAGTTGGACTTGGATTGGTTTGGTTGCCCTCCTTGTGTATTGGTTGTCAGTTGAGGCTATTTAGGGCTAACGGTGCTTTCTAGAGATATTGGATCCCAGGCCACGGTCAGGTCACTATGAGGGATTCACACCAGAGTACACTTGGGAGGTTGAGCTTTATTGTATATGAGACCCCAACCCCTACCCACCATGACCACCAGTTAAGAAAAACCTGACCACCTCTTCAGAGAGATGCTCCTGTTGAGGTTTCCTCAGCATTTCTCATGTTCTTTCTTTCTCTCTCGGTTTCTTCGTTCTTTTTTCTGTCTTGTGAAGAGAAGAGCAAGATGGCTGCTCCCAGCTTGACCAATGAAGCTGCGAGTGTCAGTGTCATTGCTCCTTCAGGATGGGGAGCCAGCCCACTGTCCTTAATTGGTCAGCAAGCCTGATCCTTGCCATTAAGTAGCCTGGCCCTTTAACAATCCAAGTAGATGTATCTGGAATTTTGTGGGGTATGGACCTGGAACTGGTCCTAGTATGCTCCCAACTGAAGATGTGGACCCAGGAGTGGGAATCCAGCCTGATCATTATATCGCATAGCCCAGAATTGATTGTAGAGTTCTAACATCAAATGCGGTTGGGATAACATAACATTGTCCAGACCAAGCAACAAAACATGGAGCCACCCCATTATTGTCAATCATGTTTCCTTTCTTAAAACATGACAAATAGGTAGCTGGTGGAAATGTCAACCTGCAGCGAATTGAGCCAGTGAGAAATCCTATGGTAAATTATACATGTGAGATACAGCAACAACTTTCACTCGTAGAGTGCCATTAACATCCTAAAATACCCCAGAGGGGCATAATTGAATTAAATAAATTGACACCAATCCAAATTAGGAGACTTTGGGACGAGCACTTGTTCAAAGTCATCTGAAAAGAAAGCGTGGTGGAGTGGTTTAGGGGGGCATTTCAGAGCTTACGGCCTAGCATGCTGAAAAACTGGTTCTACTGGAGATAATAAAGGCATGTGAGGATTCTCAGACCAAATGTGCTGAAACATGTATTGGAACAGGCGATAATATGGAGGTAGAAGTAGGTTACCTTGGAGAGCGTCGGAAACTCAGTTGAGAGACAGTACGAGAACTTGCAAACAGTTTGATGCAGCCTGAAGTTGTGCCCAGGGAGGGAAGTGGAGTTGGTAACTGTAGAATGGAGCTTCTGGCAAGGAATTAAGATGGTGGCTTTGGTTAACTGGAGGAAGTTTCTGGATATGCAGTATCAAATGTTGGACAAGCAGCATCACAGGGGCAGTGAAGGGAACAGGAAAGGTTATGAATTTTGTAGCTTTCTTTAGTCTGAAATGACAGCTACGGACGATCTGAAATGTACTGACAAACATCGAGACGTGATTAAAATCAATAGATGACAGGTAGATACAATGGCCCAGCCTAGCCCTCTTGTCTTCATGTTTCTACTTGTTCTTCTTTTGCTCCAGGTCGTGATCCGCGGGGAGCAAGAAGCACCAGACACACAAGAGTTGATACAGTGCGTCAATAACCACTTTGTACACAACAAGGTAGGAAATGAATATGCACTTGTGGAAAAGGGATTCAAGAGCTGGGGATGTAAATACTGGAGGTGGGAAAGGGTACCTCAAAATCTTTCATTATCTCTCCCAGACAATGCACATTTTTGTCCAAGGTTGAAGCGATGGTTTCTCAGTAACAATTGGCAGTTTGAGACTAAATGATAACTTTATGAAATGTTTTAGGCAAAATACCGGCAGAGATTGCTATCTCTTCTTCAGGAATGATTAGTATCTTGTCTGTGAAATCCAAACCTGCCAGTGTGCGATGTTTCGTAGTTTCCATGTGTGATGGGACGCTTTAGAAAAGGCAACACTTCTGCAGAAAGCATGTTCCTACACAAACGCATGCTGCAGTTTATTCAAGAACAACTCAATGCCAGACATCTTTTTTTAATGTTATATTGCCAAGACAACGTGTAACTTCCTCATGTAGTTTCACCAGAACATGCTTTAGTCTGTATCATATCCAGCTTTAGGACTTGTGATAATGTAGTATCCATTAAATCCCTTGCTCTGCCCATTCCACTGTGAGCTTTGCTTGGAGTTCTTCTGCTTAGGCCTCACCTGGGACGTTGTATGTCCAGTTTGGGCACCGTACTTTAGGAAAGTTTCAGAATTTCTGAAAAATCTTCGATATTTTATCCCCTGATGCTACCCCTCCTGCAGTTTAACATTATCTGCAAGGTTGACCAATTTATTTTGTGATCCAGATTATTTATGTAGAACAAACCGTATAGACACCCTGATTTTCAGGCGTTCCACTCAGCACATCATCCTGGTCAGATGGTTATTTCATATCTCTGCGGCAGGTGGGACTTGAACTCGGGCTTTCCAGCCCAGATTCAGGGACAGTACCACTACACTACAAGAGCTCTCACCCAGCCGAGTTTCACTCCACTAACACGACCACGTTGCCTGTTTCCTACAGCCATTTCTTCATCCTCTTTCAACTTTTACTAACGATAACTAAAGCCTTAGAACACCACACGGCACAAATACAAAAGTAAAATATTACAAATGCTGAAAATCTGAAAGAAAAGAGAAGTTGCTGGAAATACACAGCAGGGTCAGCTGTCACCTATGGAGATAGAGGAGGAATTAATGTTTCAGGTTGATGACCTTCCAACAGAACCTAAAACCTAACCTTGTCTTCGATTCTTTTGTACAGATTTTTATCAAGGTTTTCTGGAAATCTATGTCCACTGTATTAAAGGGCTTTGAAATAGTCACTTGGGATGCAATTTCCTTAAAGTATTGAGCCCTCCCTTCTGAAATTATGCTGGAGGCTAGTTCCTTGTTACTTTTGTATTTTGTTCTTAATAACAGATTCAATCGTTTTATCCGTTCTTGATGCTTGTTGTTATCCATGTTTGTGTTGTTATCTTTCTTGACCATTGGTACTGTATTCATATTAAAAAAAAACCTTGGTTTAGACTCAGTTGCAAGATAGTACTTTGTCCAGCTCTGGTCTCTTGCAAAGGTAGGTAAGGCTGAAGCTTTATGAAGAGTGCAAAGGATTAATTCCCAGTTTAAAATACCTTCGTGACCAGATCGGCTTAAGGAGCATAAGCATTTATAGTTTAGAAAGAGCAGACTTAGAGGTAATCTCCTTTAGATTCATAAAATAAATAAGGGAACTAGATTGTGTTTGTTTCAACTGGAATGGCGAGGAGGCTCTCTTTACCTAGTTATTTGAGACCCAGTGTGTGCCAGTGTTGGGAATGATGGACATCTGCAACATGATGCAGACTTACATGATGGGCACTGATTTGTTTAACTCTTTCAAGTGAGAGTTCCACGCATTTCTGGTTAGGTTGTAACTAATCCAGAATGATATACTTGGTAACATAAATTGGGGTTAATGTGACCTGGATTAGTTTTGATTGCTTAGGTATGTGGCAGTGGAAATAGCCAGCTTTCTTCCTTAATATCCTAGGTTTTGTTAATAAAATCAGAAAATGCTAAAAGTACTCAGCATGTCAGGTAGCATTTGTGCAGAGATAAACTGTTTTGGGTCTATGACATTTCATCAGAATTATGGAAGAATTAGAGATCAGTCAAGAAAGTACACCAACACCTCTAACTCCTCAGAAGGCTGAGGAAGTTTGGCATGTACACAGTAAGACTTACCAAGTTATAGATGGACCATAGAAAGCATCCTATCCGGATGTGTCACAGCTTGGTATGGCAACTGCTTTGCCCAAGACTGCAAGAAATGACGAGAGAATTGTGAACCACAGCCCTGTCCATCAGGAAAATCAGCTTTCCTTCATTTGAATCTGTATTAACTTCCCATTGCCAATATAATCAAACGTCCCTCCCACCCCAGTTATACTCTCTTCCACCCTCTTCCATCAGACAGAAGATACAAGAGTTTGAAAATAATTACCAACAGATTTAAGACCAGCTTCTTCCCTGCTGTTATCAGACTTATAAATAGACCCCTCATATATTAGAATTGATCTTTCCCTGCACCTTCTCTGTAGCTGTAATTATACATTCTGCATTCTGTTCTATTACCCTGATGTATTTGTCTGATTACTATGCAAAACAATACTTTTCACTCCATCTCAGTACACGTGACAATAATAATAAATCAAGTCAAATCAAAATAGGTTTTGAGTAGATTGGGTGGGACAAGAAGAAAAGGGGAGTCTGTGACAAAGTGAATGATAGGAGAGATTGAATGACAGAACAGTTAGTTCTCCATGGCAAAAGGGAATGGAGAAGGAGCGAGAAAGAGACAAAAGACACAATCTTACAGAGACCTGAATGACATTTGTTGCAAGATCACGTGAGAAATATGCCAAAGTCCATCTCGATGTTGGGAGCAACTCCCTGCATCATAAATGCATCTGCTGAGTGATGTGATGAGTTTCTGACTAAGCAGCGGTGAGTTGCCAATTAAGAACATTGTAGCTCTTTAAATATCTTATTAACATCATAACTCACTTCAATAATATTCATAGGAACAGAGTAGGCCATTCAATCCATCAAGCCAGTCACAGTCATACAGCATGAAAACAGACCCTTCTGTCCAACCAGTCCACGCTGACCATAATCCCGAACTAAACCACTCCCAATGCTAGTACTTGGTCCGTATCCAGTGTTGTGCCTCCAGCTTGCATTTGAGTTTCATTGAAATGTTGCAGCAGGCCCAGAATGGAAATGTTTGCATGGGAGCAAGAGGATTTATTGATATGGCAAGCAATTGGAAGGCTAGAGTTCGTCATTCTTATGGACAGTGCACAGGTGTTCCGCAAGACAGTTATCTAGTCTGTGTTTGGTCTCACCAATGTGAAGGTGATCTCATTGTGAGCATAACATACAATAGACTAGATTGAAAGCAGCTGAAGTAAAATCACTGCCTTCTCACCATTTGTTCCACTTGTTCCGGCTCCACTTCTGTCAACAGCATTAAAAAAATGCACTGTTTTTTTAGCATCCATAGTATGTTGCTTGTATTAAACAGGAGAAGCTGTTTGAAGTTTTGGACAGAGAGAAAAGGTACTGCAGATGCTGGAGAATCCGAGATAACAAGCATGGGGCTGGATGAACACAGCAGGTCAAGCAGCATCATAGGAGCAGGAAAACTTGACGTTTCGGGCCCAGACCCTTCTTCAGAAATGGGGGAGGGGAAGAGGGTTCTGAAATAAATAGGGAGAGAGGGGGAGGCGGATAGAGGATGGATAGAGGAGAGGATAGGTGGATCAGGCAGATCTGCACTGCACATCTGCCAATGTGGTATACTGCATCCGCTGTACCCGTTGTGGCTACCTCTACATCGGGGAAACCAAGCGGAGGCTTGGGGACCGCTTTGTAGAACACCTGCGCTCAGTTCGCAACAAACAACTGCACCTCCCAGTCGCGAACCATTTCAACTCCCCCTCCCACTCCTCGGATGACATGTCCATCCTGGGCCTCCTGCAATGCCACAGTGATGCCACCCGAAGGCTGCAGGAACAGCAAATCATATTCAGCCTGGGAACCCTGCAGCCTGATGGCATCAATGTGGATTTCGCAAGCTTCAAAATCTCCCCTCCCCCAACCGCATCCCAAAACCAGCCCAGCTCATCTCCACCTCCCTAACCTGTTTTTCCTCTCACCTATCCCCTCCTCCCACCTCAAGCCACACCCCCATCTCCTATCTACTAACATCATTCCGCCCCCTTAACCTGTCTGTCCTCCCTGGACTGACCTATCTCCTCCCTACCCCCCTACCTACACTCACCTTTACTGGCTCCATCCCTGCCTCTTCGACTTGTCTGCCTCCTCTCCACCTATCCTCTCCTCTATCCATCCTCTATCTGCCTCCCCCTCTCTCCCTATTTATTTCAGAACCCTCTTCCCCTCCCCCATTTCTGATGAAGGGTCTAGGCCCGAAACGTCAAGTTTTCCTGCTCCTATGATGCTGCTTGACCTGCTGTGTTCATCCAGCCCCATGCTTGAAGTTTTGGACAGTCTGTCCTCTGGTCTCCTCTTGTTGCTTTTTACAACTTTGTTCTGTGCCATAGAACACCACATACCTAGATAAAATCCAGGTAATGTTTCTCTAACAAAGTACTGTGGCACTGATGGGGAGATGCCATAATGCCATGTCAGCCATGGTCCAGTTGATGGTACTCTCATCTGAGTCACAAGTCCTGGGTTCAAGTTGCACTCCAAGATCTGAGTACAAACATCAAGGCTTCCACTCCATTGTGGAACTGAAGGAGTGCTGCACTGTGGAGATATGTTTTGTCCAGGTGAGATGTTAAACTATGGCCCTATCTGGATGCAAAGATCCCTTGTGCTAGTTCAGAGGATTATTTGTGTCCTGGCCAGTATTGATCTCTCAATCAGTGTCACAAAAGACTGATTATCTGGTCATAACCATATTGCTTTTTGTGGTAGCTTGCTGTGCGTAAATTGACTGTTGCATTTGACCACTGTAGTGATTCCAGCTGACAGTAATACTGGGCAAGTCAGATCCCAGAGTGAGACCTGACTTGATAGACCATAAGTTTTGTTTGATTTCCATGGTTTAAAATCAATCACTGAACATGTTGACAAGAGGCTGCCAATGTACTTTAAATGAAACAACATCAAATATATTACATAAGGACGAATTTAAAAACAAGTACAGCAAACAGTGTTTTAGCTGGCACCTTATCAACTGGCATTCTGCATAAACTGGCAAAAATTATGTACTTCCAATAACGCAATCTACCACAATGTCTGAGTATTTATGCTGTAACTAAAGTATAACAGTGATGTGAATACCACTGCGTTACATTCCTATTACTTACTGCGTGTTTTTAAATTGATTTTAGGAGGTGGGTTGATGTTTTTACATAGATTTTTTTGAAGGGTGTTGATATTTCGAAGGTTTGCTTGGTCAGGTTACTCCAGTTATGTGTATCTCTTGTCTAAAATGCACGCTCCTGGTCCCATAGGTGCCTGTTAAGAAAATGTTTGCTGTATTTGAATGCTCTCATTACTAACATCAAAAAGATTAATCCCTTTTACCCTAGCAGTAACATTATAGACAATTCTCATGATCCCAATTGATGTTATTACTAGATCAATCAGGTTGTAGTCTGAAATTTGACCCAATAGATTTTTTTTGGTTTTTACAAGGTGGTCTTTCATTGAAACATAAGCAATGCTACAAATCTGGTTTTAACAAAGAAACAAAGTTTGTTGTGCAAAAGCAATGAAGATAAAATAGAATAAACTAAACCACTTACAGATAACATAAACTCAAAGAATTAAAAATATATGATAAACAACACTCTATCACAGCACTCACACCTGCTAATGTCTCTTTCACATCTGTTGGGCTTAATCTAAATGTGGCTTCAATTCCCCATTTTGAGAATCACTGACCTCTTCTCTGATTAGTTATCTAACTGAGCTTTGACTTTCTCAGCTTCACATAACCCCTCCAGGGATTTAACCTTCTGGTCTGGAAATTTAAAACCGAAGTTCTTACGTAGTGGAACCTCTTAACCAACTGAAAATGACCTCTTTTCTCAGGAATGTCTGCAATACACATCCAGCTTCTGCCAAAACTTCTGCAGACTACCCAAAGTGAACTTGAAGTGCTTTTTCCACATTATGGGTGTTTCCTTCAAACCCAAAGAAACAAGTCCAGATTTTTCCATCTGAAAACCTAATGAACTATATGGCTTACATTGTTCACTTATAAACTCTCCTGATGAAAACAAATTCCTGTCTCTTCCAGGAAGTCTCTCTAATACTGTGTTTCAAAAGAAATCACCATGGCTATAGAAAAACTTACTGGGCACAAAATGTATATACCATGAGTTCAAAATTCAAAGATCTAAAAGTAAATGGTATTACAATATATATAAATCACACCTTGCATCACACACTCAAATTTCGGTAAAGTCATCCCTATCTCCACAGGGATGCTATTTGCTTACCTAGCACAGCTGTAATTAATTTATCTCGGTAAAGTTCTGCTGTGCATTCACTCAATGCTATTTTCTTTAATTAAAGCCTGTCTCCAAGACTGTTTAAGCAAACTACTAACTCATCTCACTTTTACGTAACGTGAGTTTATTAAACTTGTGTCTTCAGCTTTGTAGCATGTCATCCCCTCTGGTCTTGATGGTCTTCTGCTTCTGGAGCTTTTACCAGGAATCTCTATGATTTGCAGGGTCTTCTGTAGTCCTGACTGTTGGCTGTTTAGCTTAAAACACATGACTTCTCAAATTCTGTTTTGAGCTCACTGATCAAACTTAAAAGGAAACTCGGACTTCCACAGAATCGAAAGCTTAAAACCCTTTTCTCCTCCACTTCACAATCCAAGTACCCAAATCACAATAAAATAATAAATCTTCTTCAAATTCATTCACTGTGAAGTGCTTTGAGGTGTATGATGGTTTTAGAAATTACTATATACGTCCAAGTTCTTTCTACATTCACTTGAACCTGTTATTCTTAATTTGTCGTGTCTGTTTACAAGTACCTGACACATTATTGATTCTTCCCATGCCACTTTGCATCACTTTGTGCTTGGATTTGGGTCCATGTGCACCAGCTAATCCACATCCTTCTCTTATTTCTAATTTTGTACATGCACGTTTTCAAGGGAGCTTGCTGGGCAGTGCCCTCTGTGGTCGGAGCTTTTCTAGCACTGCCTAAGTTGAGGTCAGCTTAACAGTTCAACAGAGACATAGACTCCATCTTTCTGTTACTCACCGAATAAGTTTAACAAGCTTTGAGGCAGGCTCACATTTTTTAAAATTAGTTTTTTAACAATGACAACTCCAGCAATAATAAATCTGTCAGCTGCATAAGTATAACCAAGTGAAAATAAATCAAAATGAAAATTACACCAACACCTGAGATTGCCAGCTTGGTTCTCCTGTTGTAATGTGAGCTGGTCATAAATATCAAATGGATTTCAACCAGCTTTGCTGCTAACCAGAGACTGTACAGTCTGCGTTAGTCTCACTTGTTGGAAAATATAGCTTTGTTCAGCTGGATTGTCTCAGCATGCCAGATGGTAGATTTCATTCATTAGAAAAAGCTGAGATTATTTTGAGAAAATGAACTAATGTTGATGTATAGGAGGAGTAGACCATTCAGCCATTCGAGTTTGGTCTGCCATTTATTTAGATCATGGCTAATCCATATCTCCCCAACTTTCTCTCTGCCTTTCCCTAACCAAGTCTTTGCATTTGCAAATGATCCCCAGACCTTTGTGGGAGATTTACAGATTTCCACAACCCTTTGGATGAAGAACTGCTTCCTGATTTTGCCTGTGAACGATCTAGCATTAATTTTAAGATTATGTCCCTTGTTCTGCATTCGTCCAACAGGCAAAATAGATTCTCTCCATGTATCCTAATGAATCCATTTAAACACATAATCAGATCACCCCATGATATTCTTTTATATCTGATAGACTAGCCTTGAATGCCTTGAAACTTGAACAGTATCTTTCTGACGAATTCATGCTGCACATCTGTGGGACATCTCGAAGTCCTTCACAGCCAATTTGCTATGTTCTGAAGTTGAGTTGCCTTATGGACAAATGAGGCAGCCAATTTGTTGACAGTGAGGCCCCAGCAGGACTGCTCCTCACCCTTCTTTAAGCACCCTAGAAGGATTGTTTGCACATACTTATGAATGGCTGAGGCTGCATTCAGTTGATTGAAAACTCCATTTCTGGCTCAGGAAGCATGTGTAGTCTGCTGCATGGTGTTGAATCAAGAAGGTTTCAGGATCAAACCCAGGCTTGAGATTCTTGATCTTAAGCTGCCAAGTGAGGGGAGTGAGAGATGAGTCTTAAGGGGCTGATGTTGGGAGCTGGTATGCTGCAGTATAGAGAAATTCTAACTGGCCATTTACTGCACTCACTCCTTTGCATTCCGTTCTGGCTCAGAACTGCACTACAAACATAGCCCCTCTGTGAACTGACGTAAGTCCTGGGCAAAATTAAACATAGTGTGGACTTTGGAAGGCACAAAATTAGGCTTCCCTGAGTTTATGGGATGGTCTGGCATGAGATGCTCTGTCAATCAAATTAATTTTTATTTTTATTCTTCTATGAAAGCTGTTGGTCGTTTTTATTTATTTTACAAAGACTCCAGGCGTGAAATCACATCACATTATTTCAGCAAAGATTTTTGGTTTTCTTCAAATTTTAATACAATTTAAATGTACTCTAATGCATCTCAGCACTTACTGCTGGTCACTGGCCAACTTACCTTTGCAGGACTGAGCCCTATATTTAATAATTTAATATCATTAATTAGTTAAAGCATATTTATTGAAGATAATTATTGCATGGCATTTGTATGACATCAATATTACTTGCCACATGTCAGCCCAAGCCTGGATATTGTCTACATCTGTTGCATTTGAACGTGGACTGCATGCATCTGACTGTGAAAACTAAAAGAACAGAGTTTTTTGGGTATTTTAAAGCCTTTCAATGAATGATTTCCAGGAGGTATTGTTTTGTTACCCCACTTGGGACTTGGTGACCCTTACCAATTCATGATTTTTCTGAGGTGCCTTGAGCCATCTGTCCTAATTAATCATGACTAATTCCACAGAAATTGCATTCTGCTTCCATTCCGGCGCACAGAGATATATGAAAATCCAGGGCCTGAGTTTGTACTTGTTCTTGGAGATCAGCCATCTCAGCTACAAAACACCCCTGCATGAGTCCATCAGGGTAGTGTCCCAGGCTCAATCATCTTCAGCTGTTTGGTCAGAAGGTGGGAATGTTGGTCGACAATTGTGTAGTGTTCAACACTGTTCGCAACTCTGTCAGATACTGAAGCAGTACATGTTCAAATGAACAAGATCTGGATAATATCCAGGCTTGGGCTGACTTGTGGCAAGTAACATTCATGCCTAACAAATGCTAAGCAATAATTATCTCCAGTAAGAGATAATCTAGCCATCTCCCCTTAACATTCAGGGGTTTTAACATCACTGACTCCTCCTACTATCAATATCTTTGGGGTGACAATTGACCAGATGCTCAACTGGAATCACCACATAAACACAGTGGCTATAAGAGCGGGCCAGATATGGCGGCAAATAACTCCCCTCTAAACTCACTTGCATTTACAAGGCACAAGTCAGGAGTGTGATAGAATGCTTCCCGCTTGCCTGGATGGGTGCAGCTCCAACAACACTCAAGAAGGTTTGACACCGTCCAGGACAAAGCAGCCGCTCCTTTCACCATTGGTACTCAGTAGCAGCACTGTGTAAATTCTGCAAGATGCACTGCAGAAATTCACCACTGATCCTTAGACAGTACGTTCCAATCCTATGACCATCCCAATTTAAAAGGACAAGGGCGGCAGATACATGGGAACGCCACCACCTAATAGTTTCCCTCTGAGCCACTTCCAATATTGACTTGGAAGTATATTGCCGTTCCTTCACTGTCACTGGGTGAAAATCCAGGAATTCCCTTCCTAATGTCATAGTGGGTCAACCTATTAGCACACGGACTGCAGCGGTTCAAGAAGGCAGCTCACCACCACCTCCTTCTGAAGGGCAGTTAGGGCTGGGCAACAAATGCCAGTCAGCCAGTGATATATACATCCCATGAGTGATTTCAAAAAAAAGCTTCAGGGGAGGAGGGGATAAAATTGGGTAAAGCAGAACAGGTAAGAATAATGCTGCTCTTTAAGAACAATAGCCTGCTCTCCATCTCTGAATTCACTTGTCCAGCGAAGTTAGTACAGGTGCAGGCATGACATTGCCTCATTTATCAGTGCGACCTATTTACTTACTGAGCCACAACCATTAATCTGTGAACACGACAAATATAAAATAAAATGTCGTGTGTTATTAGCAGGTAAATGACTGATTAGCTAGTTTTCTGTGTTTTAGTATAATTTTGGGGCTGTTATGTGGATATCCATATTTAAAAGCTGGATACAGAAGCATTTATTAACTATATGTTATCCACTTGGTCAAATTTGATCTTTACATGAAGGAGTGTGTATATGTTTTACAAGATTTTATATGTTTCTTATGGTTTCCAATTTATAGTCTGTTGTGAAGTCTTGTCTGATCAGAAAACTGCTCATTCTTTGCAATGGTAGACAGCAAAAGTCAGAGAATATTCAGCTGGGTGAAGGGTCCCCTATGAGTCCAATCTTGTTCAGACTTCCATCCATATCAGTGCAGAGGTTAAGTGCTTAGTGATCTGCAGTGGGAGCCCTGGCTGACATTAATTTTTTTTCTATAGCTTGTGAACACCAATATCAGTTATAAAAGCCCAATGAGAGAGGCTGACAGCACCAAGTAAGATCGGATTTGAGAGTTTGTTTATCTATCTGTCTCTTTATTCAGTGGATAGAGCTCACTTTTCCACTGAGCCTAAAGGTGGTGATTTTCTGTTCCTTTCTTATATTAGGGCACATGACTTACATGTGCACTTTAACAGAGCACTAAGGGATTGTTGTATTGATGGAACGCTGCTTTGGTTAGAATGTTAACCTGAGAGTCTTCCTGCCTGTTCAGGTGGCTGTTAATACTCCCATGAAAAGCCACATTTTGTGTGGACATGTAGGATGGCATTACCTCATTGGAGATAGAGGTAGCAGTAATGCTGCAGAAAAACACAGAGGTTCTGGCCAATTGGATCAAGACTGGAAGTAAATGTGGAAGAGCCCATTGCCTCAGGCTCTTCCCCTCCCTTCCTGATGAATGGGTAGCAGTGATTAGCTGTGGGTAACTGTGCTGGGGGAGGTGGATATTGAGTAAATAAAATTAACTGATAACCTTCAACAAGAGAGCACACCATTCCCTCAATTACATTACTCAAAGGTAGATTTCATATTATCTACAAGTTTAATGTCACATATCTATGTAATTGCACTTCATCCAGACGTGTCTCGATTTTTAAATTCTAATTTTTGTGTTCAAATTCTTGCACATCCTTGTTACAACCAATTTCTTCTAGCCTTCAGTGGACTTTGTGCTCCTGTAATACTGGTTTTTTGCATCAAAAAAGTCATTTCATCATAGGCAATGATACTTATGAGTACCTAGGCCCGAAGGCCTGCTATTCTCTCCATAAACCTGTCCGTCATGCGATCTATCCCCTTCCAGATGTTCTGTAAAACCTATCTCTTTGACCAAGCTTTTGTTCGCTTTCCCTGCTACCTCTTTTAGGGTTGCAGCTTCAAAATTTGATTCGAGTGGGCGAGGCTCTCTGCCTGTTTTTCACCTTCATTGGATAACGAGATTTATGAGCACGTTTTCTGTCGTTCTTTAATGAGATGCAAGTATTGCTGACAAACCCAACAGTTACTGCCTATCCCTGACTGCCTTTTAGGAGTGGTGTTGAGCCCCCCTCTTGAGCTGCTGCAGTCCACCTAGTGGAGGTACACCCACAGGGCTGCTGGGGATTTTCAGGACTTTGATCATGTGACATATGAAGGAACCGTGATTTAGTTCCAAGTCAAGATGGCATGTGGTTGGAGGGGAACTTGAAGGTGATGGTGCTACTAGGATACTGGCCTTGCCCTTCTAGTTGGGAAAGGTCACGGTTTGGAAAGAGCTGTAGAAGGAGTTACTGCCACGCAGCTTGTATATTGTACACATTCCTGGCAGTCATTTGGTGATGCATGGCGTGAATATTTAACTTGATTGCTAGGGTTGGCTAGGATGGTGTCAAGTGTTTGGAGTATTGTTGCAGCTGCACCGTTCCAGGCATGTGGAGGGTGGAAATGTTTCAAAGATGGCTTTATCATTAATATTACTTGGATAACTGAAGTTTTGAAAGATTATGCAAAAAAGAATTTATTTTAAGTTTTGCAGACATACCTGAAGTGGTTTATTTAAAAGAAATCATAGAACATGCACTGCTCTTGGAGATTTTTATTAGAAAAGCTTCCTCTCCCTGGCGACAACTGCATGCTGCAGACCTCTGCTGGGCATGGTTTCGAATAGTGACTAGGTTGAAGGAGGTGCCTTTTTTAGCTAACTATGTTGGAGGAAAGCCTGCTGTGAACAAGCCATCCAGCTGATTTCTCCTCTTCCTGTGAAGAAAGACCTCCAAATCAGTTCACAGTGAAACCTGTTTGTTTTTTGAAAGAACCTGTCAAGGTTATATTTTCTGAGCAAACTATGTCTGTGAGACTTCAGGTACAATTATGCACGATTAGTGAACCGACCACATGTGCCAGAATTTCAGAGCAATCGACTCAAGAGCATCCTATGCTTTATCCTTTTCTCTTCAAGAATAATCTATTGGCCAAAGTGTGTGTTGTCATTTTTCAGAAGCCAGTGTCTGGAGAGAAATCTGATTTTTTTTTTTCTCTTTCTGTGAGGAATGTGTGTGTATTTTGGGGATATTTAGTGGGATAAGCCATTATGCTTCTGTATTACTGACTGTGTGTTCACCAAATTATGCATCTTTATTGAATAAGTTTTGTTTCGACAATAAACGCATAATTGTGTTTATTAAGAAACCAGCTGATCTTGTTTAAAATCTTGGTATAGAATAGGTATTGTTATAACCCTATCCAGTCTTTCTAACTTTTCCATTTATGACTAACTTGTAATGTTAATTTTTAAAATTTATCAGAAATGATTGGGATTCTGTTTAAGGTTCATGATTCAGTCTAACTCCTCCCTTCACCCCCTGGCCACTGGGAATCAACTGTGGAGGCAACAGGAATCAGCAAAAATCAGGATTGTCTGCTGATTGTTCATCCCTACACTGCAGATGACCAAATCTAAGAGGGAGTCCAACCCTTTGACCTTGCACAATTACAAAAAAAAACCCAACAGGTACAGAAAGTTACAAGCTGAAGAGAAAAATGAGGGACCACAGTTATAAAGCCAAACCCTGCATCCTTGTGTGAAGAGTTGACCACTAGATCGTGAGCAATAAGGCCTAAGAAAGGATTGCTCCTGGAGAGGAGACACGCCGTGAGTGACCGCTTGGTAGGCAACCACTAAAGGATGGATAATTGTGATTAGAGCAGTAAAGGCTAAACTAGAAGCCTGTTTTCGGCAAGGTACCATATCATGAATGTACAATCAGTAGGGTACTACGAGGAGACTGCCCAGAAGAAGGAACCAACCCAACTCAGTAACTTTTGAAAAAGCTTAAGCTCTTTACTGACCAAACTGTCATAGAGCTGTCAGAGTGGTTTAACACATTCAGTGTAAAAACCGAAAGAACTGTGGATGCTGTGAATCAGGAACAAAAAGAAAGTTGCTGGAAAAGCTCAGCAGGTCTGGCAGCATCTGTGAAGAAAAAAAAACAGAGTTAACGTTTCGGGATCTGAGGAAGGGTCACCGGACCCGAAACGTTAACTCTTTTTTTCTTCACAGATGCTGCCGGACATAGTGAGCTTTTCCAGTAACTTTCTTTTTGTAACGCATTCAGAGGTTGGAACTGCTAGCCTGAGATTCAAATACTCAGTCCGGCATATGGTTTATCACCTTTCTCTCTTTCTATCTTAAACCTAATAGCTAGTCTCTAATACTAACCTTTTGTCTTATTTGTCAGTTTTAAATGCCGGCTTGGGAAAAAAAGTGGGATTTTGGGTTAATAGTCCAGGTAGTTAGTTCGTGGTTTTAAGAATTTGTATCTTTCTTTCCCCAAAATTTTGTAAAGTACTTTCATCACTAATAGATAGTGATTCCTGTTTTACATAAAACCAACAGAATGAAAAATCTTCGTGATAAGTATAGCTCAGGGCCAGATTTGGAGGAGTTATTGCAATAACTTTCTAAAACTTCCATCAGGTTACAGACCTGTGGTTCTCCACTTTGTGTTTGTTTGAGTGTTTAATTCACTGTCTGTGACTGTATTCAATCGGTCATTTTGGTAACTGGGAAAAGTACTTTTTATTTTGTTGTGAGCCATGGAGTGTGAACTAGAGTGACAGCACTCTCCTGAAGCCTCAGTTGAATCAACACAATCATACATATGAACATGTAAATTAAAAGCAGGATTAGGCCATTCAGCTCCATTAACCTGCTGTGCGATTTGACAAGATCATGGCTAATTTGATTGTGGCTGCTGAAACTCTACTTCTGTATCAACTCCCCCACCCTTTAACTCTCCAATCAAGAGCCCAGCTAACACCGCCTGAAAAAGATATTCATTGACACCTCCACTACTGTCTGGGGGAAGAGAATTCTGCAAATAAATTTTTCCCATATCTGCCTTAAATAGGATAACCCTTATTTTTAATTGCATCTCCTATTTCTGGTCTCTCCCACGAGGAAATGTCCTTTCTGCATCCACACTGTTAAGTTCAGGCACAATCTTGTGTTTTTGAATGAAAATTACATCCCATTCATCTAAACTCCTAATTGTTACAGATCCAATCTTGTCTCATAAAATAATCTCTTCCTCCCAGGTATCAGTTGTGTGAGCTTGTCTTGAACTGTTTCTAACACAGTTATATTCTTCCTCAAGTCGGGAGGCCAAAACTGCACAGTTCTCTAGATGTGGTCTCATCAATGCCCAATACAATACAATTGTAGCAAAACTTTCCTACCTTTATATTCCAATTCGTTGGAATAGAATATAGTGGTCCATTGCCTTCCTAGTCAGTTGCTGTATCTGTAATTCAGATGTTTTGTGATTCATGTACTAGGACACAAGATCCTTCTGTATCACGGAGTTTTACAGTTTTTCTCCATTGGAATAACGCTGCTGTATTCCCTCTATTCCCCATGCCATGGTTTATGTTTTCCAACATTCCATTCCATCTGCCAAAGTTTTGCTTACTCACTTAACTTATCTTACCTAACTTTTCTTCATAGATGCTGTGTCCTCCACATGATTTATTTTCCTACTTATCTTTGTTACATCAGCAAATTTAACAACCTTACATGGCCCCTTCATCCAAGTCATTGATGTAGATTGTAAATAATTGAGGCCCCAGCACTGTTGCAGTCTATAAGGTTCATTTGACCAACCTAAAAATGATGATTATCATCCTACCTCTTTGGTTGGCTAAAATGAAGCAATCAGTTATTTATGTTAATATTATTAATCCCTACACCAGGAGCAATGGTGTAGTAAGCTTTGATGTGGCACATTCTCAAATCCCTTCTGAAATCCAAGTACACTATATCTGAGATACCAGAGGACTGAAGGTCTGCTAGCATTGTCCGATTATTAAAATGGGGAGGAAGACCAAGAAATTTCAGGACAGTCAGTCTAACCTCTGTGATCATGGGTGGAGGTGCCGGTATTGGACTGGGGTGGACAATGTCAGAAATCTCAACACCAGATTGTAGTCCAACAGGTTTGTTTGAAAACTACTTGAAAACCTCCTGAGGGAACTAAAGGTTTTATCAGTGTAAAGAAAAGGTGACATTTTAGGTCAGACAATGCATATTAGGTGTGGGGCCTTGTTTAGAATCTGTGTTTTGATTTGGAGTCAGACTGATTTTGCTCCTAAAGTGGGAATAAAACACCACATTGACTGACTAACTATAAATTGTGTGCTTTTTGAACAAAATAGAATGTATCTGCAAATACAAATTCACCATAGATTTGTTTGTGTGTGTGTGTGTGTGTGTGTGTGTGTGTGTGTGTGTGTGTGTGT
>JAHRHZ010000078.1:5220923-5234565 GCA_024137785.1 Ginglymostoma cirratum
GGCCCGAAACGTCAAGCTTTGCTGCTCCTCTGATGCTGCTTGGCCTGCTGTGTTCATCCAGCTCCGCACCTTGTTATCTAGGTGGTAGAGGTTGCAGGTTTGGAAGGTGCCATCTAAGAAGTCTGGGTGAATGGCTGTAATTGTTATGATCCACTTGCAAAAGTGCACTAATTCTCAAGCACTACTACTCCTATAGTTGCCAGAAAAGTTAATGATTTCTTTAAAGAGTGTGAAGTCCCCTGTTTACCTGTCTTGGAATCACATGAACAGAAAAGACTGACCAGATTCCCGCACTTAACTACTGTTTATCATAAGTAGTGAATTCTAATCAGAAGTAAATGGTTTCAGACTATCAATATTTGGCATGACTTGTTAAAACTCTAACTCCCTTTTAGACCTCTCTGGACACACATGCAGGCAGAATTTTTAAAAAAACACTTATTTTATAGATGTCAGGGGAAACTACTGGGAACCACAGTTCAATAGCACCAGTTTACAGGGCTGACTGAGATGATCCTTTTGAATTGCCAAGACTTACCGTTCTACAGTCTCTGATCTCCATGTTTCTTTACTTCGTTGTGGGAGGCACAAGACAATTGATACACTAACTGCAGTGTTTTTGTTACTGGTGAAGGACAACAGCTTATAGCCACTGGTTGGAGAAAAAAAAGCCTGTTTTTTTTTTCAGGTATTTTTACTGCACACGGGATGGGGAAAGGGAGAGAGAGAGAGAGAGACATGACACCTGCCCTACCAGAAGTCCAAAGGCTTCTGGATATATTGTTGATACCTAGAAGCAAGTTGCACAAACTAATTAGCTACTTGTAGTCAGCGAAATCTCACTCCACACATGCACACCTCCATTGCTGTGCCATCTACAGACACCTTGCCCCACAGCTTCAGCAGAGCTGTAGTGTAAACACCACACACACAGAATTTCAGTAACTTGCATTTAGAAATGCACCAGTTCCTTCCAGAATTCCTTTGAAACAGTCCTTTTTTTTTCATTTTAGTCCATAATCAAAAATATATAAAATATGATATGACCTTTGGAAAGTGCATTTTGTAAATGGTAGACACAGTTCCCATTGTGTCATTGTTGGAGGGACGAAATGTTGAAGGTGTTAGCTGCAGTGCCATTCAAGTGGTATGCTTTGTCCTGGATGGTGTCTGCTTCTTGAGTGTTGGAGGTGTACTCATCCAGGTAAGTGGAGAATATTCCACCATGCGCCTACTTTGTAGATTGTGAACAGGCACGTGGGGGGTCAGAAGGTGGGTTGCGTGTCCCAGAATTCCTAGCTTCTGACACACTGCTTTAGCCACAATATTTATACAGCTCTAATTAATCCTGCAAGTGGAAACTTTGGCTCAGATGACCAGAGTTGTTGGAGCAGTTCAGGGTGGAATTGCACAGCAGGAGCATTTGAATCCTTGATATAGCTGCCTCTGAAACATCTGATGGCAATTTTCCTCTGTGTGCAACACTCCAATAAAGTTCTTTGTGACATAGGAAATCTTGAAGAGTTCTAACTTAATTAAGTTTAACAGTTACTCAGGGAAAGGTGCATGATTAAAATTCCACTCTAATTCCCGGATAACTATTAAACTGAGCCCCTGACTCACTACTGACCTCTTCACCCCCATCCCCGTAAACTACCACACCCTGCCATCCCTGACCCCTGACTCTTCTAACACCCCACCCGCTATGTCCGGCATCACTACCCTGCCCACAGCACCTCACATGGACCTGGCATCTAAACTGCGTCTCAAAATGACACCCCACATCCTGACAACCACCCCGACCCAAATGTTCACCATGTACAGTCTATCCTAAGCTCTCATTCGCTTAGCTGGTACCACCTGTCGTACCTCCACCATCAACCTCAACCACTGGGCACTGCACCTACTTAGCACACACTGCCCTTACCTGCCTCATCCAACAAGCATTCCAAACACCTCACCCCACTGGCACACTAGCCTTCTCACTTACCTTGCCCAGTTATCTTTTAGCAGGAGCTTGCAAAGTGGCTGGCTATGTTGCTGGACATGTAATAGTGCACACTGATGGAGGGTATAATTTCTGCAAAGATTGTCTTCATTTCTGGATTTGTGGATCCCTGGACAGATCTCATAACTGTACACCCCTGTCCAGGAATCTCTACCATAGAAATTACCTAAAGGTAAGTGGGTAATTCTTAGTCTAATTGGAGTTGGAAATCTGATTGGAATAACTGGACCACTGTCTCCATATCCACTGTACCAAAATTTTTTTTTGGGTTGAGAAGGAAGCTCAACTGATGGTTGAAGCAAATCATCGGGTTTTCTGCATCAAATGATGAACTGAAAAGGCAGGACCTTCCAACAACTTTCTCTAAATTAAAAGATAGGAGGGACAGGACATACTTTTCAAATTTCACTCTCATCGATGAAGGGATGAATTGAAATGTATGGTCTTCAGGTGTCCATCTCCTTTATTGAAGGATGAGGTGCCCAGGCTATTTTCGGTTGACTGTGTCTTTGATGGAGGATATGACGATAGGTTAATGTCTTTAGATTATAATTTTAATCTCACCTCTATTAGTACTATTCAGTCATCCTGCATGAGGATGGAGAAACAAAGAACTATTCGACTCATGATTGCTTTTTGTTTATATATCATTCAAGAACCAGCTTACTCTCCTAAAATTTTAAGCAGTTATTTCTCTCCACTACCCCCTAATCCCACATTCACCTCCTCCCTCTTCAAGATACTGACTCCAGTTGTAATAAGAGTTTTTTTAAATTTGTTCATGTGATGTGGTTGACGCTGGCTAGGCCAGATTTACTGCCAATTTCTAATTGCCTAGGGGGTGCTAAGAGTCCATCACATTGGTGTGTGTCTGGAGTCACATATAAGCTAAACTGTGTAAGGTCAACAGATTTACCTTCATTTCCTTCAGACATTAGTGAACCAGATTCTATTTCCCCCCCCAGCATTTTCACAGCCTTCATTGGCTTCTTAATTCCAGATTTTTTAAAAATTGAATTCAAATTCTACCATCTACTATGGGAGGATTCGAATCTGGGTTCCCTGAATTAATAGCCATTAGGCTATCGCCTCCCTCAGCCATTCTCTATTAACGTTAGTGGCCTTCAGCTCCAATTGCAGTGGCCATTCTTGGTCAAGGTAAATAACTGGAATGTTCTAATTACCAACCTAGATATGACCATGCTGAGGTTTTGCGTATCATAGAACTATTTAACCCTGCTCTGCTGCAGTTACTGACATCTGACATCTTCCCAATTATGTATGGCAAATTCCCCAAACACATTCTGCTTTCACAAAAAATGACAATTTAGATCTGTTTTCAGTGACTACTTAGATATAATTCTTGACCGTGAAGGAAATTATTGGACAGGTTGGGTCTTCATAGCCAAGCCCAATCTCCTCACTTGCCTCCATTTATCTTCCATCATCATTATGAACAATGGTCAGCAGTGGGAAACCAAGTTTGTTAATTTGGTTATGAGCCCAGCAGCACTGATCCGAGTTGTCACTTTTCCCGAATTAGATCAGCTTAATCAGAACATTAACAGAATCAAACCTAGGACCTATATAAGTGTCTGGTGCAGTATCGTAGCAGCTGGGAGTTTACCTGTAGAGACACTGGTTTTGCCCTGCTGTTGTGCTGCAGGAGTGTGTAGAGCCTTGATTATAGTCTTAATTTTATTAACTATGTTATAGCCTTAAAACAGATTATCTGGTTATTAACTCAGTGGTGTTTGTGGGCTCATGCTATGCAAGGATTACATATCACATTTCCTCTTAGAACAGCGACTAATTTTCAAAAGTGCTGCTTTAGCTGCCTAGGACATCCTGACATTATGAAAGACAATAAGCATGACAGTCCCTTCATTCTTTCTTAATCTGTGCATATGGAGTTTTAGTACAAAAATTGGCCAGCATTGCAGCATTCTGAATCGCACTGTTACTTGTAATGATTCTCTTGATAAGTCACAAATCATGCATAGTGAAAGAAGAAAAGATGAAATCATTGATCCCTCCTGATTGACTAACTGACTGACAAGTAAGCTGAGACTTTCAAATATTCTGCCCTGAATTGGAAGCTGACCTAAGTAGGACCATAATAAGTGACAAATCCAGCTCAGGGTTTGCTTTTCTGTTTGCTATCCAGTAATCCTTGCCTGCAAGTGGACATGATTGAAGGATTGGCCAGAGCTGTGGGGTCCTCTGTAGTTAGGGTGTTTGGAATCTTGTGTAACATAGGATGCTTTCTGCTGAAGACTATAAAATGCTTCTTAGATCTATTAATGTCCATTTCCCTTTCATCCGGCATCTTTAACCACAGTTTGCTGCTACAGTAGACCTATGTAATATAGGCTAAAAGGTGGCCTCAAATCAGTCTGGTGATACTGCAGAAGCTGTACTCTCTTATGAAACCATTCTGTGACATGGAGGGTGAGAAATTTAGGAAATAAAATCAAAGCTGTGATCATTGGATTGTTTTGCTGGTCAAATTTTAGACGTATTTGTGCACTTAACGTGGAATCACAGTGAATTCAACAAAATGGCAGCTTGAATACACAATGACACACTCCTATTTCAGCCCTTGTCCATGGCAGGGCTAGTTCTGTCTTGCTGAATGTCAGCTTTAGTTATGTTGTAATTTTGCAATTAAAGCACAGTGAATATTTGAGGAAACCAGAACCTATTCCCCAAGAGCTGACTCATGATGGTTGACATGGTAACAGTAATAGAGAAACGCACCACTTAAGCCTGGCTGATCTCAGAATGATGAGGTCTCGATGTTCAGCTTAGATTCTCAAACAATTACATACGTCACCCCTCCAGCTAAACCAAAATGACCCTTCAATTTGTTGGTCGAACAGGGAGAACAGTTCTCAACTTATGGCTCAAGGTGCTAGATAGGCAGTGCTGTGTGAATCATATTAGCACAGAACTGGAATGTCTGTGCAGTTTTGCCAAGCTAGCTGATCTGATGTGGGGTGCCACAGGTCAAAAATAAAAGCAACCAAGGCTTTTGATGCTTTGGGCCACCCATTTCTCCTTGTGTTTAGTGTATGTGAATGGATGTGAACTCTTCAACTGGCTGAATATTGGCCACTTAATCGTGATGTTGGAGAGCAGCTGGCACCCTGTAAAACTGTGCTGTCATAAATAATTAGCACATTCTGAAGGAATATAAAACATTGTCAGCACTAATGTAACCAAACACTGCCTCACAGGCCAAGCCACAAGGTTTTAAAAATTGCATTGAAATATTTGACCAGCCCTGAGGAAAATTCACGCTGCCCAGCAAGCAAGCAAACCTGTGGTCAGCTGCAAGCCCACTCTATATCATATCAGTCTCTCAGTCATTCATAACAGTAGGTTCTCAAGTCAGTTAGATCTAGTAAATCACAAAGCTACCCTTAGCTCCAGATTCTTTGTTTGATTTAGTAAGTGTGTAGATTAAAAACTAGGAGATGAAAGAGTTAAACATAATTGAGGTGTCAACTGGAGGAAGATGTATTGGATGACTCATTGTCAGTATTGACCCATCACGGTATCGAACTATCCAGACTGGGAGGCTGCCAGATACGAACCTTGGTATGAGTGAGAGATGATGGCACTCAGTCTGGGCCACAATTGACATTAAGTTGGCATCAGTTTCCTGCGTTAAAACAATTGCTTACATGAGTCGGAGACTGCACAATACCCCATCGACATTCGCTTTTCAGACTCTCATATGAGGAAATACTTCGGGAGGGTGGTTGCTGCAGAGTTAATGAGCTGGAGTCTGAGCTACGAACATTGTGATATGTCAGGAAGGGGGAAAGCTACCTGGACACCGTGTTTCAAGGCATACACACCTCTTAGATTAACCAGCTTGAATTTGGTCAGTGATCAGGGACAGGTGGGCATGACTATGAGTGAGGTAGAGAGAGGGATCCAGGAGGTAGTGCTGAAGGATCATCAGCCCTTAAGCTTGTCTAACAGGTTTGAAATTCTTGCTCCCTGTGTGAACAAGAGTGGAGTTGTAGGGTGGATGAGCAAACTGACCATAGCACTGTGGTACAGGGAGCTGTTCAAGAGGGAGAAAGCAGAGAGAAATGTAATTGTAATTGGATACAGTATCATCAGGGAAATATAGTTGATCTGGCCACAGAGAGCAGAGTCCTGAAGGCTGTGTTGTCTGCCTGGTGCCTGGATTCAGGAAATCTTATCTGAGCTGCAAAGGAACTTGAAGTGGGAGGGGAAAGATCAATTCAGCACCAACTATATAGGTAGAAAGAGGAAAGGGGTACGACTGAGGGAATATGAGCAGCTCGGGGCTAAATTAAAATGGTGGTAATTTCTAGATTATTACCTGAGCCATGAGCTAATATGCGCATGCTGAAACAAGATTAAAAAGGTATACATGTGGCTTAAAGATTGCTGTGGGAGAAAAGGATTTGAATTCATGGGATATCGTCACCAGGACTGGGAAAGGAGGAAGCTGTTCTGATTGCATGGGCTCCACCTGAATCATTGATGGGACCAGAGTCCTGACGAAGAAAAGGTACGATTGTGGGTTAGTGTTGGAGTTGATTGTTACCTCAAAATAAGACAAAGGGACAGAATATTTGAATGTCATATTGTACCAAGGATCCATAAAAGTGTAGAGAAGTGCAATTACAGAAGAAACTTAAATGTTTTTTATCTTAACAGGCAAAATACTTGGAATAAGGTAGATGAACTGAAGCACAAATCGAGGTAAATTAATACGAAATCATGGTCATTAGAGAAGCATGTTTACAAGTAAATCAAAGCTGGGAACTTAAAATTTGGAGATACAGGAGGGTTGGAAAAGGTGGTGAGGTAACACTGTTAATAAGAGGTAAAGTGAGGACGGTTGTGAGAGGTGATCTAGGCTTTGATGATGTGGAGCCTTTTGGGCAGAGCTGAAAAAAGCAGCAAGGGAAAGCAAACATAGAAACAGAAAGTGCTGGTGAAAATGAGCAAGTCTGGCAGCATCTGTAGAATGAAAGCAGAGTTCATGTTACGGGTCCAGTGACTCTTCACCAAAACTGATAGCAGCTAGGAAAACGGGGTATAAATGCTGAAGACCAGATTGAGGGAGGGTAAGGAGGTGAAAGGGAGAGGTGAGCAGATAGTTGGAGATGGAGCCCAGAGAGACAGAGAGAGAGATATGAAAGGTTTGGTAAACAAGGCGATCCTGAATAAAAGGCCAGGACAGAAGTGAAGCTAAATAAGTGATAATGAGAGCTGAGGGTAGCAGAGAATGGATAAACTGTGCTGAAGCAAATTATGTAATGTGACAAAGGTTCTGAAGAAGGGTCCTGACCCGAAACATCAACTTTCCTTATCCCCTGATGCTGCCTGGCCTGCTGTGTTCCTCCAGCTCCACACTGTGTTGTCTCACGTCATAACAGGACTGGATGTGGGGTTGGCTAAAAAACAGAAGGATGGAATCAGGCTCTATAGTTATTGTGCTAGATGTTGAGTCACAGAGAGCCTTATGTATATTTAAGCCTGAGATAGATTCTTGATCAGTTAGAGAGTTAAAGGTTGTGAGTCATGGGCAGGAAGGTAGACGTGAGGAATGTCAGATCCTCCGTGATCCTGTTGAATAGCAGAGCAGGCTCAAGGGGCTGAATGACCTACTCCTGTTTCTATTTCTCGTGATTTTATGAGCAAGCATGCAGCTGTACTGCTGTCAGTGTTAACAAGTTGATGAAATGCTTCCGCCTGGGAAGATGACTCAGTATTAGCCAAGCAGTGACATTGTCTGATTTGGTATCTGACTCATGAGAAAACAGACCTGATAGATTTACTGCAGTTTGCCTTGTACAGACGCCATTTGGCTATAATGGAAGACTTTTCATTTTCTCATTCATGTAGTGTTTTCAATCACTGTGAGTCTTAGCCTCAAACAGCAAATGACAATAAGCGTTCCTTACATAAAAATCATAAGAACTGTGGATGCTGTAAATCAGGAACAAAAACAGAAGTTGCTGGTAAAGCTCAGCAGGTCTGGCAGCATCTGTGAAGGAAAAAATCAGAGTTGAAGTTTTGGGTAAGGCTGAGGAAGGGTCACCTTACCGGAAACTTCAACCTCTGATTCTTTTCTTCACCAGGTGCTGCCAGACCTGCTGAGCTATTCCAACAACTTCTGTTAGCGTTCCTTACATGACTGACTGAATAGTCAGTGCCATGGCATACAATGAGCTAAAAGGCAAGGGTTGCTTTGCAGTGGTTCTGTTTCCACTGGCAGTTGGTGTCCCTGGCAACAGTAAATTCTGTCTGTGAGCTTGTCCTTCTCTCGATCATTTATAGGCTGATCAAACTTTTGTTTCTGCTAATATGATTTTCAGTGATTTCATTTCAGGACAATTGATTTGAAAATAAATTCTTGCAATTGATGAGCTTAGAGTGTGTGCGATTTTGCTTTAGAATGATTGAATTCAATAGGTCACCTCCAGATGTCAAGCAATACTGAATGAACACTTTGAAGCTCAGATTAAATGCTTTTGGTGCTGCCAGACATACTGAATTTCTCTAGCACTTACTGCTTTTGTTCAAGTTTTGACATCAAGGCACACAAATGGAAAAATGTAGAGATCATGGAAGGCTGGAGGAAGTTATCAACATAAGGCAGAGTGAGGCACCAGAAGAATTTAATCAAAGGGGTTAGAATTTTTAAATTTGACATGTTGCCAGCTCTGGAGCTTATGTAGATCAGTGAACACTGGAATAATAGGTGTGTGAAATACTGCAAATTAACATACAGGTGGAAGAGTTTTGAACAAGTTCAAATTTACAGTATTGATAACAGCTTCACATTTGGCATGTAATCCAAATGATCAATCGCATTTTAAATCCTTACCAGTAAGCAGATTATTAACCTGTGGAATTTCTACAGCAGGGAGCGGTGGAGACATGTCATTGAATATTTTTAAAATGGAATTAGTTAGATTCTTGTGCCAAGGGAGTTGAAGAGTGTCGGGGGTAAATAGGAAAGTTGAGGGCACAATCAAACAAACCATGTTCATATCAAATGGCAGTGCACCAGCGAGGGGTTGACTGGCTTACTGTTGCTCCTAATTTGTGTGGAGCTCTGGTTGGGTTGCTCCATTGAATTTATAAACACTTGTTTCAAAAAGGTAATCAATATCTGACATTTAGGAAGATGTAAAACTTCAGTCATTTCTCCTGATTGAACCAGGGGAGGCAATGGCCTAGTGGTATTATCAGTGGACTGTTAACCCAGAGAGCTGCGTAATGTTCTAGGATTCCAGGTTCAAATAAATAAGAGTCTAATGATGACCATGAATCCATCGTCGATTGTCGGAAAAACCCACATGGTTCACTAATGTCCTTTAGGGAAGGAAATCTGCCATCCTTACCTGGTTACCAGTGGTGTAACGCAAGGATCTGTTTTGGGGCCACTGCTGTTTGTCATTTTTATAAATGACCTGGATGAGGGCGTAGAAGGATGGGTTAGTAAATTTGTGGATGACACTAAAGTCGGTGGAGTGGTGGATAGTGCGGAAGGATGTTGCAGATTACAGAGGGACATAGATAAGCTGCAGAGCTGGGCTGAGAGGTGGCAAATGGAGTTTAATGCGGAAAAGTGTGAGGTGATTCACTTTGGAAGGAGTAACAGGAATACAGAGTACTGGGCTAATGGTAAGATTCTTGGTAGTGTGGACGAGCAGAGAGATCTCGGTGTCCGTGTGCATAGATCCCTGAAAGTTGCCATCCAGGTTGATAAGGTTGTTAAGAAGGCATACGATGTGTTAGGTTTTATTGGTAGAGGGATTGAATTTCGGAGCCGTGAGGTCATGTTGCAGCTGTACAAAACTCTGGTGCGGCCGCACTTGGAGTATTGCATGCAGTTCTGGTCACCACATTATAAGAAGGATGTGGAAGCATTGGAAAGGGTGCAGAGGAGATTTACCAGGATGTTGCCTGGTATGGAGGGAAGGTCTTGTGAGGAAAGGCTGAGGGACTTGAGGCTGCTTTCGTTAGAGAGAAGAAGGTTAAGAGGTGACTTAATAGAGACATACAAGACGATCAGAGGATTAGATAGGGTGGACAGTGAGAGCCTTTTTCCTCGGATGGTGACGGCTCGCACGAGGGGACATAACTTTAAATTGAGGGGTGATAGATATAGGACAGATGTCAGGGGTAGGTTCTTTACTCAGAGTGTAGTCAGGGCATGGAATGCCTTGCCTGCAACAGTTGTAGACTCGCCAACTTTAAGGGCATTTAAATGGTCGTTGGATAAACATATGGATGATAATGGAATAATGTAGGTTAGATGGACTTCAGATTGGTTTCACAGGTCGGCGCAACATCGAGGGCCGAAGGGCCTGTACTGCGCTGTAATGTTCTATGTTCCATGGTCTGGCCTACATATGACTACCGATTCACACCAATGTGGGTAACTCTAACCTGCCATCCGGCTGAATGGGCAATAAATGCTGTCTGGGCCAATGATACCTTCATTCTGTGAAGGAATAAAGGAAAAAATAAATCATGAAATTCCCCTAATCCTAACCCTATTACAGTCTGAAATGTGGTTGACTTCATTTTGCTTGCCATTCTTTCTTAGGCCTTACAGTTTAGTGTTCTTGATTATTTGAAATGTTCAGACTTTGTGACCCATGTTGGAGCCGCTCTGCAGTTCATATCAATTGTCATTGAGTCTAATGCCTTGTGACATGGCTTCAGGGTAGCTTGTACATGAAGACTCTATAAGAAGGAACTCCCCTCCAGTGGCGAATAATATTCTGCATTTTTGCTCTTTCAAGGGGACCATAACCCAGTTGCAGTATGGCCCTGTGTGCTTATTCCTATTCTGAATTATCACTTCAGGTTAGCTTTATCACTGAAGCTTACAATTGGTCTGAGTGACTTAGAATACACTTGCATCAGCCTGTCAGAATCTGTGAAGTTGCATTTTGAAGACATCAAATACAGTTAGCCCTGAGGAGTTATACTTCAACCTCCTTTATTTATCATTTAATATTGAAATGTCTACAGACAGTTACGTATTTCATGAAGGAACAGTACTTTTGATTGCTTGGCCCTTTCAGGGTCAGTACATTAGAGCAATTGATATTTATTGTGCGTATATTTGGGACAATTAATGCATAAAATTTTTTGCTAATGACAGTTGGGCTGAGGGTGCATGATGTCTGCTTACATTGTTAGCACTCTTGGCTCTGACTTGATTTAGGGCAAGATGCTATTGCTGGCTTGTTGCCCATGACTGGTCGTCGTCTTATTTCTTGGGGATAGCTTGAATGCTTAAGCTGAGAGTTGGCTTCTATTGAAATGCCCTTGAGAGTAGTGTCTTTCTTAGAAACTAGCATTTCTCCACTTTGGTGCAGAATTGCTTTAATCATTTGCTTCATTTGGGATTGGACACAGTGGTAGTGAGGGATCCTCCTACAGGCAAGGACAATGTTCTGCACGGTTGCTTGATGTAGGGTGTACTTGCATTGAAGAGCAAATATGGGCTAAGTCAGCATTGAGTGCAAGGCCAGTCATGGCCCTTTTCCTTCCTGGACCGTGGGAACTGTTCTATCAAAGAGTCATAGAGATATACAGCATGGAAACAGACCCTTCAGTCCAACATGATTGGCTGTTGAATATAACCAACGAAATTAGCAAAAATTGGCTCCTGGCAAAATTTGCCTTGATAGCAACCCTAGATTTTCAGTGGAATCATGTTTTAAATTTAATAAATGTGTATGAGTCATTCACTTTAAGTCAATGAGGACTGCATTTCATTCTTTTATACATGTAATTAATTCATGCACTTTAGGAGAAAGAGAAAATATTATATGAAGTGGATCATTCAGTATACTGAAAACAGCTGTCATGTAGCTCCCTGAGGCATAAAGCTTTTCTCTTCAACACCTCAGATAATGAATCAGGTTGGAGATGCCCTTTGCTAATACCTGCATTTGTCCAATCAAACGGGTAACTGAACGCTTTGCTTTGTCATCCAAGCCCTACACTTTATTCAAAAAAAAATAGCAAAACTTAGTTGAGCCGAATTGGGAAGGATCACTTCCCCAAGTGACACGGGAAAAATAAAAGGACCAAGTGAAACTATCCTATTACACTGTTGCTTGGAACAAAGGCCTCCGTTGCACACTTGTGCTTGCACTTGAAATTGGATTGTACATTAGACACCTCTAAAGGACGTTTCGTAACGCAAGTCTCTCTTGATATTAATGCTGATGTACCAGTCCCAACAGTTTAAACAGGTCTGCTCACATGTTGCCTGTTCTATATTTATTTTTATATTTCTGTGGTACTTTGCTACATTCCTCAGAAATAGTTCAAGGAGGTTCATACGCTTGGTAATAAAGGGGTTTGGATACCCAGGAAAAATTTGGAGAAGAGCTGAGAAAGGTTAAGGAGGTAGGATTTTAAAAAGACGACAGTATTTATCAAGAGATAGTGGGAACTGCAGATGCTGGAGAATCCGAGATAACAAGGTGTAGAGCTGGATGAACACAACAGGCCAAGCAGCATCAGAGGAGCAGGAAAGCTGACGTTTCGGGCCTAGACCCTTCTGAAGAAGGGTCTAGGCCCGAAACGTTAGCTTTCCTGCTCCTTTGCTGCTTCGCCTGCTGTATTCATCCAGCTCCATACCTTGTTATCTCAGAGTATTTATCAAGATTGGTAGAATTTGAGAAGAGAATTCCATGCTATAGCTGAGTTTGATCCTTCATTCATTAACTGGGCCACCAGTAAAAATTCTCCGATTATCTGCAGACCTACATGCTATCTGTTGCTCTTGGAGTTATCATTAATGCTACTTTTGTCAATCCAGGACCAGTAGTC
Organism: Ginglymostoma cirratum; assembly: GCA_024137785.1. Lineage (NCBI taxonomy): Eukaryota > Metazoa > Chordata > Chondrichthyes > Orectolobiformes > Ginglymostomatidae > Ginglymostoma > Ginglymostoma cirratum. The sequence continues at coordinate 5,233,795 of JAHRHZ010000078.1, forward strand.
CTTCATCAAAAAGAAAAGAGCTATGTAGTATTATAGAATTATTATGGGGGGGTAAAGATAAATTTAAATGTTACATGAAATAGTCCATTCCCAGAATCAGAATTGGCCAACTCCTGCCTCTATGATAAGTTATTAAGTGTGTAGGTGCCATGAAGTGCATAGTGTTATGAACGAGACCAAACGCCCTCAAATTATATTAATAAGGTAGCCTAGACCCTAACCTTTTCTTATTTTGAAGGCAAGTGCCAGGCATTGCAGTCCAGATGCAATTCGATTGGCTAAACTACCAGTCTTGAAGCTAAACACACTTTGTTCGTACACTATAGTTAAAATACAATAAAGTTGGAACAACTTAACTCTACTGATAAACTTACAGAATAATCGATTATTTAACTACTAAACAGTAACTGTTCCAATATAGTAACACCCCATAAACATTTCCTTGGCAAAGGCAAATTCAGTGAAATAGATTGTTTCACATGCAGTTCTCCAGTCCAAGAGGCAGAATATCAAAAAAAAAACTTTGTGTGTGTGTGTGTCAGGTAGAGATGTATTGCAACTTCCAAACTCAGTTTCAAGGCTACAGCAACTGTTACTGAAAAACTAAAACTAAACATCCTGGTTCTGTAGGAGAGATAAAAGGTACTGCAGATGCTGGAGAATCCGAGATAACAAGCATGGGGCTGGATGAACACAGCAGGTCAAGCAGCATCATAGGAGCAGGAAAACTTGACGTTTCGGGCCTAAACCCTTCATCAGAAATGATTTCTG
>JAHRHZ010000078.1:5234965-5273314 GCA_024137785.1 Ginglymostoma cirratum
ATCAGAAATGATTTCTGATGAAGGGTTTAGGCCCGAAACGTCAAGTTTTCCTGCTCCTATGATGCTGCTTGACCTGCTGTGTTCATCCAGCCCCACGCTTGTTATCTCTTTGCCTGATGGTTGTTGTGCTGTCACTAGCAGAGGTGTGTGATTATCAGATTTATCCTCATGATAGAGTGCCTCAGGGTGTACACATTCTGAGGTGAGCCTGTGTATGGAAATAATTTATTTCTGGTTGCATGGAAACAGTCTCTGAATGTAATTCAGCATGCTGTGCAGCTATCCCTATGATGGGTTTCTGGGAGTTAGTGCCTGCATAATGGGGGATCATCACCGAATTCTGGTGTTACCTGCTGTGCATCATGAGGCTATGAACTGTTAGCTGGCTAATGAGAAGTGACAGATCAATTACTGTAATTAGTGGTGTCACCCTGCTTGTGGGATAATCCATGTAATTAAAGTTACAATGAGGGGATTGTACCTTTAACTAACCAGATATGTCTGTCAGTTTTAAAAGTGACGTCCCTTTAACTTGCCATTTAATGTTAATCTGCAAATACAGGCCACATCATTGATGGGATGAGTTTGCAGAATTGTGGGCAGTAACCCAACAAAACCGTGTGTGTGAAACCTCAATCAAATTTAACAGCAGGTGACTAATTTCAAACAAAAACGTGCAATGACCCATCTGGCACCCAGCCAGATTGACAGCCTGGTCTGCAAGCAGGAACAAAGACTTGAGGTAGGATGTATTGACTAAGAGCCTAGTTTCTGCCACATGGGGACAGTTAAAATCAGGCTCACAGTTTCTGAGTTAGCATCTAGTATAGTAGCTGCCATTCACTGGAGCCCTACGTTATGTAACAGTTTGACTTCGTTGATACCACTCTCAGCCCTGACCCAGTAAGGCATTTATTAACTCTAACACACAGTTTTCAGTGATGTTCAGGTGCAGTACTGAGGGAGCACTAAACTGGCAGACTTTATGCTGGGTTGTTTATCACTGACTGTTGGGCCTTCTTCAGTGATTCAGGTGGATGTTGACGATTCCATTCCGCTTTTGAAGTAATGTCGCCAATCCAAAGATATTCCCTCAGAGGTGAGATGAGAGTGACTGCCCTTGATGTTTGGTGAGGGATTGAATAGAATAGGATAGAATTAGGTTTTATTGTCAGGTGTACTCAAGTACAGAATTCCAGAGTACAGTGAAAAGTTTACAATGTTGCCTGTCATGGCACCATCCCAGGTACAAACCTGAGATTACATTACCTTACAGTGATTCATTGTATAATTTAGAAAACAAGACATGCAGTTAAAAGGATAAACATTACAGTCAGATAACCAGATTACAAATAAACATTACATTGCAGTAAGTGGATCAGCACAGAGGCTTCCACACATGGTCTGACCAGCCTCGCAAGCCGTTGACCACCCACGCTGGTCCCCAGTCCAACAACCTTCTCCACTCTACCCCATGCTTCCAGTTCACTCGGTTCTGGCTCTCAGCCGATCTGCAGTGCTCCATGCCTCCAACTCGCTCCTCTCCAGCTCTCAGCTACTCTGCCCCATGTGTTACGTTTACCAACTCGGTATTTAGGCTTTATGAATACACTTACTTCCAAGCTGCTAGGTTTACACATTTTTCTCACTCCAACTTCATAATCCATATAATAGTGCATTATACTGTGCAACAGTAATGTGATCTATTTCGTAAAATCTGTCATTGAAACGGATACAGAAATCCCACAAAATGTTGCCAAGTCTCATGCTTACCCCCATGTAGCTGGTATTGGGATTAGACTGTAAATACTTTTGTGAAGGTCAGCGAACATTTCAAACGGTGAATAGAAACTTTGACAGTAGTTTCCCTGGGGGTTTGAATAGTTCTTCGCAGTTCACCGTGACCTGCTGATGAGAACCATTCAAACCAATGTTTTTGTTAAGTATTCAAGGGATTATGGATATTGCTGGTTGGACCAGCACTTCTTGCCCATCTGTGATTCCCCATGAGAAAGTGGTTGTGACCTGCCTTCTTGAACTGCTGCTGTTCAATTTGTGTAGATAGACCCACACTTAAGGAATGGCAGTGTATTTCCAAATCAGAATGGTGAGTAATTTGTAAGGAAATTCGCAGGTAGTGGTGCTCCCATGTATCAGTGGTCCTTGTCCTTCTGGATAGAAGTGGACTTGGGTTTGAAAGGTGCTATCTTGAGAACCATAGTGAACTTCTACAGTACATCTTGTGAATGGTGCACACTGTTGTTACTGAGTGTTAGTGGTGGAGGGAGTGAATGTTGCAGGTGTGGTATCAGGTGGACTATGTTGACCAGGATGGTGTCCATGTCCTGGATGGTGTCAAGCTTCTTGAGCGTTGTTAGAGCTACACCCATCCAGGCAAATGGATAGTATTCCATCACACTGCTGACTGGTGCCTTGTAGGTAGTGGACAGGCTTTGGGGAATCAGGAGGTTAATTGTTGCGGGATGCCTTGCCTCTGATCTGCTCTTATAGCCGTAGTATTTCTATGGCTTAGTCTAGTTCAATTACTGGTCAGTGGTAATCTCTGTGATGTTGATAGAAGGGAACTCAGTAATCGTAATGCCATTGAATCTCAAGGAGCGATTGTTGGACTCTGTTGTTGGAGATGGCCATTCCTTGACATTTGTGTGGCACTTGTGTTACTTGCCTCTGGTCAGCATAAACCTGGATATTGTATATTTGTTGCTGCAATTGGGAATGGTCAATGCCCGCATCTAAGGAGTCACGAATGGCGCAAAACATTGCACAATCATCAACAAACATCCCCATTTCTGACCTTCTGATGGAGGAAAGGTCATCAATGAAGCAGCTGAAGACAGTTGGACCTAGGACCCTGCCCTGAGCCACTCTTGTAGAGATACCTTGGAGCTGAGATGACTGATGGACCAACAACCACAACCATCTTTGTGCCAGTTATGATTCAGTCTAGCAGAGAGCTTTCCCCTGATTCCTATTGACTCCACGTTTGCTAGGATTCCCTGATGCTACATTCAGTTTCATATGACCTGATGACAAGGGCAGTACCTCACCTGGAGTTTACACAGTGTGGAGCTGGAGGAACACAGGCCTGGCAGCATCAGTGAAGTAGGAAAGTTGATGTTTTGGGTCGGGACCCTTCTTCAGAAATGGGGGAGGGGAAGGGAGCGCAGAAAAAATAGAGAGAAGAGGGATGGGGCTGGGGAAGGTAGTTGGGATGGTGATAGGTGAGTGCAGGTAGACAGTGGTGGGGATTGGTTAGTGAAGTGGGAGGAGCGGATAGATGGGAGAGAAGGTGGACAGGTTGTGTCAGGTCAAGGACGCGGGGATGAGAGGGAGGGTTGGTTGGTCACGGGATGAGGCTGGGGTTGGGGAGATTTTGAAACTGATAAAGTGTACATTTAGATCGTTGGGCTGCAGGCTCCCGAGGCGGACTATGAGGTGCTGATCCACCAGTTTGTGGGTGGTATCGTTGTGACACTGAAGGAGGCCCAGGGTGCATGTCGTCCAGGAAGTGGGAAGGGGAGTTGAAATGGTTCGCGACTGGAAGGTGTTGTCATTTGTCGCAAACAGAGCGCAGCTGCTCTACAGAGCAGTTTCCGAGCCTCCGCTTGGTCTCATCGATGTAGAGGAGGCCACATCGGGAGCAGCGGATGCAATAGACCACATTGACGGATGTGCAGGTGAACCTCTGTCTGATGTGAACGGAGGTGAAGGGTGCTACACCTGCTTCTACACCTCCCCCTCACCTCCACCAAGGCACCAAACAAACCTTCCATATTACAGGAGTTCACCTGCACGTCTGCCAATGTCGTCTTTGGCGTCTGTTGCTCCCGATATGGCCTCGTCTACATCGGTGAGACCAAGTGGACGCTCGGAGACCGCTTTGTAGAGCATCTGCGCTCTGTTCACGACAAAAGACAAAGCCTTCTGGTTGCGAATCATTTCAACTCCCCTCCCACCTCCTGGACGATATGTCCGTCCTGGCTCTCCTCTAGTGTCACAATGATGCCACCCAGAAACTAGAGGATCAGCGCCTCATATTCTGCCTTGGGAGCCTTCAGCCCAACAGCCTGAATGTGGACTTTATCAGTTTCAGAATCTCCCCACCCCCAGCCTCATCCCATGTCCAAGCCTCCCACTCATCCCGCCTCCTTGACCTGACAGAACCTGTCTATATTCTCTCCCACCTATCCACCCCTCCTACCTCACTGACCAATCCCCACCACTGTCTACCTGCACTCACCTAGCACCATCCCACCTACCTTCCTCAGCCCCACCCTTCCTCTCTCTATTTATTTCCCAGCTCCCTGTCCCCTTTCCCATTTCTGAAGAAGGGTCCCGACCCGAAACGTCAACTTTGCTGCTCCTCTGATGCTGCCTGGCCTCCTGTGTTCCTCCAGCTTCACACTGTGTTATCTCTGACTCCAGCATCAGCAGTTCTTACTATCTCACCTGGAGTTCAGTTCTTTTGTCCAGTTTGAACTAAGACTGTAGTGAGGGCAGGAGTTGATTCACTTTGGCAGAACCCAAACTGAGCTTGGGGGAATAGATTATTACTTATCAATTGCTGCTTGATAACACTGTTGATGACACCTTCCATCGCTATGCTGCTGATCAAGATGAGACAGGTAAATGTTAATTACCTCTATTGAAAGCCAGCAGATGGGTCTGTTACCCAGTATGGAAGTATGTTGTTTGGGGATTACAGTCATCTTAACTTTTGATCAGACAGGCTGTGAGCTGCCATTTTAAACAGAACTCTGAAAGATACCATCCAAGAGAGATGGTTCTGAAAGGGGAGCTCAAGAGAAGCTACCCCATTGAGGACTGCCACATGGAATCATTGCAGTTCAGCACAGGGATAGAACCTTCAGTGCCGTAAAAGTAAAATAAAGGAGCACTTGCTCTTTCCTAGACCCTGTTCTGCTCAGTCTATCTGTGGGAGAGCCACCTCCAACTATTTAACTCTAGAGGCCATCGCAGCTGCTGAATTCTGACTTCAAGTTTTTAATTCTTTCAACTTGGAAAGAGAAATCTTGAAACTATCCAGGCTTGCAAGGATAAGAGACTGGCCTTACTTTCACATTTATGAAGTAACTTTTATCAGTAGCTACCTTTTTAATCTTTCTTTCATGTTTTAATTAATAACCTTGTCTCCCTTTATTAAGTAATTTTCAGCAATAGTTGTGTATGAATTAAAATTTGATCTTGTTTAAGACTAAAGCTTTGCTGCTGGCTGTTTACAAATCTGAACACTTGACAACTAAAAAGGGTCTAAACAAACCACACAAATTTTGCAGTTCATGGATCGCTCAAGCGGTGTGACAACTGCAACACAAGATTATATACAAACTAAAATACAATGGTTTGTGAGGAGAATTTAACTTAGTCTTAGACCTTATTATTAACTTAATTTTCCTTTTTGCATTGAATTAACAAAGCTTCCTTACTTTGTTATCTTGTGATAATTTCAATCTTCAATGCTGTTACTATTTTACCAAAATGAAACTTTTGATTGAGACTGTTTTTGCTTCTGTATCATCAAGTAAAATGGATGTTATATTTTCAAATGTTCACCTTTGCTGAGCTTTGCAATTAATTAATTATTTTCAGTAACTGACCATTGATCTAAGGTCATTCGTAATGCAAAAACCATTTGTCTTAGCTGCTTAACAGACAAAGCCTAAAGATTAATGTAACTGGTCTGATTAGTAAGTTTGCTGGTGACATAAAGATTGGTGGAATTGAGGATAGTGATGAGGACCGTCAAAAGATACAGCAGGATATAGTTCAGTTGGTGTCTTGGGCAGAGAGATGGCAGACAGAGTTTAATCCGGAAAAATGTGAGGTAATGCATCTTGGAAGGTCTAACCCAGATGGAAAATATGTAGTAAATAGTAGAACCCTTAAGAGTACTGGTAGGCAGGGGGATCTGGGTGTACAGGGACACGGGTCACCGAGAGTGACAACACAGGTGGAAAAGGTAGTCAACAAGGCATATGGCATGCTTGCCTTCATCGGCGAGGCATTGAGTTTAAAAATTGGCAGGTAATGTTGCAGCTTTATAGAACCTTAGTTAGGCTGCATTTGGAATGTTGTTTTCAGTTCTGGTCGCCACACTACCAGAAGCATGTGGTGACTTTGGAGGGGGTACAGAAAAGATTTACCAGGATGTTGCCTGGTATGGAGGGCATTAGCTATGAGGAGAGGTTGGAGAAACTTGGGTTGTGCTCACTGGAACAATGGAGGTTGGGGCAGTGGGGGGTGGGGGGGCGGCAGGGGGGGGGGGAGCGGGGTGACCTGATAGAGGTCTACACGATTATGAAGGGCATAGACAGACTGGACAGCCAGAAGCTTTTTCCCAGAGTGGAAGAGTCAGTTACCAGGGACCATGGTTTAAGGTGTGAGGGGCAAGCTTTAAAGGTGATGAATGAGGCAAGTCTTTTACACAGAGGGTAATGGGTGCCTGGAACTCGCTGCCGGGGGAGGTAGAAGAAGCTGATATGGTCGTGACTTTTAAAGGGCACCTTGACAAATACATGAATAGGATGGGAATCGAGGTATATGGTCCTTGGAAGCGTCAGGTGTTTCAGCTGTGATGGGCAGCATATCGATGCAGGCTTGGAGGGCCAAAGGGCCTGTTCCTGTGCTGTAATGTTTTTTTTGTTCTTAATATTGCACAACAACATTAAGATAAATCAACAGCAGTGTGGCATTTGTAGACTTTAACACAACCTGATTAATCCATTCGTTTCATAACTTTTCAGAACATGAGTGTAGATAATTTTGAAACTTTGCTGAATGGTTTGGTGATATGTCTTATAGAAGCACATTTCCTTCTATAAGATCAGCTTCATATGTCTCATGCTTCCTTGCATTCAATCTAACTGCCAATTTTGACCTGCCCAACAGAATGTGTGGTACTATTGATTTCATTTGATGGTGAACATCTTACAGGGAGGCGCATGTTTAAAATACAGATTTGAAATATGTGGTTCATTGACATCTCAACTTTTGCATCAAAAACCTGCCTTCCTTTTATAGAGGCTTGCTTTCAGTAGATAAGTGCAGTGCCTGATGTTCTGCTGCTCCTAACAGAGCAGGAAGGTGCCAGCTGTTCTTGACTTGTGTGGAGCTAGCTGATTTCATACAAGTGGTACAAGTGCTGCAATACGCATCAGCATGTTCGAGCTAAGAAACAGAGAAATATTACCTCAGGCTCATGATCATTCTCCGGTGACACCTACTAGAAAATGCAATCACGAGAGTTTGATGTAGGTAAGAAAATTAGGCATCCATCACCACTAAGGTCAATTATCCACTGACATTCACAATCTGGCTCACTTTTGGAACATGACCGTATGGGCATTATGTTGAAGTGAGAGTTCACAGGTATGGGGAGTCATATGGCATGGATTAGCACTAGCAGAAGAATCATAAGAGTTCCAGATCCACTGATCTGCAAAACTCTCCGTTTCCCCTCTATCCATGACACCCATGTTTTGTCTGTGTGTGTGTGTGTGTGTGTGTGTGTGTGTGTGTGTGTGTGTAAGGGGAAGTTCACAATGGAATTAGTGTTTTATTTAGTAGAGTTAAATGACTGCAGATCATAGACTCTAACTACAGGTAAATAACTAATTCCTTAGAATTAGGTTTTATTGTCACGTGTACTCAAAGTATAGGGATACAGGAGTACAGTGAAAAGTTTACGATGTCGCCATTCACCTCGATACAAAATCCTCGGTAAGAAGTAGAAAAATAAATAAATAAGTTAAAAGTTCGACATTATGGTTCTTCTCAGTATAAAGCAGTAAATAAGAAATAAAGTTAAAAGTTCCAAATAGCCATTTTTGTTCAAAAGTCTGATCTCTGCTTTCTGTCATCCTCAGTCTGAAGATAATCTAAATTGGGGAATAATTTTGTACTTTTTAAAATCCTTAACTTTTGTGATGATTCTGGGAATAGCAGGGTTTGACTTCTAGCAGAGATAGTAGAAACTGCCGATGCTGGAGAATCGGAGATAAAACGTTGTGGAGCTGGATGAACACAACAGGCCAAGCAGCATCTGAGGAGCAGGAAAGTTGACGTTTTGGGTCGGGACCCTTCTTCACACTATTCCTGTGAGGTGTAACAATGCTACATTTCCCAATTAGATACAGAATATGACATTAGTAACTATTTGGAAGCATCTCAGCTTCATCATTGTGCTGGAGGAAGTGCCCACTCTGACTACTTGGAACAAAGAAAGAAAAGTGAAAAGACTTGGATTTGTCTAGCACCTTTCAGGATGCCCAAAAGTGTTTTGCAGCTGGCAAAGTATATTTGCTGAGGAGGAAAAGACAGCTTTAGAATCCATTAGAACATAATTAGATGCCAGGGTAATGAATCTGATGGATTTATAGATACACAATGAAGATGTTGGAGGGGGAAGGGTGGATGTTTAGGATGCAATGTTTGGAACTCGGATATCATAAATGTATTGTTAATTTTATCATAACAAAATAAACCAGAATGGTTTATTAGAGAGAGGGCCTCTCTGGAGGTGAGGAGCCATGTATTAGCTGACAGTGTTTCTTATATTCTGGTCAGGAATGTGAGAGTGATATTAGGAGCACTTCTGCAAATATGGAATCAGTGTCGCAATGCTAAGCCTTCTTAATTCTGAACTGTTTAACAATTTTGGCTCCATATTGGCTAATATCAAGTGAGAAGTTTGTTTCCTTTCAAGATCTCTCTGATATGGAAAGTTCCAACTTCAATTTTAAAAAACAGCTCCTTAGAACCAACTACATGTCAGTGAAACCTGTGCTTGCTGACCTCAGATCTTAGATGTCACGAAGTAGAATCATTTGCAGGGTTCACTCATACTGAACTCACTTCTTTGGAAGGAGATCAGCTGCAAGGCTGCTGATGTTGGAACAGGTCAGAGTTACACATCACTGAGATTGATGATGTTGTCAATAGCTGGACCCACAAGGGAGAAACCAGCAATTTACCTTGTCATGAGTTGCCCAGTGAACTAATTGGGTCCATTGTATGAAACTGAATGTCCACTTCTTGTTCACACTTGTTTCTGAAGAACTCTCTTTTCACGTAAGTTAGTGGTCAAACTGTTAAACTGGAATGGGATCGGGCTTAGCTGTGATGATTCCTGTAGTTGAATTCTTGATTGTCACCAGGCAAGCGATATTTATTTTTAAAAAAAGGTGATTTGGGGAGCATTGAAGACTGAGTTTAACTGGAGTGTGTAGGAATGAGTTCTTGTAAATCTTGCATTTATGCTTCTGGAAATGCTCTTTCCCAAGCAAAGTGGTGAGAAGAGAGTGATATCCTTGAACCTGATGCTAATTACCATTAGTGTCCAGGTATAGGGTATCAACTTATCATGACTACTGAGGGCAAATTGCCTGTCAAAGAATGTAAAGGAAACTGTATTATGAACAGAGTCAACCAGCAACTCTCATATACAGTAGTAGCTCTCCTTTTATCAGGTCTTTAGATCGAGCACCTTACATTCCTGTCAAATGCACTAGGTCAGACACAGCTGGAACAGTAACGCTACCATTGAATCAATCAAAAAGCACACTGGGACACAGTAAAGATGTGTTTACAACAGGAATGTGCTGACATGGTAGGTTTTCACCGCATTATATTGCCAGCGAGTTGGCCCAGTTGTTTTACACTGACATGCATAAGTGATGACCTTCCCAAATCCGTTATTTCTAGCTCTGGCAGCTGCTCTTACAAATTTCATTTGTTCAGATTGTCCCTGAATGCTCCTGGCTTGAGTTATTTCCTTTTGTAAGGTTTGCTATACTGATTTATGCGTTCACTTGTACAGAACTGTGGCACATGGCCTAGGAAGACCCTGGCTTCAGTCCGTGGTCTGTGCTGATCTCAGCCTAATCAGTAGGAGCAAATTACTGCAGACGCTGGAATCTGTACTGAAAACGAAAAGAAAATGCTGGAAATCACAGCTTGTCATGCAACATCCATGGGGAGAGAGAGCAAGCTAACAAGCAAGCTAACGTTTCAAATCTGGATGACACTTCACGTCAGCTCTGATGATGAGTCATCTAGACCCGAAATGTTAGCTTGCTCTGTATGCATGGATGCTGCTTGACCTGCTGTGATTTTAAGCTTAACCGTAGTGTTTGCATTACTGTTGATCTCAGGAAGAGGAAATATTAACTATGTTAGTGCTTATGGTTCCTACCCAACAGTCCCTGCTGGAAACCTGCATGACATTCAAATGAGATCAAGATTGCGCTTGGCTACAGTGCTGCTCATTCTGGGACTAACTCTTGATGCTTACTCGCTAAGTTAACACATGAAGAGTGGTAACCTTGGCTGTATTGCTTTTACAGTCTAACTTGAACAGTACACAAATCTTGAGTTTAAAAAGAACACAAAATTCATTATTTAGAAGAGAGGGTAGGAATGAGATCTTTGCATCCTCTTTGATGCTAACTTTGGCCAGTTGGTGAACAGATGGCAAAGTTAGAGAGAAGTTGCAGAAATATTTTGATGGAGCCATCAAGTAGAATTTATTCAGAGGTAGTAGGTACTGCAGGTGCTGGAGAATCTGAGATAACAAGGTGTAGAGCTGGATGAACACAGCAGGCCAAGCAGCATCAGAGGAGCAGGAAGGCTGACGTTTTGGGCCTAGACCCTTCTTCAGAAAAAAGGTCTAGGCTCGTCTGTTGCTTGGCCTGCTGTGTTCATCCAGCTCTACCCCTTGTTATCTCATAAGTAGAATTTATTAACCTTTTAGCAAAGATTTGTAGCTTGGGTTGTGGGTGAGGTCAACAACCTCAGAATTTATTAACAGAAAGGGAGCAAAAATCTCTGGGTCTTTGCTGTCCATTTAAATAGCAGGAAAATGGAACACGATGTCACGTGGAGTGATTGAGGCAAATAGATCCATTCACAGGAATGCTAGATAAGTAAAAGTGGAGAAAGGAAAGGGAAGACCTGTTGCATTGGGGGAGCCTTGTATGGAGGGTAAATATCAGCGTTAGCTTGTTGGACTGAACGGTCTGTTTCCATGCTCCTGAATTGGTGTAATTGCTTGTTAATTAAACAATGTTCCCAGAGAACTTCCATTGCTAACAATTAAGTATTTAGAAAGAATGGAAGGCATTCTGGGGCAGTGTCTCAGTGTAACCTGTTGGAGTCCAGACTGCTGTGATATTATACAATCCCTTTGCATGCTGTAATCCACAGCCAGTTGACCTTGTGGGATAGCAGTCTGAGTTTCCACTGCAACAGCCAAATATTTGGAACTGCTGCTTGTGCTGCACATTGCCTAACAGATGCTGCATCATATTCAGGCCCACTTTGGATTCAGGAACTCTCTTCTTTGAACTTCTTTGAACTTCTTTCAACTTCTGTGCAGCATCCGAAATCCTGGAACCCGTGCTCTCGTGTTCTCCAATGTATCTTGGTAGGAGTTAAGAAAGAAAAGCAGAAAGTGCTAGAGAAACTCAGCAGCATCTGTGGAGAGAAAAACAAAGTCAACGTTCCCAGATCTGTGCAGCTTTGACAATGTGTTTGACACTTGCTGTTTTTGATTCAGATTTCCAGTATCCGCAGTTCTTTGCTTTTGTTACAGACTGGAGCTACTTCCTATGAGACACTCAGCCTGCACTGCAGCCACATTTTACCTTCCATTTAACTGATATGATATGATGGTGTGATGTGGGGAAATTGTAATATCAGTGAGCTAGTAATCCAGAACCCTAGAATAATGTTCTGGGTCGTGGGTTCAAATCCTACCACAGTAGCTGGTGAAATTGATAGATAATGAAGTTGCAACCTTTACAAGATATTATATCGGTTAAAAGAACTATTTGAGTGGAGTTGTGGTTGCTGGTGAATAAAGAACTGGGGTACGTTTTGTCTAGATCTCCCCTAGATGTAGCTCCCATTGCATATGTTTGTGGAGAGGAACTGAAACCAGGTGCAATCGTATAGATGATGGCAGATCTGAGAGTAATTTCAAATTGCATATTTTCATGACTGGGCCAGTAGAGTTCTGCTGTACCAAAACTGAAGTTACCGGAAAAGCTCAGTAGATCTGGCAGCATTTGTGAAGAAAAAAATCAAAGTTAACATTTCGAGTCCGGTGACCCTTCCATAGGATTGATGGTAGCTGGGGAAACATTGGTTTATATTGCAGAAAATAGGGAGGGGGATGGGGTAGGGAGTAAACGAAAGGATAGAGCCTGAAGAGAGAAAGAAGAGCAATTGGATAGACAAAGGAGTTGATAATGATCTGGCTAGGAGGGTGAATAGTTATTAATGGAGACTGTTAGTGACTAACAATAGGTAGTGTGTAATGGCAGGCTGTGTGATAGCAAGGCCTGGTGTGTGGGGTAGGGGACTAGAACATGGGAGAGTTCAGGCTCTAAAATTATTGAACTCGATGTTGAGTCTGGAGGGCTGCAGGGTTTCCAAGCGGTCCATCCTCAGGCTCTGGTGTATGTCTGCAGCTGACTCAAAGTAAAAGCTTAGGAGCACTCAAATTGATGTATTTCCTAAAGTTTTAGAATGTTAATATGGATTTGAGTCAGGATTGTTTTGAGAATTTATGGAAGTTGTATTAAGGCACTGTGACACCCCAGGCTAAGTGAGAACTTGTCTCTCCTGCACTTTTGAGTCTTAGTATCCTTATCTAGCAATTTCTTTGTCTTCATCAGGTAGACTTCTGAGGCAGATATTCTCAAAACATCTGTCCTAATTTCCACCTGATAGATTATACTTTGCCAACAGTATCTCTGAATAGAATCAAAGACGTAACAATTTTTATTTGCTGATATCAGTGGTTTACTTTGTATCTCTGTATAGTTTGCTTTTACTCTCGTTAACCTAGCTTTCCAAAAAAAATCATAAATTCTAGGTTTTTCGTGTTATTGCCACAGTCTTTAAAATAGATATGAGGTAAAAATCAGTTTTCTTTCAGAAAACTTTGTTCTTAATGAAGTGAGGGGTATGAGTGTTGCAAAACAGAACACAGTAAATTTACAGAGATAATAGGTACTGCAGATGCTGGAGAATCCGAGATAACAAGGCGTGGGGCTGGATGAGCACAGCAGGCCAAGCAGCATCACAGGAGCAGGAAAGCTTGACGTTTCTGATGAAATTTCTGATGAAGGGTCTAGGCCCAAAACGTCAAGCTTTCCTGCTCCTATGATGCTGCTTGGCCTTCTGTGTTCATCCAGCTCCACACCTTGTTATCACAGTAAGTTTACATATGTGCTGTCAGCATTCAGCATTTCTAAGTCAGCTGAAGCATGTTAGTTCTGGTTCCGTTTCCATTGAGAAGGTGGCAGTGGAACGCCTACTTACCATAGAATGGTTATAGCACGAAACGAGATTGTTCAGCCTCTCGAGTTGCTGCTGACTGTCTGCAAGAACAGTTTAGCTAGTCTGAAATCCTAAGCACGCGCTGAATTAAAACATTTTTTGTCATATTGCCTTTGATTCTGTGCTAATTAAATTTCTGACCTTTGGTTATCAATTTTCCCACCAATAGGAACAGTTTCTCTCTATCGACTCACATGATTTTGAACATCTCTATCTATTCTTCTCTCAACTCTCTTTTCCCCCAGGAAACAACCCAATTTCTCTAGTCCGCTCATGTAATTGAAGTTCCTCATCCTTAGAACATTCGTATAAATCTTTACTGCACTGTCTCAAAAATCTTCACATCCTTCCTAAAGTGCCCAGAATTGGACAGTACTCCAGCTGAGGCTAAAGCAGCGTTTATACAAGGATTCGCTGTATCTTCCTTGATTTCTCCATTTGTGTATCTCCATTTATAAAGCCCAAGCTCTCTTTGGCATTTTTATTACTATTTTATGAATCTACTCCGTTATCTTTATGATATGTGCGTATATCTCCCACATCTCCGTGCACCTTCACCATCTTTAGAGTTGGATGCTTTCCATGTTCTTGCTCTCAAAATAAATGAACCAATACCTCTTTGCATCAAATTTCGTGTTCATGTGTTTAGCCATTCTACCAGCCTATCTATGTCCATTCACAACAACTCCATGTTTTGCATCATTTGCAAATTTTGAAATTTTTCTCTGGAAACACAGTTAAATCATTAATATATGTCATGAAAAGCAGTGGCCCTGGTACTGACCCATGCTGACTCTATAGTGTACCTTTTTCCAGTACAAAATTAACCATTCACCACTCTACTATGTTTTTCGTCACTCAGCCATGGATGTATTTTTTCACAGACTTCAGCTTTGGTGGCAAGCATACTGTTTCGCACTTTCCCAAACACTTTTTACACTGTATGCATCCTGGGGCTTACCAATGATCAGAAATTGAACTGGACCAGCTGCGTAAACAGTATTTACAAAAGCAGTTCTGAAGCTTGAAATTCTGCAGCAAGTAACTCACCTCATGTCTCTCCAAAGCCTGTTCGCCATCTACGAGATATGGGTCAGGCGTGTGATGGAATGCTGTCTTTTAATCTGGATGAGTACAGCTCCAACAAAACCCAAACTTGACACTATCTGGCACTTCATCCACCACCGTCAACATTTATTCCCTTCATCACTAATGCACAATGGCAGCATTGTATTAGCCATTTCCAGGATGCACTGCCGTAACTCAGCATGTATCCTTTGGCACCTTTCATGATCGTTATCACCTAGGAAGATAACAGCAGTAAATGATTGGGAACTCTAGTATCTGCAACAAACACAGAATGCTGGAGGAACTCAGCAGGCCTGGCAACATCTGTGGAGAAAGAAACAGTTAACAGTTCAATTCCGGTATGATTCTTCTTCACAGTCCCTGCACCCCAAGAACTGCAGAAGTTCAAGAAGGCAGCTCATTACCACTTTCTCCAGGGTTGTTTGGGGTGGACAATATATAGTGACTTACACAGTGACACGTACATCCCATGACTACAGTTTTTAAATTTATATTCACCACATCAACTGCATAATCCTCAACAACCTTCTCTGTTACCTCATCGAAAAAAAAACATGATCAAGTTAGTAACGTGTAATTTACATTCAAAAAATCCATGCTAGCCATCCTTAATGAATCAACAGTTGTCCAAGTAACACTTAATTTTGTCCCAGATTATCCTAAAGATTTCCCAACAGTGAAGTTAAATTGGCCTATATTTGCTGGACTTATCCTTACACTCTTTTAACAAGTGCAGTCCTCCAGTCTTTTGGTAGTATCCCACTCTCTCCTCTCTCTCCTCTCCCCCTCCACCAGTCATCCCATGTCTAAGGAATATTGGAAGATTATGACCATTACCTCTGAGTTTTACACTTTTACTCACCTTTAGTTTCTTTCGCTTTCTTAAGGCATCCCATCCAGCATTGGTAATTTATCAACTTGAAGCACAGGAAATCTTTCTAGTGTCTTCTTTTCATCAATTTTAGCTTATTTCATACTGCTTTCTCCTTCATTATGACTTTGCTGGAATTTTCTTCTTCAGTAGAGACGCCTGTATAGATGGGTTCCCTTTTTGTTCCCTCATTCGCTGCCCTCCTCATCTCACTACCTTTTTTAAAGCCATTTACAAGTATGCAAGAAACGCCTGGCTTCCTATTCATATTAGCTGCTAGTTTTCTCACATACCCTGATTTCCTTTTTCACTTCCCCTCTAAATGTCTATATTCTTCATGGTTCTCATTTGTTATCAAACTGATATCTGCTGTATGCATCTTTTTTCTGCTACATCCCACTTTCTGTTTCTTTACTCCTCAAGACAACTATTGCTTTGCTTACCCTACCTTTCTCCCAGATCGTTACATAACTGAAGTTCAATCATCTCATTTTGAAGGCAGCCTATTGTTCTGTTACAACTTTTACAATCTTTGTCCTTTCCTATTGGTAATCTAAACCATTTAGTACTGTTATAACAAGGTGTGGGGCTGGATGAACACAGCAGGCCAAGCAGCATCATAGGAGCACGAAAACTTGACGTTTCGGGCCTAGACCCTTCATCAGAAATGGGCGAGGGGAAGAGGGTTCTGAAGTAAATAGGGAGAGAGGGGGAGGCGGATAGAAGATGGATAGAGGAGAGGATAGTTGGAGAGGAGGCAGACAAGTCGAAGAGGCGGGGATGGAGCCAGTAAAGGTGAGTGTAGGTGGGGGGCTAGGGAGGGGATAGCTCAGTCCGGGGAGGACGGACAGGTCAAGGGGGCGGGATGATGTTAGTAGATAAGAGATGGGGGTGTGGCTTGAGGTGGGAGGAGGGGATAGGTGAGAGGAAGGACAGGTTAGGGAGGCAGGGACGAGCTGGGCTGGTTTTGGGATGCGGTTGGGGGAGGGGAGATTTTGAAGCTTGTGAAATCCACATTGATATCATTGGGCTGCAGGGTTCCCAGGCTGAATATGATTTGTTGTTCCTGCAGCCTTCGGGTGGCATCACTGTGGCATTGCAGGAGGCCCAGGATGGACATGTCGTCTGAGGAATGGGAGGGGGAGTTGAAATGGTTCACGACCGGGAGGTGCAGTTGTTTGTTGCGAGCTGAGCGCAAGTGTTCTGCAAAGCGGTCCCCAAGCCTCCGCTTGGTTTCCCCAATACAGAGGAAGCCACAACAGGTACAACGGATGCAGTATACCACATTGGCAGATGTGCAGGTGAACATCTGCCTGATGTGGAAAGTCTTCTTGGGGCCTGGGATTGGGGTGAGGGAGGAGGTGTGGGGGCAGGTGTAGCACTTTCTGCGGTTGCAGGGAAAAGTGCCGGGTGTGGTGGGGCTGTTTGGGAGTGTGGAGCGGACAAGGGAGTCGCGGAGGGAGTGGTCCCTCCAGAAAGCAGTTAAGGGTGGGGAGGGAAAAATGTCTTTGGTGGTGGGGTCTGATTGCAGATGGCGGAAGTGTCGGAGGATGATGCGTTGGATCCGGAGGTAGGTGGGGTGGTACGTGAGGACGAGGGGGATTCTTTTTTGGTTATTATTGCGGGGACGGGGCATGAGGGATGTGTTACGGGAAATACGGGAGACACGGTCGAGGGCGTTCTCGACCACTGTTGGGGGGAAGTTGCGGTCCCTGAAGAATGAGGACATCTGAGATGTACGGGAGTGGAATGTCTCATCCTGGGAGCAGATGCGGCGGAGGCGAAGGAATTGGGAATAGGGGATGGCATTTTTGCAGGAAGGTGGGTGGGAGGAGGTGTATTCCAGGTAGCTGTGGGAGTCAGTGGGCTTGAAATGGACATCGGTTTCTAGGTGGTTACCCGAGATGGAGACAGAGAGGTCCAGGAAGGAGAGAGAAGTGTTGGAGATGGTCCAGGTGAACTTCAGGTTGGGGTGGAAGGTGTTGGTGAAGTGGATAAACTGTTCGAGCTCCTCGTGGGAGCACGAGGCGGCGCCGATGCAGTCATCAATGTAACGGAGGAAGAGGTGGGGTTTAGGGCCAGTGTAGGTACAGAAGAGGGATTGTTCCACGTAACCTACAAAGAGGCAGGCATAGCTTGGGCCCATGCGGGTACCCATGGCCACACCCTTTGTTTGTAGGAAGTGGGAGGAATTGAAAGAGAAGTTGTTGAGGGTGAGGACGAGTTCGGCTAAGCGGATGAGGGTGTCGGTGGAGGGGGATTGGTCAGTTCTGCGGGACAGGAAGAAGCGGAGGGCCTTTAGGCTATCTGCATGGGGAATACAGGTGTATAGGGACTGGACGTCTATAGTAAAAATGAGGTGTTGGGGACCGGGGAATTGGAAGTTCTGGAGGAGGTGGAGGACGTGGGTGGTGTCACGGATGTAGGTAGGGAGTTCCTGGACTAAGGGGGTGAAAATGGAGTCTCGGTAGGTAGAGATGAGTTTGGTGGGGCAGGAGCAGGTGGAGACAATGGGTCGACCAGGGCATTCAGGTTTGTGGATTTTGGGAAGGAGATAGAAGCGGGCGGTGCGGGGTTGGGGAACGATGAGGTTGGAGGCGGTGGGTGGGAGGTCACCTGATGTGATGAGGTTGTGGATGGTTTGGGAGATGATGGTTTGGTGCTCGAGGGTGGGGTCATGATCCAGGGGGCGGTAGGAGAAGTTAGTCCTGTTACTGTTTCCTAAATGGTTTCGTACTTAAAATGGATTTACTTTCCCACTCCTATCCTAAGAACCACATCCAGCAATATGTCCTTCACATTGGGTAAAAAAAAGTACTGATCAAGCAAATTCTCCTCAATATGCTTGTGAAAATCTTTCCCATCTCTGCACTTTGCAGTATTACTATCCAGGCTTTAAAAGGATATTTACAGACCTCCATTATCAACACCTGAACCGCTGCATTTGGTGTGGGGAAGTTGTACCACCAATGATACTGGGTGAGGAGATTTAGGATTGTGACACAGCATATTTAAGGAAGGCAATGTATACAAGTCAGGATGGTGTTTAACTTAGACGAAAAACATAAAGGTGGTGGTTTTACACTTACCTGCTTCCCTCGACCTTGGTAGTAGCCTTTGTAAGTTTGATGGATATATTGAACGCAGCACAGTAAGCATCAGAAACTATCCACCCATTTGATCCAGTTCACTATCTATCTTTCATATTTTGATTCCCTTGGCTCCATTGCAAGAAGTACATCATTCAAACCATTTTGAACACTATAAAGAGAAGATCCTGAGCAAGACTTCACTAGTTACAAAGCAGTCAGAGACCTTTTAGAATACTGAGCACAGATTTAGAAGGTAAATATTATGTTGCATAAAAATTCTTAATGTTTTTGGGTTATCATAAAATCGATTGAAAAGTGTATACACGTTGATAGATTATATTTTCAGATGCCATTTAACAAGATTCTGTATAAAAAGTAAAAGCTCCTGAAGTCATTGGTAAATCATATTGAAATCTAGCTCAGAAATGGAACTAAATTAAATCAGTGATAACACTGTGTTGAGCTGGAGGAGCCAGGCAGCATCAAAGGTGCAGGGAAGTTGACGTTTCGGGTCAGGACCCTTCTTCAGAAAATCAGTATTGGTTTTAAAGAAGTTTGCATTTTGAAACTCATTGTTGGCTAAGCAATACCTCCACCCAACAAGGTGTCTACACTCTACCCATTTTGGTTATTTGAACATCCCCAATTAAAAAAAACCCAAACTCCTTTTAGTAATCATTCCTTCAGCTACAAAGGCCCTCATGTCTGGAATCCCCTCCCTAAACCTTACTGGCTGTCTCCATTAAGACCTCCTGAAAACCTACCTCTTTGGTCACATTGTATGCTATCTACATTTTTTGACCTCTAGTATGACTTTGTGTCAGATGTTTTTTGATGATGAATATTGTACTTAACTTGACTGATGAAACAAAGCCAGAATGTTAGCTGCAAGTTGGGCGCAAAGAGGCTGTAAAGAAATATAGCAAGATTAAGTGAGGAGCAGTGAGGAGCAGTAAGCAGTCATATGTAATTTTATGTGAGAAACTGAGAGGTTGTGCATTTTGATATGTAGGAGTGAGCAAATCTCCCTGTTATTTAGAATACTGGACCAAAATCCCCGGATTTTTAACAGAACTTTTAAAACAAAAAATTGCAGCCAGGGTATGCCCTGGAATACATAATCACGGGGATAGCTGTCTGGAACCATGGTTCAGTTAGAAATCCTATTCGTGCCTTAGCCGTGAGGGAACAATGAACTAGACCTAAGGCAACAGCTTCAGACATCTTAGATAACAGGGTGTAGATCTGGATGAACACAGCAGGCCAAGCAGCATCAGAGGAGCAGGATAGCTGACGTTTCGGGTCTGAACCCTTCTTCAGAAAAGGGTCTGAAGAAGGGTCCAGACCTAAACGTCAGCCTTCCTGCTCCTCTGATGCTGCTTGGCCTGCTGTGTTCATCCAGCTCTACACCTTGTTATCTCAGATTCTCCAGCATTGGCAGTTCCTACTGTCTCAGCTTCAGACATCTTGGACTCTTCAGAGGGACCAAGGCATTCAATTTCATTCACAGAAATACTGGACATTCCACTTAAGCAAAACACATTTACACCTACTCTAAGCTATCAGGAAGCCAATTCACCACAGTAGTACGAACAAAAAAACAACATTTTTAGAAGGTGTGAAACTTGTAAATATTGATGCATAAAGATATTTGTATATACTTGGACAAAGAGCACAGAAAATTGGCTTGCCTGTACAGCAAGCAGTTATAAACACAAATGGTATGTTAACCTTTACTGCAAGGTACGAACGTACAAGCTCGGAACAGAAGTAGGTCTTTGAGGCCCTTGAACCTACCCCACTATTGGGTAGGCAATGGCCTAGTTATATTATTGCTGGGCTGTTAATCCAGAGACCCAGGTAACATTCTGGGGACCTGGGTTCAAATCCCATCACGGCAGATGGTAGAATTTGAATTCAACAAATATCTGGAATTAAGAATCTAATAATGTCCATAAATCCATTGCTGATTGTTGGAGAAACCATCCGGTTCACTTTAGGGAAGGAAACTGCCATCCTTACCTGGTCTGGCCTACATGTGAATCCAAACCCACAGTAACATAGTTGACTCATAACTTCCCTCTGGGCAATAAATGTTGAATAGCCAGCAACGCCCTCATCCTGTGAATGAATAAAGAAAAAAATAATAAGAGCACGGCTCATCTGATTGTGACCTCGCTGTACTTTCCTGTGTACGTCCTATAGTTTTTGACACTGTTAATCAAGAATATGTCTAACTCAGCTTTAAAAATATTCAGTGTCATCTCTGCTCTCTAGGGAAGAGAGTTCCACATACTAATGATCCTCTGAAAGAAAAAAAACTCATCTTTCTTAAATGGAAGAATCCTTATTTTTAATCTATGTCTCCTAGTTCTTACATCTCCCGCATAGGGAAACATCCCCTCAGCATCTACCGTTTCGAGTTGCTTTAGGAAATGATATGTTTCAATGAGATTACCTTTTATTCTTTTAAACTACAGTAGATTATAGGCTATATCTGTCCAACCTTTCCTCATAAGATAAGCCCGCATCTGGGGAGCCAGTTAAGTGAACTTTTTCTGAATTGCTCCTAAATGCAATTACATCATTTCTTAACTAAGGAGACCAAAACTGTACACAGTAATCCAGATGTGGTCTCATCAGGGGGTCTTGTACAGTTGTAACAAAACTTCTCTGTTTTATACTTGATTCCCCATGTGATAAATGCCAGTGTTCCATTTGCCTTCTCAATTACCTGCTGTACTTGCATCTTAACTTCTTGTGATTTACATACCAGGACACCAAGATCCTCTTGTCAGAGTTCTGCAATTTCTCTACGTTTAGATAGTACACTGCTTTTTTATTCTTTCTGTCAAAGCTCATATTTTCCCACTGAATACACCATCTGCCAAACTTTTGCTCATTGCTAACTATCTATATCCCTGTGCAGACTCCTGATGTCCTTCACAGTTCACATGCCTGGCTATCTTTGTATCATCAACAAATTTAGCAACCATATATTCTTTCCCTTCATCCATGATCGAAGAAGAAGGACGTCTTGCTACAATGGCACAGGATTTTGGTGAGACCACACCAAGGATACTAAGTATCCAAGGAAGAATATACTTACAATGAGGCCACTTCAGTGCAGGTTTAATAATTGGTCCCTGGGGTGAAAGATTTGCCTCATGATGGAATGCTGAGTAAATTGGGTCCACGTTCTCTGGACGTTAGAAGAGTGTAACATTATCTCATTGAAAGATTCAAGATTCCAAAGGGGCTTGACCTTTGAGAGACATTGAGAGGTTGCTTCCCCTGGTAGCACAGCTCGAGCACAGTTGGTGCACCCATAGGATAAGGAACCAATCATTTGGGACTGAAATGAGGAGAAACCTCTTCACTCAAATTGTCCTGAATCTTTGGAATTCTGTACCCCAGAAAATTATAAAGTTCTGTCAATGAGTATATTTAAGGCTGGACTGACAGATTTTTGATCCTGCAGGGAACAGGGAATATGTGGAGTGGTAGGCAATGAAGTTAAGGCCAATATTCAGCCCAATTGATATTTAAGAGACCATATGGTCTGCTACATATGTCTTTGCGATCATTTGCTACTCTGAGACATTTTTCAACTTTAGTTCAGTGTATAGTTGTAAACTGTTATCGTGGCTCCTTTTAGAAAGCCAACACAGGCACGAGGGGCTGTACTTCTGTGCTACAAAGATTTGCAAATCAAGCCCCAGCTTAAGCTTCTTCAAGTCCATGTCTCCCAAAATTCATCCAACCAGGCTATCACTTGACCTGAGACAGCTCCAGGAATCCAAGAACAGTGTTCTAAGTTCAAAAGGACTCCCAGCAAACAAATTCTAGGCTGATTTCCACATTCGTAGCCCAGTAGCCTCCTTTATATTTGTGCTCACAATAAAAATAGCTTTTCAGTTATCTTTTTGTCCTGCACTACTACAGGCTTTTAACTGCCTTGCAGGTTTTCATTAAGAAAGCAAAATGAATCGTTCATTCAGAACACCAATTACTTCTTGCCTGTTGTTTTCGTGAGTGACTTGTTGTTTTGACAGCTTGTTATTGTGACTGAAGTGACACCCCCCCCAGGCTTACAAAAGGAACTCGAATTCTTACCAACATGGTCACTTTATTTTTGTCGACCTGACAAAACTAATAAACTGACCTGTATTCAACAGATGCAAGCAATAACTCCTCTGCATTGGTGAGACCAGGTGGAGACTCAGAGACCGTTTTGTAAAACATCTGCGCTCTTTATGCAACAAACGCAACACCTGCTTGAGAACCATTTTAACTCCTCTTCCCACTCCCTGGGTGACATGTCCACCCTGGGGCTCCTCCAGTGTCACAATGACGCCACCCGCAAACTGAAGGAGCAGCACCTCATATTCCGCTTCGGGAGGCTACAACCCGGTGGCCTCAATGCGGACTTTATCAGTTTCAAAATCTCCCCAACCCCAGCCTCATCCCATGTCCAAGTCTCCCACTCATCCCCGCCTCCTTGACTTGACACAACCTGTCCATCTTCGCTCCCACCTATCCACCCCTCCCACCTCACTGGCCAATCCCCGCCACTGCCTACCTGCACTCACCTATCACCATCCACCTCCCTTCCCCAGCCCCACCCCTCCTCTCTATTTATTTCAGAGCTCCCTTCCCCCTCCCTATTTCTGAAGAAGGGTCCCCACCCGAAACATCAAGTTTACTAGTCCTCTGATGCTGCCTGGCCTGCTGTGTTCCTCCAGCTCCACACTGTGTTATCTCTGACTCCAGCATCAGCAGTTCTTATTATCAAAGATAAGAAAGACTTGGGTTTATGTAACACCATTTACAGCCTTAGAATGTCCCAAATAAATACTTTTGAAGTTTAGTCATTGTTATCATGCAGGAATTTTGCTCAAATTCACCCAAAGAAACAGCCATGTGTATATAATGCAGTGCCGATGATTAGTGCAACAAATTGGGAAATTTCCAGCACGCAATGCTAATTTTTACACTGAATTGTTGACTAGATTGCATGGTCAATTCTTGATATGAGACTTAAAAGTATGATCCTGTCGATCAAAGTATGCAACCAATCCAGTCTAGCTGCCTAACTAATGCTGCATATATCTGTGTTTTACTAGTTAATCAACTGAAGGGGCTGGTTTGCAGAGTATATTGGAATACACTTCCTTAAACTGCAATATCTAAACTTCTTTTTACGGTGCTGGCTGTGCTCATAAAATGAGTTTTGGTGCTCATTATTCGCTTCTCGATAGATCTAGTAACATCTGCCCATGTTGTGACCCTGATTGAAATTCCCATTTAGATATGTGTTTGCAATATCTGAGGTAGAGAAAACAGAAAAGCTGACTTGCACAGAAGATCCAAACTTAGGTTGATGCTGTGTGCTGGGTGAAGTTTTAACTAGTCTACGGTGTGTTTTATTTCTAAGTAACCATCAAGGGACTGTACTCTGGATTTGAGATTTACTTCAAGAATTGCAGTAGTGTGAAACCAGCTGTACAGAAACTGTAGCTGAAGAGTGGCCAATTTCAGATCTGTGCAAGAAAGAAAGAAAAGCTTGGACTTCATGACCTTGGGGCCTTTTACAAAGAAGTACTTTTTTTTTACTGTGACTGCTTTTGTAATTGCAGTGAATTACACTGAGGTGACTTCTGATTTGCAAACATGGCTACCAGCTTGCTTATACTATAAAATGCTAATACTAAAAATATGCTACTTGTTAAGAATCATGCCATCTCAGTTGGTGGGTCAGACTGAAAGTACTTATATGAGCCACTTCAGGTGAAATACTGTTTTGCATTCACTGTTGCCTGCCTAATGGCAAAAATTTAGTGGGTATCACTGATGAAAAATGTATTGTATTTAAATACATCCAATTTATTTTCAAAGGTCAGTGAATGACACTGAAGTGAAGTGACTATTCTTGTGCAGTAGCAAATACATGTGAATTTATGATGATGTTTATTGAAGGAGGAATATCCAGAGTTTTGAAACATGCTGAGAGATTCTTAGCATTAACTATGAGCCTTAACAATTGACGCTCATTTTGATGCCAGTCATTCTATCAGTGAATGGATTTGTGGCGTGTTAAAAGATGATGATCCCGGGGAGAACTTTTTGCCTCTTGGCACTGAACTAAATTTCCATGTATAAAAAAAATTGGATAAAACACAAGGTAGCTGTTTATTGTCAACTTCAAGGAATGTGAAATATTGGAAACAAGCATTTGCTTAACTCAGTATAATGACTAGATAATGTTACCTTTTCAAAACAAAACTTCTTTATTCCTTGTCTCAACAATTCATAATTTCCGTCCTCACTGAGGTTTATTGGAATCATTTCAGGAATAAAGGATTTCAACTCTGGGAAGAGAATGGAGAAGCTGAGATTATTTTCTTCAGAGCAGAAAGGTTATGGGGAGATTAAATAGAGTTTCTCAGAATTATGAGGAGTTTTAATGGAATAAATAATATTTAAAGGGAGTCATTTACAGGACTGTGGGGAAAGAGTTAAGGACTGGAAATAATTAGATTAAGAAAAACTGCAGATGCTGGAACTTGGAAGCAAAAATAAAAACAGAAATAGCTGCAAAAACTCAGCAAGTTTGGCAGCATCTGTGGAGAGAAATCAGAGGTAACGTTTCAGGTCCAGTGACCCTTCTTCAGAACTGACAATGAGACAATGAAGGTAATTAGATAGCTTTTAAAGATGCTGTTCAGACATGATTGTTGCATAGCTTTCTTCTGGACTGTACATTATTCAATGAAGACTCACCAGTTTGAGTTTTGTTGATCTTAGGCTGCTCTGATATCACACTACCTGCCTTCACCCCTGTCATGAGGAGGTAATAGGGCATAGTTCTATCTTTACAAGGCTGGGGAGGTTATCCAGAGCCACCTAGCCCAAGGAAAGCAAGTCTGCTTTTATGCACTCTATTAATACTGGAGGGGTTTCTGTATCTGCTAAAATACATTTAACTGAATTTACAACTTTTCTGCAATGTCTTAGTGGTCACCTTCTTTTACACCTGCTGCTCATTGTGTCAGAATGTTGTGAAGTTCTTACATAAACAGCTGGTTTTATTTTGGGTTTACTGTAAATTTCTTGGCATTTTGTGTTCTTTGTATCTCCTTATAAAACACAGACTTTTAACTGCTTTTTAATCTCTCCTTTCACTTTAACAAGTTTATTCACAAACAGCCTCCAGTCACTTCCATTTTCACCACCTGTAAAATTGTACCATTTAGCCTGTATATATCTGTTCTTATTCTTTCTATCTCACATTTTCTGTATTTTCAGGAAAGGCTGAACAGGTAGGGTCTCTTTTGTCTAGTAAAAAGGCCAGGGGATGATTTCTTATAATCATGCAAGATTTAGAAAGGGTTTGACAAGGGTAGAAGTGGTTACGTGTTTCCTAATTTGGTGAATCAGCCTCTTTATCCTGAACATGGTAAGAAAATATACCATGCTACCACAGCAAGTAGCTGAGACAAACAGCATAGATATTAGATAAGCATTTGAGAGATAAAGTTATATGAGGAGAGGTTGAGGCGGGTGTGGCGGAAAATGACACACTGCAGCACAGAAATGTAACACTACATCATTTTATCAGCACAGTTTTCTTCATCTATCTTCTTATATTGGGTTGAGAACGTGGAAGGTGGACCTGTTCTTTCATCAGCCATGCTGACGTGCACTCCAGCTGTAGCAGAATAAGATAGGTTGTACCTCACAACAAGAAACAGCCCAACTATTCCATTAAATAAAAACTGAAAGAACTGCAGATGCTGTAAATCAGGAACAAAAGCAAAGTTGCAGGAAAAGCTCAACAGGTCTGGCAGCATCTGTGAAGGAAAAATCAGAGTTAACATTTCGGGTCCGCTGACCCTTCCTCAGCACTCAAAGATGAGTTCTGAGGAAGGGTCACCAGATCTGAAACGTTATCTCTGATTTTTCCTTCACAGATGCTGCCAGACCCGCTGAGCTTTTCTAGCAACTTTGTTTTTGCAACTGTTCCATTCCAGTGTTCATACTCCGCATGAGCCTAGTGGCCTTAGGAGGAGGGTCATTATCTATGGGACATTTCCAGTGCTTTGTGCAGTCTGTGCATTACTCGAACAAGTTTTGAATAGTTGTGAAGGAGTTTTGATTCGTGAGGCATTGCACATTCTTTGAGGTTTTAACTCTGAGGACAAACTTGTAGCTGATAGTGAAACAAATGAATTGGGCTGAATATCTGCACAGATAATATCAATGAGTCTCTTTCCCTCAATTTATGAGCTTTTCCTTACTTTCTTCTTATGCTTCATTTACTTTATTCCTAAATTATTCCTTGGAATAATTTCCTTTGTTTCAGCTAGTGGTGAAGTTAGAATTCATTGTAGCTTCTTGAAAGAAAAATAAAATTTAGTACCATCCACTGTTTAACATCTTGGAGAATATTGTCTACCTCAGAACATCAGTTACTACTTTAACACTTGTAACTTTGAGTGAGTTGTTTTGACAGCGCAGTATTGATATTGAAGTCTCCTGAGGGTCACCAGAGATCTGCCTGCCCTGATGCATGGCATGGACTTTTCATTTGTCTATTTGATGGAAATAACAGACAAAAATAACGAAGACAATTTGAAGTTGACAGATGTAAGAAGAAAGTGGCAACAACAAGCCATTGGCCTTTTGACTGCTTTGTCTGATTTACTCTGTGTATGATTTTCTACCAGGATAGAAAACCGAAAGATTTCTTTTACTTCCTTTGTTCAGTCTTCTACATTCATGTTTCAAAATAGTGCCATGTCCATCTGTGTCATGTCAGTCAATTGTAGTCCTTGCAGGGCATTTATAGCCTGTGTGAGATAGCCAGTGTTTCAACCTTAGGTTTTAGAAAGCACGGGAATACAAAAGCAAGGCTAGATGAGAGTATACAGGAGGCAAGCTTATCCGGGTAGTAATGAGAACATTCTATACTGAAAGTTCTCTGTACGGTGTCCTTTGTTAATGCAGAGTTAAGTGCTTTGGAAGTCTGATCTATTTGAATACTTCTGTGCAGCCATAACAATACAGTCCCGAGTTTGGTTGCAGCTGATTCCTTAGGTCAGTTGCAATATTGCTAAGATTCTGTTCACATTGTTCCTTCAAATGTGCCCAGGGCATGAGTTAGATACAGAGTAAAGCTTCCTCCTCATTAAGCCATCAAACTCTCCCAGGACAGATTAGGTTACTGATGGCTCCTGAGCAAAGACCCCTCAAAACAGCCCCAACAAACCATCCCAGGGCAGATACAGCAGAGGTTTGTTACAGAATACAGCTCTGTCTGTGTTGTTGCTGCAAATACTCTCTGGGTAGTACAGCACCGAAACTGAGATTTTAAATAGATCGATCATAACCCATTATTGTACACTGGTGATATCTAATCCACCGCAGTAATAGACTATTCCCCCGGTTTAAAATAAAACGGAATCGGGATTTGAAACAGAGATATTTGAAGTTCATAGTTTAAACCATCCTCATGCTTGAGCCAGTCTCTCTTTTCAGTGACTGTTTAGTGGGTGGGGCATTTTAACTCCTAATATTCTACACAATTGATGGGATGTTAAGTTAATAAGAAAGAGAAATCAAACCTCAATTTTCTGTGTGTCCTCTCCAAGTTTTTCAGAATTGGGTTGGGTGTGACTGCTTACCCAGCTCATGAGAGGCAAGTCAATTATTATATCTAAGTGAAGCTTCTCGGTTCAGATTTCACCAGCTATTTGGATCAACGGTTGTGGTCCAGCTTCCCAAGGCTGGGGAGCACAGCTGCTGAAAGTAAATGTGAACAACTGGATCCAATTTTGCATGTTCCGGTACTGCTTATGAGTTGAGTCCAATTCCCAAGCTAACTTTTCCAGACCTGCCTCAGTCACCATAACCTTAAGACTTCCTCCTCACTGTAATACTATAGGCTTTTTTCAGCGTCCACTGGGTAGACCAGCATTTACTACTCATCCTTATTGAGAAAGTGGTGGTATAAAGATCAGTTTTTGTTTTATATTCTTTATTTTGGATTGTGGACCAAAATGGGAAACGGCCTGCTTCGAACCAAAGACTGGAGAAGGAGTTGCTCCACTTATAGAAACAAGTTACTGGAACTCCTTGAGAGTTTTGTTTCCACTGAAGCTTTGTTCAAGCAGTGGGAGGAGATGTCTAAGGCTCCACCACTCCATGATTTAGTTTTTTTTTCCATTCGCAGACCATGGCCACTGTTGGCCAGACAAGTATTTGCTGCCCATCTCTCATTACCCAGAGGACAGTTTAGAGTGCACAGCAAGCTTCACCCAGAGACAGATTGCTGATTGGTTTGTGTTACGGATGCCAGAGGTCACCAGCATGATGACAGCGCTCTGCCTCCAGGGCAGGGGAACACAGTGTAACTAAGTAACACAGAAGTTAGGGTTGGGGGAGAAGCCTTTAGATTACATTAAAAAAAAGCCAAGCTCACATACAATCTGTCTCTCTGCGATGAAGTAACTGAAACCTGAGCTTAGCTGCTGTTTTCTCCCACCAGTTGCTGTAAACTGATGTCTTTAACCAGTAACTGAAAGACTGTTGAATTAGTGTGCCAACCACCCCGTATCTTCAGCAAAGAACTGAATAAGATCAGAATGTTTTGAAGTAAGTAAAAGACACCTTAACAAATTCGTGGACTGCTGTGGAATGGTTTCTTTTTTCAGTATTTTTCCCCACCCGTAACATTGGTGTTTGTTTGCCAGCCTGTCTTTTTCTTTGTTATTCATTTATGGGATCTGGGCATTGCTGACAGCATCAGCATTTATTTCCTATTCCTAGGTGTCCCGAAGAATGTGGGTGTGAACTGCCATCTTGAACTGATGGAGTCCATGTGGTCTAAGTAGACCCACAGTGCTGTTAGGGAGTTCCAGGATTTCGACCCAGTGACACTGAAGGAATGGCAATATATTTCCAAATCAGGATGAGCTGTGTCTTTAAGGGGAACTTGCAAATGGTGATGTTCCCATTTATCTGCCTAGATGTTAGGGATTGTGGGTTTGGAAGGCACTGTCTAAGGAACCTTGGTGAATTTCTGAAGTGCATCTTAAAGATCGTACACACTGTCTATGTGTTATAGGAGTTTAAGAAGGGGCTTAGAGTTTCAGCTGGTAGAGTTCTGAGCTCATAAATGATATTATTGTTTTACTGATAAAATTATTTACTTATAATAAGTAATAGTTCTTGTTAAATACAGAATCCTGGTCAATAGTTTCCTTTTAAACTGAGTTCATTAGACAGGAAGCCGAGGTACTTAGTGTAATTGATTAAATCATTAACTTTTATGATGACCCTGGGATTGGAGGGGCTTGAGCATATTCCCAAGTAGATCATGAAAGTGGCGAGCTGTCTTATTGAATTGCTGCAGTTCTGTGGTGTAGGTGTGCCCACAGTACTGAGGAAGAGAATTCTGGGCTCTTGACCTAGCGACAGTGAAGAAACAGTGAGACATTTTTAAGTCAAGATGGTATGTGGCTTGTAAGGATCTTGCAGTTGATGGAGTTCCCATATATCTGATGTTCTTGTCCTTCTCAACAATAGTTTTCCCAGAATTGTACAGAGCTGTCAGAGATACCTTGGGGAGTTAATTGTTGCAG
The DNA here is from genome assembly GCA_024137785.1 of Ginglymostoma cirratum. NCBI lineage: Eukaryota > Metazoa > Chordata > Chondrichthyes > Orectolobiformes > Ginglymostomatidae > Ginglymostoma > Ginglymostoma cirratum. The sequence goes on from JAHRHZ010000078.1 coordinate 5,265,049, forward strand.
TGCATCTTATAGTTGATGCATAGTGCTGCCACCATGCAGTGGTGGTGGTGGAAGTGAATGTTGAAAGTTTTGGATGCAATGCCAATTAAAAAGGCTGCTTTAAGATAACAAGGTGTAGAGCTGGATGAACACAGCAGGCCAAGCAGCATCAGAGGAGCAGGAAGGCTGAAGTTTTGGGCCTAGACCCTCCTTCAGAAATGGGGGAGGGGAAGGGGCTTCTGAAATGAATAGGGAGAGAGGGGGAGGCGGATAGAAGATGGATAGAGGAGAAGATAGGTGGAGAGGAGACAGACAGGTCAAAGAGACGGGGATGGAGCCAGTAAAGGTGAGTGTTGGTGGGGAGTTAGGGAGGAGATGGGGAGGACGGACAGGTCAAGGGGGCGGGATGAGGTTAGTAGATAGGGGTGGGAGGAGGGGATAGGTGGGAGGAAGGACAGGTTAGGGAGGTGGGGATGAGTTGGGCTGGTTTTGGGATGCGGTTGGGGGAGGGGAGATTTTGAAGCTTGTGAAGTCCACATTGATACCATTGGGCTGCAGGGTTCCCAAGCGGAATACAAGTTGCTGTTCCTGCAACCTTCGGGTGGCATTGTTGTGCCACTGCAGGAGGCCCAGGATGGACATGTCATCTGAGGAATGGGAGGGGGAGTTGAAATGGTTCGAGACTGGGAGGTGCAGTTGTTTAGTGCGAACTGAGCATAGGTGTCCTGCAAAGCAGTCCCCAAGCCTCTGCTTGGTTTCCCCGATGTAGGAGAGGCCGCAATGGGAAGAGCAGATGCAGCATACCACATTAGCAGATGTGCAGGTGAACATCTGCTTGATGTGGAAAGTCTTCTTGGGGCCTGGGATTGGGGTGAGGGAGGAGGTGTGGGGGCAGGTGTAGCACTTCCTGCGGTTACAAGGAAAAGTGCCGGGTGTGGTGGGGCTGGAGGGGAGTGTGGAGCGGACAAGGGAGTCCCGAAGAGAGTGGTCCCTCCGGAAAGCAGTTAAGGATGGGGAGGGAAAAATGTCTTTGGTGGTGGGGTCGGATTGCAGATGGCGGAAGTGTCGGAGGATGATGCGTTGGATCCGGAGGTTGGTGGGGAGGTACGTGAGGACGAGGGGGATTCTGTTTTGGTTGTTACTGCGGGGAGGGAGTGTAAGGGATGAGTTGCGGGAAATGCGGGAGACATGGTCGAGGGCATTCTTGACCACTGAGGCGGGGAGTTGCAGTCTTTGAAAAACAAGGAGATGGATAGAGGAGAAGATGGGTGGAGAGGAGACAGACAGGTCAAAGAGGCGGGGATGGAGCCAGTAAAGGTGAGTGTTGGTGGGGAGTTAGGGAGGAGATAGGTCAGTCCAGGGAGGACGGACAGGTCAAGGGGGCGGGATGAGGTTAGTAGGTAGGGGTGGGATGTACGGGAGTGGAATGCCTCACTTGGGGAGCAGGTGCGGTGGAGGTGAAGGAAATAGGAATAGGCGATGGCATTTTCGCAGGAAGGTGAGTGGGAGGAGGTGTATTCTAGGTAGCTGTGGGAGTCAGTGGACTTGAAATGGATATCGGTTTCTAGGTGGTTGCCAGAGATGGAGACAGACAGGTCCAAGAAGCAGAGAGAAGTATTAGAGATGGTCCAGGTGAACTTCAGGTTGGGATGGAAGGTGTTGGTGAAGTGGATGAACTGTTCGAGCTCCTTGTGGGAGCACGAGGTGGCGCCGATACAGTCATCGATGTAACGGAGGAAGAGGTGGGGGATAGTACTAGTGTAGCTTCGGAAGCTACATAGCATGGTGGCTCAATGGTTAGCCTTCCTGCTCCTCTGATGCTGCTTGGCCTGCTGTGTCCATCCAGCTCTACCCCTTGTTATCTCAGATTCTCCAGCATCTGCAGTTCCTGCTATCTCTGAAACAGGCTGCTTTGTTCTGGATGGTGTCATGCTGCTTGAGTATTTTTGAAATTTGCACCCTTCCAGGAAAGCAGAGACCACTTACAGATAGTGGACAGGAGTTGCGAAGTGAGTCACTTGCTGTACAATATCCAGAATTTGACTTGTTGCCGTAGCAACACTATTTATATAGTTGGGTCCAGTTCAGTTTCTGGTCAGAGATAGCCCTTCTTCGGATGTTTTAGTGGGGAACTTAAATGATGATAGTACCATTAACTGTCATGGAGCAATGGTTGAAGTCACTCTTGTTAGAGATGGTTTATGCCTGGCAATCGTGTGGCATGAACGCTACTTGCCACTTGTCAGCCCAAATCTAAATGCTGCCCAGATCTTTGAGCTACAAGTGCTCCCAATATTGGAACAAGCTTCTAGATATTAGTACAGAGGACCCTGCGCACTGACAGGGTTGTGTCTGCTGTTGTCATTTCTGGTGCCTTGGTCAATGCTGAGTCTAACCGGTTTCATTATTTTTATCAGACTTTGTACCTGACAGTTACCGATACGAATGTCAGAGTGGTTACCTGGTGATTCTGCTCACAGTTTGTTTTTCCAGACCAGTATCTCTGGGCACAGTGACCCTGTTCATGGACTTTGTCATCTGACACATCTCAGCCTCACTGACCGTAGCACTGACTCCAGTGCCAACCTCTGACCATGCCAACAATGTTTGCTGTTGTGGTCTCATCTGGTGGTCTCGGGGGAGGGGGGTGGGGGTGGGGTGGAGGTGGGGGTAGAAGGTTTGACCCTCTTCTACACCACCCTATCCACTAGGACCTCCAGGTCCCTTTTTGCAAAGCAGAGTTCCAGTGTTTTCTTACCTGCCCTGTCTGGGATGATTCACAGGAACCATGCAGGCAAACTCCAGACTGATGGTGCTTAACCAGGTTCACAATTGTCATTAAATATGGCGGAGGCACCTAGAATCCCTGTGATGCAGTAGCAAGTACTTCTGCCTACAGTGAGTGGGAAAATAGGACGAGAGGGACCCCATAGAGATATGGTGCACAGTTAATGAAGTGAGTTGGGACAATGATGTGAGAACAGGCATCATGGAGAAGAAACACTCCAATTCTCTCGCCAAAAATGTGCATAAGCTGATTTCCGGTTGGGCATGGTTGCTGTTAGACTAGCTTTTAATTCCAAATTTACGAACTAAATTAAAATTTCACTATTTTCTGTATTGGAATTTGAAATGTTGTCTGCAGAGCTTTAGCCTGGATCTCTGGATTGCTAGTCCAGTAACATTCCCACTACACCACCATCTCACTGTGATTTCTGTTCCCCCCCCCCGCCCACCCAACAACCTCATGTGGCTGATGTCTCCACCCCACAATCTTGGCCCTCATGATCTCCCTGTACCTTACTCTTCACCTGCCCTACAATATGATTCCCTGCTGTAGTCCTTTCATCCCGCCACCACCACACACACAATCCCCCTCTTTGATCCCTGGCTGCAGCTTTGTACAGCAGGGCATCCCTGCCCAACAGCCGGCCAGTCTTCCAATCCAGAATCATACCTAGAATCTATTTGAGTTAGACAGCTTTGGGCCAAAGTGCCTGCTGCACTTGCCAGCTGAGGCAATGCAAATGGTTAGCTGCCATGTATTTTCAAACCTTTCCTATCTTTAGAACCAGATTGGAATATGTTTTTACATCGAGTGACAGCAAAAATTCTGGAAGTGTATACAGGCTGAACCTACGCTGCAAAGCCAAGAAAAGTAGAGCTCCCCTTAGAGCTTTATCTTTTGTTAGCAGGATGCCTGAGTGTCTCAGCACTGACATTGGTGGTATCGACCAAATCCTTCAGAACAAAAGACTGAAGAATAGACTGGGACAATGGCTGACATTAATAAAGGAATGACAATTGTCCACCCTAGGGAGGCTTTACGTCAGGAAAAACAGATCATCATAAATGTTCTATTAATATGATACTGTACGTACCTGCAGAATAACTGATACAGTTCATTGTGACTTTGTAACAGACACTAATTCACAAGAATACAAAGTGGTCAGGCATGTGCAAATGTTAAAGCCCAAATTGACTACATTAAGTATATAAATCTGAGTGTTATATTTATAATTATGGATAAATAAAAATAACAATCTTTGTGCTCGACTATCTGTGTTAGCTGCAACCACCACCACCACCACCAGTACCAAAACCCTCCGGACTTCTGGAATACTTTCTTGTTAAAGTATCTTCTTCACCAGTGGACAGTGTTGGTTTGACAAGGATGTTCAGCACTACCTCCTCAAGGGTAACATGGGGTTGGCAATATATGTCAATATTTCTGGCAACATGCCTACCTTTAAGAATGAATTTTCAAATAAAAGGGGACCACACATTGGATTAGGAGTGCGCTTAACACTTTTTTTTTTCATTTATCCTGTTAAATGAAACAACCTATATATGCATGAGTGTGGCAGTTAAACTGTCAAGGGATGGTGAGTCGCTGCCAAGGGAAGGGCTGACTGCAGTGTTGCACATTCGACTCGCCTACTGTAGTAGTATCCATTGTTACGGACTAGGCCAAACCGCTCAAAACATATCAAGGAGATAGCCCTGACCTTAGTCTTGAAGCAAAGCACACTTTATTCCTAAACCACAGTTAAAATACAACAAAAAAAATTGGTATATCTTTAACTCTATTAAAATACTTACTATAATATAATGTATTATTTAATTACTACTCATCAACTGTTCCAATATAGCAGCATCCCATAAACACAGCCTTGGCAAAGGCAAATTCAGCAAAGCAGATTTCCCTCTCCTCCCATATCCTCCCATCCAGGAGAAGTAACTCTGACAGGATGAATCTAGCAGCAGAGAAAGACCTCAAGCTTTTGCAGCAGTAGAGAGAGAGCTATATCTGGCAGCTTCAACTCCAAAAGCGTCAGCTTCAACAGCTGAAAGCAAAATCTAAAGTCTGGGTCTGATTCAGTCTGACTCCACCCATTCATGTTTTTTTTTGTCTGCTTCAAAATAAAACTAAAGCTTTTTTACTCCGCTTTCCATGGAGCAGCCACCTTAGCACCAGGTTTTCAACATCCCTCTTCCAGTGAAAGAGGACACATCTCGTCACATGAGGAATGACAAATTTCTGACGTCTTAAGGAATCAAGAGGTCGGAGGAGTTGGAGAGGAAGTGGGTTTAGGGCAGATCAGCTGTAATTTACTGAAGAGCGGAGCAACCTTGAAGGGCTTGCTTCCTATCTTTTGTGTTTTTATGTTTGATGTTCGCAAGGAAGATGGTTCACTGCCAGAGGAAGGAGAGGTTGCATTGTTGCCTACTGGACCACGCACTGTAGAAGTATCCACAAATATCCAATACCTCTGCACAGTAGAAACAGTGTGTTCTATTTACAGTGTGTACTGCAGAAATTCACCAAGTCTCCTTGGACAGTACCTGGCAAACCCATAACCATTTCCATCTAGGACAGGGGTAATAGATACATAGAAACACCAGCACCTGCAAGTTCCCCTCCAAGCTACTCACCATTCTGACTTGAAAATATATTGCCATTCCTTCAGTAGCGCTGGGTAAAAATCCAGAACACCTTCCCTAACAACACCAAATGATCTGTTACAAAAACAGAAATTGGTGGAACAGCTAAGCAGGTCTGGCAGCATGTGTGGAGAGAAATCAGTGTTAGCAAGTGACCCTTCCTCAGAATGGACCAAATAACCGATGGTCCAAGAAGGCAGCTTATCAGTGTGTTCTCAAGGGTAATTAGGGATGAGCAATAAATACTGGCCCATCCAGCGATGCCCACATCCTGTAAATTAATTTAGAAAGAGCTGTTTTCCATGTGTAACCTTATACAAAGAACAGCCTGGAAAGAAGATGTTATTCAGAGATCATTCCAGAGGTGGAATGGGGGTTGGGGAGCCATCATTATTCACCATTAAGCACAAATATTCAGAACGGTCCTCAAGGATGGACATAATAAAGTTAATAATTATTTGTCATTGTTGAATTTTTATTAAATGTCACAATTTGCAATTGATGCTCTGAAGCCCTTTTGGGTGAATTTAATTATCTCTGCACTGTTGAACATCGGAGATAAAGCCTGAGTTGGAAGTGATTTTTGTTTTCAGGTTCATCATGCTAGACCTCTTTCCAAATTTAGACCATTCCCTCACATATTGAAAGATTAGTGCTTTAAAAATTTTTTAAAACCCAGCTGTACCACTTCCATCTCCAAAACAGATGGCTAATATGTAAAGACAGGTGTGAAGGAATGTAAACATTCTCACTTGTAAAATTGTAGATGTGAGATTAAAAGCCAAATTAATAAGAAGGAAGAACAGTCAAGGAATTGGGGGATTAACACTCTTTGAATGTAAACTTCTGGTTTTCATAGTTTGGCTTTTCATGGTTTGGGCTTTGAAAGGTTGCATTGGTTAGCAGAGATGTACGATTTAACCGCAAACATAGCTTAGCGGTTATGTTATCATATTCAAGCTGTTCCTGTATTGGTGTCGTAGTGCAAGCAGAGCATAAAAAGTAAAACAGTCAGCCCTTTTTTTCTGAAGAAGGGTCTAGGCCCGAAACGTCAGCTTTGCTGCTCCTCTGATGCTGCTTGGCTTGCTGTGTTCATCCAGCTCTGCATCTTGTTATCTCTAGCCCTTAGGAGTCTGTGTTGTTTAAAAAGAAATAAAGAACTAGCGTTTATGTGGCACCTTTCACGTCCTGAAGACATGACAAAGCGCTTGACAGGAAATGAAGTAATTTAGAAATGTAATTACTATAATGTGACAGCCAATTTATGCACAGTAACATTAGGCAGACTGCAATATCATAATGACTAGATAATATTTTTTGTCATGCTGCTTGAGCGTAATGTGGCTATGGCACTAGTGAAAAGTCTGCTGCGCTTCATCAAACTTAGTAGTATTGTTCACCAGTGAGAGTGGACAATGCACTCACTCAGTAAGGCACTGGATTGTTTGTCTAGATTACATGTTGAAAATCTCAACATTTCTCAGGGGAGGATATACAATAGGTGGCACAGAGTGAATCCCAGAAATAAAAGCTTCCCTGAAATTCACAGAATTCCATGAAGTGTGACTGCCATTGAGTGGGAGAATTTAAAAATTAAAAAGTGGTAGCTGAGGTGCAGAAGGCTAAGTGGCTGTTGGGGTGTGGGAACATGCCAATGGGAGTATGGTGGCAGCAGTGAAGTTTTGAAAGTTGGGGATACAGCAGATGGTGGAAGCTCTCAAAGTTCAGAGTTCACAGTGGGTAATAATTTTGTAAACGAGGGGTTCCATGAGGCATTCATGGAAGTGGAAACGCCTTTACAGATAAGCTTCGGTGTTCTTCCTAGCTCACAAACAATGCCATGGAAACATTTACTGTGTGCATCAGCTTTCTTTTCCTGGCTGGATTTCCAGGGACCCCGGTAACCCAGTCAACATTTGCTTAAAAAACAGAAATCCTGTTAATATCCTGTCTCCATAGAAGATTTCAAGAACCGATCAGTGTCCTAAGCATTGAATGATTGCCTGCCTTTCGTTTGCCTCTATTAAAAGCAGAAATAGGCAGCTTCAAGGAGGGTTGTGTTCTTTTTAGTCACATTTTCAACATTTTAACTTCCCTGTGGACCCAAATTCCAACCAATTTTTTTTTAAGTCAGTCTGTGGATCTTTCAAAATGGCAGGCAATTGACTCTATGTGAAAATACTCCAAGAACCAATGCGAAAATGATCAAAATGACTTCCTTCTCATAATTTTGAGATTTTGTGGAATGAGACTAAAACCTGTGACAACCTGATTCAGAAGCAAGATTGCTACCATGAAGCCAAGACCCTCAGCCAACTGTGAACTGTTAGTTGTTATTTAGTGAGCTACTGGCAGTATGAGTAAGACAGAGCCATGCAACCAGAACCACTTCAGTAGAAATAACACAAGAAGTTGCTGGAGAAACTTGGCAGGTCTGGTAGCATTTGTGGAGAGATTCAAGTCCAGTGACCCATCTTTAGAACTGATCGTAGCTAGGAAATTGTGGAATATTTATGCTGATGATAGGGGGTGGGTGTGAGGCAAACAAAGGAATGAGCGAATTGAAGGAGATGGAGTCTGGAGAGAGAGAACGACCATTAGGCAGACAAAGGGATGGATTATAGTATGCCCAAGAGAAGGAAAAGCTGATAATGGAGGACAAAGAATAGATGAAAATGGGTTAGCTGTGTTGAAAGCAAGTCATGTCATTACAGGGTCTGTGGTACAGGGGTGTGTAAAGGACATAGAAGAAGGCGTCCATGATGGTCACTAATCTCATTTTAACCAAGGATCTTTCTCTCTCTCTCTCTCTCTCTCTCTCTCTCTCTCTCTCTCTCTCTCT